>JAOUZG010025245.1:4309120-4354542 GCA_026289955.1 Argiope argentata | reverse complement strand
CTACATAATTAATAAACTAAGTAAGGTTAATGTAGAATTAATAATATTTTACTAGATGTGATATCTTAACATTTGTAAAAATAGTCACAAGATCACATACTAAATTACCCTTTCTTTAAACCATTCTGTATTGGACCCAATGCAATTTTTCGAATAATTGCTCTTACATGGATGGAAAAGTACCAACAGATAAACAGTCAGACGTGGTTCAGAACTTGATAAGAATCTAAATCTGTGAACTAAATTTAATTTACTTAAGTTGTATATTTTTTTAATTAACGCGCTTACATACATACAAGAGCATTGGTTCCAAGTTTGATATGCATCTGCATTTTAAATGCTAACCTTTATATTAAATTTCGTCTAGCTAGTTCTGTGAGTTTTATAATTATTTGAACTTGAATAGCTGGACAGATTTTCTCTGAATGGATTTCTTTTAAAATTTGAAAGATATTTAAACTTTTCAGTCGTATAATTCTTAGCAACTTTGAGTTATCGTTCAGATGTATATAATTTCACAAATTTTTTTTCTATTTTTGGAAGGTTAGAATAATAGAGATTAGTCAAAACCTAGAGTTAAATTTTTTTTAACTATTTCATTACTTTCTTTTCATTCAGCTCACATATTTAAAAATAAAAACTCCAAGATTTTATTAATTTTTAATTAATTAAAATTAGTTAAATATAAATTTGCATATTCATATTATTTAAAGCACATCCGTGCCCAAATTTGATGGAGTCTAAGTCCAACTATCGTCTCTGCTAAGTGACGAGACAACTGCGAGAATTTTCCGACAGAGGGCAAAGCAAAATTTCTCTAATTAAGCTTCAAAATAACATAATAATATATTTCACATTTAATTAAAAATATTTCATGAAATGTTATTGCACAAGAATAAACTTTATATTGTTTCAAAATTTTAAAAACTATCTTTTTAATGACACCAATTAAATATTCAATTACACTTGGCCCTAGATAGCGCTACTTGTAAAACAAGAGACGTATATCTCCGTCTTAAAATCCGCTGATGTATCAGCGGGGATTGTCCACGGCAATTGCCATTAGTCACAACACAACAAATATTCAAGAATCTTTTTCTGCATTTTGAAAATTTTTAAAAATATATTTCTCTCCCCCTTTTTTTAACCTACTTTTCTAGTAATAGATAATTCCAACAATAGGTGACATTGCTGTTACCTAATGTTGGAAACTAGACAAATATTGTTCGTAAAAAGGCAATAATAGATAAATTCGAAATTCAAATAATTTTCATTATTTCATGAAATATTTAATCACCAGATTTTCTTGTATTGATGTTAAGTGAGAAAAATAGCTCTATTTTACATTTGAAAAACTTTGAAGATGATTACCAAGCGGAAGTGATTTCCTCAGAACTTTCACACATATTTTCTTATAAAGATGTTATACCCCTCTTTTCGAATAAAAACCTTGAATAACGCTTCGACCGCCTAACATTTATTGCATTTTAGAGAAACAGTTGTGAAATCTTTGTCTTGAATTTAGCATTTTTACTGGATCTACGTACAAAACTTGACACCTTTTTTTTTTTTTGACAATGAATACCTGGCATGCAATATTTATATTTTAGAATGGATTTTTTTTCCCAACCAAATGGAACTAAAATTCGATATAGAACTACTAATGTAGTCTCAAAAGAATATTTCATAAATTTAAATTATTATGATTTTGAGTAACCACTTGCTTGTAAAAATACTGATAAAGGTACTTTTCCGTTAGACGGACGCAAGCGAAAAATCGCCAAATAATGTAGAATTCTGCTAAATGAATTTTGGCAAAAAATTAATTAATTAATTAGAATGTGCATCTTAGATATTAAATTTAAGTAACAAATTTTAACCATATATCTCTTAACTTTTATCCGGATAGACGGGCAAACACCCTCTAAATATATTTCACTCAAAATTTGATAGACATCTTCATATTTGAAGTAAAGACTATATACCAAATTTCATCCGTTTAGCTCAAAGTGTTTTTGAGTTATCTTCGTTACAGAATACAAAATAATATACCCAGTATCCTTGGCTAACCAGCTATAGTTGCCAAAGGTGATTGGTTGTACAATAATACTCCAAATGCTTGTAGCAACAAAAAATATATTCTGTATAAATGTGATTTTTTTTTTATGTTGCAAGTTTTCTATGCAGATTTACACAAAATACATTTTTTTTTTCAAAAAGCAGCAGCCGATTTTAAATACATATAATTTTATGAATAATGGACTAATGAATTACAAAACAACTTATCCTATTTTTAGATGAGATTTTTGTTTGCTTCCTTCTCAATATATTTCAAGTTAAAATGAATTTTTAACAATAAATAATTCTCCTTTCGTATTAAAACGTTTTATTTAAAAAGTCAAAAAAAATTGTATTTTTAAAAATATAAAAATTATTATTTTTTAAAATTAATATTTATGTTAATAAATTAAAAATGTTTGAACAGAAACTAAGATAAATTTTAATCCAGGCGAAGGACGATAATTAAAGCCTCACGTTTTCGAATTTCATCTAACTGGCAATTTGAATTTTAATAACCAAAAGCTTTTAAAAGAGCTTGGTTTTGGCTTTCTTTCGGTGGTAAGGGAGTCTACACAACTTTTAAAAGAAATGTCGGGTTGGTATTTTTTTAAAAAAAGCCTCTAGATTGGAAGGAAAAATGGTGTAAATCTTTCTGTGCCAGATATTAGTTTGGATTATAAATTATCATCGTATCTGTCGAAAAATCTACCACAAAATCGGAAATCATTAAATAAAAACCTTTTAATCGAGTAGTTGTTGTTGTTACTAATGGCACTTGCGATGGACAAGCGCACTGACGGCCGTCAGCGATTTTAAGCCGATTGAGAGTCTCTAGTTTTTCAGTAGCGCCAACTAGGGCAAAGAGTACGACTTAACTAATTCATGCGTCACATTCGTTTGCACTACCTCTTTTTGCAGTGGGGCACATTCACACACCTCACAGATAGAACACAGAACAGCAACCATTCCCGAATCGGGACTCGAACCCGGGACGCCCAGATCACGGGGAAGACGCACTAATTCTATCCTAGGACGCCGGCAATCAATTAGTAGTCAAGATTGATTTACTCCGTGGTATTGTGTCTATAGGAATGGAATTAAGATAAGAAATGAAGTTATCAAAAAAGTATTAAAAATATTTAAGAATATAAAATGAAACTTACACTTTATAACTTTATTAAGTCGCATACCATGTTAAATTTTATAAGTTTATGAAACAATAATTTGCTTTAAAAGAATGCTTATTTTTGACACTAAAATGCTAATTTGAAACATTATTATTTATCATTTTTATACATTTCTAAGCCTTTGTCTTATATATTTAAACTGGTAATTCTTCTCTCTCTCTATATATATATCTTGTACTTCAAAAACGGTTCTATGATTCGGTTTAAATGTTATATTTAGATAAGGTTGTGCTTTTTAAGTTTATCTATGCAAGTGTCTTTCCTGGAAAAACACGATTTTACACACAAAATTACAACTATTAGGGCCTCTTACTATCTGTTCTAATGCTGGTAATGTCATGCAGCACCATCTCGAACCCCATTTCATAATGGCAAAACTAAGTGTAAGTTCAAAAATATAAGTAATGTTAGATAACCTGTAAAATGAATACTTTAATAATAAGACAGATTGTTTCGAATTACATGTTAAATTAAGTGCTTCACAACTTTTTATTTAAATGTCCAGTTCATATGAAGGT
Organism: Argiope argentata; assembly: GCA_026289955.1. NCBI lineage: Eukaryota > Metazoa > Arthropoda > Arachnida > Araneae > Araneidae > Argiope > Argiope argentata. The sequence goes on along the minus strand of JAOUZG010025245.1, from coordinate 4,350,776 downwards.
AAGATGAAGAAATATTCATGTGTTATCAGTATGTGATTCGTGTCTAAATATTTTCACCAAAAAAACACAATTTTCGAAAAACACCTGCGACCTAAGCTCGGCATCCCTGATTCTTAAACTGAATTTTGCGATGTAATAATTAGTCAAGTTCCGTAAAAACTTTTGGTTGTACAAAATTTGTTTCAAGACCCCCCCCCCCCAAAAAAAAAAAATCCACCAAGTTCAATAGAATACTTTTCGTATCTTCGAACTTAGTTTACAAATCATCAAGTTTTTTTTAAACTTGCCTGTTGATACTCTTTGTTAAACGTGTTTATTTTTAAACAATGGCAAAGTTACATAATAATATGAATGTAATTATAGAAGTTCAAAGCTACAGATGAATTCTAACAATAACCACCATTAAGACACCAATCTTCTTTTCATACTTACAATTTCAAAACAAAGCAATAATGATTAAAGCCTGAAATAAATATATATATACCTCTTTTTCCTTAATTTTCTCGGGTCCCATATGCTTTTTGCATTTGGAATTATCTTATGTTTTGTAACTATTGGACATTTGTGTTGGTTCGGTGGATTTATAGATTCTAAATTTCTTGTACCATTCATCGACTTTCTTTTATTATTCTCGATGATATACATTTATTTCAAAAAAAGAAAGCGGGAAAAAGTTGTTTTTCGTAAAAGTCCCACTATTGTGCATTTTGCTCCCATTCGACATCAAGACTTTCTCATTTCGCGTTGGAAGCGACTATATTTAGGTAGCGATAGAGGAAAATTGCCTTTGAATCGTTTAGCTTATCTCAAAGCTAGGTACCGAATAGGTCCTTTCATGAGATACAGGTACGGAAATGAATTATCAATCTCATTTTTTAGAGAAACAGCGGAGAGACCAGTAAAAACGAAATGGAACGATAACGTTATCCAGGACGAATGCCATCCTCGTAAATTTGTTACAGAGTTCACTGATAAGTATCTTCAGTACAGAGCTTTGTTGTACTATGCGCAAGAGACTGAAAATGTTGACGCTGATTATCAAATTACAACTCCAGAAGATAGTACTATCCGTGAAAATTCATCAGGTGAACAGGATGTTTTAGTCGGTCCTTCGAAAGCAAGTACAATTGCTTCCAGAATTCTCGATGATCGTTTCTTGATAGCAAGTGATATTGCTCCAGGTTTTGAAGAAACAGAGGATGCTGCAAGAAAAAGGCAGGAATTCGAGGAATATTTGGAAGCCTCAAAGAAAAAACTCGAAGATGTACAGGGCGTATTCCACATTATCAAACAAGGAAGGCAATTAAAACATACAGTGAGAGATGAAAGACAGAAATATGAAAATGAGACAGATGAAGCAGTTTGTAATAATTTGCGGAAATTCTTTCCATTCAGTCGCGGCAAGAAAAAAGATAATGATTTCGAGAAATAGAAGAATGCGATTTTTTTTTTTCTTTTCCTGGGACAAAGGAACATTTTCCCCATTTATTAAGATTGAAATTTTTACAATTACAGAAAAAGAAATGAGCTTCGTAATAGATTTTACCATCAAACGACTAGACATTGACAGGTATTCAATCATGATTAATATCGAATTGTTTATTTTTAAATATAGAAGTGAAGTGAAGCAAACCAATTCTGAATTTTTGTAATAAATTAAATTTATTCGTTCCTAGATTTGTAATCGTTTTTGGCACTTTTCAATTAGCCGGGCAGCAGCAAGAAATTTGGCGGAATTCTACATTATTTGGCGATTTTTCGCATGCTCCCAGCAAACGGAAAAGTACCCCTTTCTTTTCATGGAATACTCTGTAAAATGATAAAAGCTTTTAAAAAATTTGTCGAAAATAAAATATACTCAAACTGCACGAATGTATTGAGGGAAATTAAGTATACTATTATCCAAGGAAGTATAATGGATTTATGGATCCATAAAAGTACAATTAGCGAATACTTTGAATAACGAAAATCCGAAGGTGTATAGAAAAATGATGGTACAAACAGTTAAGGGGCATTAAAGAGTTTTAAAGGGATATGAATAATAATGTTGGATTTATCAGTTTCATAATCCACAAAACTCTTTGATTGAATGAATAGTGAAGAAATATAAATATTTCTATATACACAAAATTAATTTGAAAGAAAAGATAATTTTCTTGAAAGCGGTTGATGCACAAGTGAAATTCAACCTAAGACTTTTAATTTTTTTGAAGAAAATCGATTATTCATGAAAAATTTCAGTCTTAATTTTATTAGATGTTATGTTTAGGAGTTAGAAGAGGTGCTATTCATTAACATTGACGGATCAGATCAATATATATATATATATAAAGTGATAGTCTGAATATCACAAATTTTCTTAATCTAAATATATAAAAATCAATGTCCTGAGATTATATATATCTATCAACGCACAGCCAATATCGCTGAAGCCCTAGACTTGAAATTTGGCAGGCATGTCTACATGATTACGAAAGTATCCAATAAGAAAGGACTTTTCGAAATATCAATTAGTTCGGGAGAAATTAATTAAAACCCCTTAATTTCTGTGAAATTAAAACCTGTAGTGCTACTCACCGAGTGAAACACGGTCTATCGGAGCAGCAATCGCTGATGCGTACCGCTTCATCCTGTAAAATCGCGTTTTTTAAATTGCCATCGTCACGCGTCCGTTCAACTTATACCCAATATCGCAGTGGAATCGGATGGACTTTCTGTCGTAGGACACGGAGGTATAATTTATTTTACGAAATATAGACGCAAAAATTAAATATCGATTTTTTTTAAAGTCCATTTTGATGGGCCTATTTCTTGAACGGCCCTTAAAATAGACGCTTAGCTGGAAAATACAGAATATATGTTTCCTGAAAGACAATACAATGTAGTATGCTGCAATAAAATTAAAAAAAATCGAATTTCTAAAACTGAATTTTTGGCGAATTTTTTAACGAAGAGGCGAAATTCCGCTTTAATATTAATTACCCCGAAACTTTTCAATATAACTTAATTTTTTTTACATAAAATTGGATAAATTTTTCAAAATCGTGTGAAAGATTGTAAAAATCTAACAGAAAATTGTGCATTAAAAAAATTTTTTTTTGTCATTTATTGACTTTTCCTCTTCAACATTACAAATCTAATCCATTGATAAATAAAAAGGAGACTAGACTTTTTTTTAAAAAATATCATTTGGCATTTCTTTGGCACACCCGGATCAATTTTGAAAATAATCCAGCTAAAATTACGCGTCTTATGAATTCATTCCGGGCTTTCCACCTCACATACTTCACCTGAAAGTTGTCACACCAGTAATGCTCCTACGAAACGTTTGTCCACCAAAGTTATGAAAATGGCACCAGACTACAAGGGACTAGACTTAATAAGTATGTAATCGAAGCTACGATAATTACTGGATGTGCTCGAGGAGAGTTGGTTTTAATACCGCGCATTCCGCTAATTCCGTCAGACTATCCTTTTGAATTTAGAAGAGTGCAGTTTCCTGTAATTTCCTGCTTTGGGATAACTATTAATAAGTCCCAAGGACAGACATTAAAAGTAGCAGGGATCGATTTAAGAGGAGACTGCCAAGTTTATGTAGCTTAATAATTTTAGCACCAGAACCCCCCCCCCCCCAAAAAAAATTGTATACAAAGGAGTTCTTGCTTAAACGTAGGTATAACAATAAAATGTGGATAGCCTGCGTGTGCAAAGAAAATCAATACTTTAAAAGGATCGGTTAAGGACAAAAGTATATATGTAAGGAGTCCAGGGGCCCTGCAACCCTACCAAAATTAGAAAAAATTATTGGTAATAAGTAATTATTATAGGGGATTTTTGTAACTAGGTGTACCAAGCACTGTTAGCCCCTGCTAATTCCATTTCCCGAGCCATGCCGGTTACGGGAATGCTAGTTTATGTATAATAAAGCAACATACTGTAAAAAACAAATTTTTAAAATTACAATTTTATTTGTTACTAGCTGCTTTTGAAGCCGGATCACCAGTAATAATGTTTGTTAAAATTTTTAATGAAATATTTTATGTAACTTAGTTTCTATTTTTTAGCAATAGCTTTTTCAACAATATATTTTTGACTCACAAGTTCTGAGAGTCATATATTTCACCTACACCATTATGTAGGCCTTAAGCTATTCTCTTCACTGTACTATGTGTCTGTATGTAATTTCTGTCAGTGCCTGTAAAATTTCTAATTTAGTTTAAATGTTAGACAATCCTTTGGATACAAGGAATCATATTTTGTGAAATATTCTTGGCACTCCAATTTTTAAATAAATATTCAAACAATTGTATCTTCTACAATCAAACCAGACTGATTCCCGAAGCTTTAAATGTTACAATTTTAAATCAATCAACCAACAATTTCATAATCTTAAGTCACTTGAGCCCTTCTTGTAGAGAAAGCCTGGTATATATTCTTTAAGACAATTGTTGACATGGTCTAAATCGCTCTTTTTATAGGATAGTGACATTTAGATTTTCAAAAATCTGTCAGTTTAAATGATTGATTTAGTTAATTTGAGAGTAATGATTTTTATTTCAAATGTTAACAACATAAATAAAATCATTTCTTTATTCAATTCTACACACTTTTTTCAATGTTTTTATTATAAGACATAATTTAATTGTATGATATGACTTTTTTTTCTTTCTAAAACTAATGAGCCAGAATAAATATATTAAATTTTTATCATCAGTGTCTTATAAAAACAGGGCAAATATTAAAATTTGTAGTGAAATAATGAATGATTTTTCTATACAGCCTATTGTTTTCATTGCATCATGATAATTTCAATAAGACTAAGCTTTAATTCCTATTACAACAATATCAAGAAAAAATTTAAATTTTCTGATCGAAAAAAAATTATAGTCTTTGATATTGAGTTTATTAAGTCTAAGTCAGAATGAATTTTTAGATATGCAACATTAATTTTGATTATTCACATAATTTAGAATGTCTATGAGGTTTCAATAGTCTAATACTGACATATATTAATATTTAAATAGTGATGGCATATATAATTTCAAAAATATAAGAAATCATCATTTGAAGCTAATGTTAGGATGGGGTTTTTTTCTACTTAGGTACAGTTTTAGTATTAACATTGCTAGTAATTTTGGGCATGAGAAATAGCCAAGCACCAAATCATAAAAACACTTTCTTGATGACTGCATATGAAATGCTGTGACAACAGTAGTGATTTTAATTACTGAGTATATTTCTGTCAGCAAAGGGGATTTTGGAATAAATAATCATGAAACGAATTATTTGCAGACACTTATTTATATACTCACTGACCTACTTAAAATTTAGCCTCAGTAATATTACTACTAAATGAAATAAATTCCAAAAATTTAGCTTAAACATAGTTTATATGATTTAAGAGAAAAAAATGAAATAAATTTATGTTTGGTATTAGCTAATTTTGTTAACTTTCTTCTGCTGTCATTAGGAAGAAAGTATTTATATAAAATATAGTTGCCAGATGACGGCACATTTGGAAATTGCAATTAATTTTTAAACATATGAGGGGCACAAATCAATACAACAATAATGTACTAATGGGGGGAAGGCAATCAATATCCAGCCATTTACAGGACTCTCAAGGCTTATACAGAAAGAAAAAATCCACAAATTTTATCATTTTTCCCCCTTTACAAATCCACAACTTAAAAAAAATTTCTATGAGAATAAATACAAAAGAAAATAGCATTAATAGCTTATAGCACTAACCCCTATATTAAATAAATAAATACAGATGACCTTTATATTATTTTTTATGCACATGAAAAATTATTATATTATTTTTTATGCCTATTTGAATTGGAGAAGTAAAAATATTTGCAAAAATTTCTGTAGATGATAATTAACATGCAAGCGCTTCTAATGAATGGACCAAACAAAAAACCTGATTATCTCAAACTTATAAGTTCATACGTATTGAAGTTCCAATAAATCTGAATCAGCTTTTAAATATTGATGCAGTCGATTCAAAATCAATTAGGAATCTCTTCAAAATCAGAATTTTAAAAAGAAAAAATATTGAATGAGATCATAAAAAATTCTTTAATAGTAAAATAAATATAAAAACTTAATTGGAAAGCAAATGTAAATAGCACCAAATAAGAATTACAAAACATAATATTTTTTAAAAAAGGAATAAATTTGTATAAATATAGTATTGCACATATTTTATAAATTATGGCACAATAAGAGAGCTGCAACACATACAAAAGAAAATAACATTATATAGCTATAAAATTTGTAAATTTTAACAGCAATAAAAATGAATCTTCGATGAAAACTAATACAAGCCTTTTTGTTTTGCTTGGTGCATATAAACATACATATTTATAAATCTAATAAGAGATTTTTAAAGGCACAGATAACTTCCATCATAACATGAATGCACATATAATTTTGCATCAAAATATAAATCTTAGCATTTCATGCCTTTCAAATGGAACTTTTCAGACCAAGTAATATGATAACATATCACTCTTATAAAATATTTAAAAGGCACAAGTTTCAACAGTTAAAATTAAAAATCCACAATCAATGATGGAATTCTATCAACAAAACTAAAAATCATTGGTAAGAATTCTACTTAAAATATAATACTTAATTTCTAGAAATCACCAAACATTGAAATATAATTAATACACAAAGATAGTTTCAAACAAAAAAGATTAACTATTAAATCACATAGCTTTCATACTGTGAGGGGGGGGGAAAAGGTTCCTATTTTTCAGAAATACATAAAACTTTTAAAACAATTCTGCCATTATTATAATATTGGAAATTTATACAAAAAAAAAATCCATACTTACTTAAGTAATTCTTTCCAGCTCACATAATGCAAAAATAATTTAAATTCAGAAAATATTAAGGAATTTATACTAAAATATGATTTAAATGGCAGACTAAATATTATAGCATAAAAATTGGCAAGTAAATAATGCAAATCAGAATGAAAAATTAAATCATAAATCTACTACGTAACGAGAGGGCTTAACAAACACAGTTAAATATATTTTTTGAAACAAACAAAAATAATGCAATGGAATTTGAAGAAAAAAATTATATTTTTGCACAAATGTTTTATAAAGATATTGTAAATATCTTAAAAATTCATTGTATAGAAATAGTGTAATAATTTTCACAAATTCATAATGTTTAAGTTACACAATATCTATTCTGAAACTTTATCAAATATATCTTATTTCTTATATTGTTAAAAGCATCTTTCTGTTAATTATGATATAAATCTTTGGAAAATTTATCACAATATACATACCTAAATATAAAGAAAATTTTGAATTATACATATGAATTCAGAAAGTTAAAACTTCAATGGTCCCTAACACTTTGTGCTACAAGTACAGGCATGGCTCTACTAAACATTAGGAGGAGCTGGAGATTGTGATAAGTGCATATTTAAAGCAATTTTATGCACATAAACAATATCCGGACGTTTATCTGGATCAGGATTTATACAATCAGCAACTAAACTTCTCAACTAAAAAAAAACAAAATTTAAATAATTTATTTTTTAATGTTTTCAAAATTGTTTACACTTTTAAAAGCATACAACTAGATAAAAAAATATAGAAATGTACATAAAACAAAAAAGATCTTGAATAAGAATTTATATGAATAATAATTTGAAAACTTTTCACCGAGAAATAATATATATTCGTCACAAGGATTCTTATAAAAAATAATTACATAAAAACAAGAGGCAGAAAAGAAAAATGAGTTATTTTATGTAAAAATATTTTCAGAACAATTATTTTTTAATACATTGATTCCAATCAGATCAATGTTATTCACAGTCTTCACATGAAAGAGAATAATTTTCAAAATTAATACATATTTGGCAAAGTCAAAGATAAAATTTTGAATGAAATTTTTTTATAAAGTTCAAAATAGCCAGGTAATTTGTACTTATCATTTTCTTTTTAAGAATTCAAAATGATTTCACCATTTTTTTAAAAAAACTAAAAAAAAGTTATTAAATGTATTATAACATATAAAAATAAAACATTTTTTAAAAATTAATCTTAATTTTGAAAATATAAAAGCAATTTTCTATACTTAATGGTTAGAAAATGTTTTTTTCCATAATTGTTACATTAATCACATAATTTATTAATAATGATTATACCAGAAATATTCATAGTTTTTTTTAATAAATAAATTGGGATTAATAGATGCATTTAACTACATTTCCTCAAAACGTCATATGTGCAGAACATTAAAAAGATTTCTTAAATGATAAAAAGAAATAATATTAATAAATATAATATTTTATAACATTCAAGATAGAAGTATTAAACTAATAATTTAAAGGATCTAATCAAAAGTGATACCTGATCAGAGTATATATCTGAAGGTATAGGAGGATAATCACATTCTTCTATCTTTTTGCACAGGGCATACAAGTTCATTTTTTCTCCATAAAAAGGTGATTGTAATGCAGCCATCTGCACAGAAAATATTAAATAATACATAAATTCTTAACTAGTTGGAGCTTTGAATATAATGAAAAATTATTTTTCAATAAATAATATACATGTTTTATAACAGATTTTATGAGTTTAATTATAATGATTAATAATTAATGAGTAAATTATTATGTGGAAAAATATTTACCTCATATAAAAGACAACCAAGAGACCAAATATCAGATTTGAAATTATAGCCATGTTCATGAATTCTTTCAGGAGACATGTAATAAGGAGTACCAACTAAAAAGGTTAATGAGTTTGAAAACAAGAAATCAAATTCAGAGACAAATGAAATTCCAAAATATTGTAACTACATAAAAATTTAAATTATTTGAAAATATAAAAATAAAACTTATAACTAAACAAGTTAAAAGTAATTAAACACTACAATATAATAAAGCACATACTATTTATAAACAATCAACTAAATCAATAATATTTTAATTTCATTATGCTATAATAATAAATATAATATTTTTAAGGAAGCATTAATGCATAATTACATGATTACAGTAATAAATTTTTAAAAATTCAAGATTTAAAAATCAGCTTCATTTAAAAGTTATTTATAAATCTGAGACAAAAACAAAACCACAATGACATAATGTACAATTAAACTGAATTACTTCATATATTCATACCAAGAGAATGAGCAGCAGTAGTTTTAGAACTGAAAAACCTCCCGAGTCCCAAATCACCAAGTTTTACAACACCATCCGCAGTGATAAAAACATTCGCAGGTTTGATGTCTGAAAATAGACAAAATTTATTTTACAAATTTGCTGTTATTTAGTTTCTTTATATTAGTAAATAATAATGATGTTAATGTTTTTATATAGTGTTACAAAACTTTATAAAAGTCTGAACCTACAAGATGTTTCCTTTTTTTATAAGAAATAACTGAATTTACAGTTTGAAAATCATTAAAGCATTGAAGAAATTGGATACAAAAATATATTCAATTTATAATAACCATTTCTAATAGTATCAAAAAAGAATTTATACTGCAAAATGCTTAGATGTATCATAATCATTAACCTTTTTGATATTTTTTTCAATGAATAAGTAATGCACTAAAAACTTCTCAAAACACATAGGTATAAATTCATTCATATCTTGAAATAATTGAATAACTTTATAAAGAGATTAAAATAATCCGAGTCAAGAAAAAAATATATATGTCTTAATTTCATGTTAATTTATCATAGAATATTTTTTAAATGTATAAAAACTTCTAATACAAATTTTTGGTACATATCTGTTAACCAAGTGCAAGTAAAATATTGCCAAAAAAAATTTGAAGGAATTCTACATTATTTGTTGAGTCTTCACTTTAAAATCACTGTAAGAAATTTGACAGAATTCTAAATAATTTGGCAATTTTTTGCCTGCGCCTGACTAACGGAAAAGTACCCAAATTTTGTATACAATCATCATCAATTTCAACTTGTTAGATAAAAATTTATGCAATTTCAAACATTTACCTCTATGCATAACTCGCTTTGAATGCATATGCTCAAGAGCTCCACAAACTTGTACAAAATATTTCCAGATTGTTTTTTCTGGAATTAAACGTTGTTGTTTCTTAAAGTACTGTAAAAAAAATCCTATTTCAATTTAACAAAGCATCATAAAAATTACAAAATATTATATATTTCTAGATATAAAAGGAAGGAAGGATAGGAAGTAGATAAGTAATCAACTAACAGTTTATGAAATAGTATTTAGCAAATCAATTTATTTTGATGTATGAAATTCTTTACAGCAGCATTGGAATTTTTAAAAAAACATATGAAATTATCACTAAATCACTCACTACTGATAATTTGCAAACCTAATAATTAATTGTGGTAAATCCTGTTAAAAATAATTTTTTCTAAATGAAATTCATATTTAATTAATCATTAATTACAGTATACTTTTAAATGAGAAAGTGCATGAAACCCTTTAATATCAAAAAATTCAAATGACACTCCTACTGATTCAAAATTGGACAATGCAAATCAACATTAATAAATCTAAATACATATTATCTACAAATAATTCGTATTTTTAAAAATTTCAAATAAAATGTATAGTTTCTAAAATTGCATTTCCCTTGATTTCATAAATTAAAGAAACTAGATTGAAAAGGAAAATATTAAAAAGGTCAAAATTTCAAGATACTTCAAATTCAAATAAAAAGTTAACCAGGAAACTAGTTTTAAATCAATTATACATAGATTCTTTCCAGAAAGCTCAAGATGTTAGCAATTTTACAGAGTGGCATATGAAAGTTCATATGATTTTGCTCTTTAACAAGTAATTTTGTCACTACAATGAAATTCTCAATACCTAAATTAAAGTCAAAATAATAAGATTAGGATAATTATAGATGACAATGATGAAAAAGTACCTTTATCATTCTAGAAAGATCACCAGCATCTGCAAGATCCAATACAATATAAAGTTCATTTTCATCAATGAATGAAGCTAAATATTTTATAACATTAGGATGATTCAGTTGCTAGAAAGGAAGAAAAATTATGTAAATATAAAATAAAATTCCTAGAATTGTCATGTTAGAATTTTTGAAATAGAAAAAAAAATTAAATAATGGTTTTAAAAAATGCTTTAAAAATCAAAAAAATAAGATTTAAGATTTTTTTATTTAAAAAAGTATAAATAAAAACGTTTCACATACAGAATTTTATTAGTGCACTGAAAAATAGGAAAATAATAACAATAATAATTAAAATTCTGTATTAATTAAAAAAAATTATTTTTTTAATTCAAAATTTTTAAAAAATATATAAAAGCAGGATTCATTGACAAAAATATTCTAGAAAATAAGAATTTTAGTAACATTTAAAATATTTTTTTAATTATTAATGGGAGTTTAGGAATTTGTCTTTTGATAATAAGTGTGGTTCAATTTCTTTAGTCAATGATTTTTAGCAACTCAAACTTTTATTTTGACTGCCAGCTTTTCGGAAAAAATATTTATCACACTGAAATCAATAATAAAAGTGCCTTTATTATAAAAAATACAATTAATTGTTTTTTATTCCATATTTATTAATATTTAATCATTTTTAATATTTCAATATAATTATTATTGAATATAGGAACCTGTCATCTTCTTCAAATCAACTGTAAAATTGTATTATCTCATGTAGGATTATCGTTAATCAATCTCCACTTGAATTAAAATAAAAAATTAATTTTTATTGTGTTCTGAAAATATCAGAATAAACTGTACCAGAAATATTAACTACACAAAATGGTAGAATTTCAGTGTATTGGAGTATGAGAGAAAAGTCATCAAACTTCACATACATGAAAGATAATAAATAAAATAATACCAAATTATAAAAAGAAATTCATAAATGTATTGAAATAATTGGTATATGAATTTAATTTTATGAACTAAGATATAAACTTCCTAGATTAAATTACATCTTAAACATAATAAAAGAATTTTTTTTGTTTAAGATGTAATTTAATCTAGGAAGTTTAAATTACATCTTAAACAAAAAATAGTTTTTTTTTTCCATGATAACTTCAAATAAAAAAACCTTTTTTCCCCCAACTTGAAATAGATAAAAACTTTGTTTTCTAGTTATTTTACCTACATATTGCAATTAAAATCAATTTTTTCAAACAATATAATTAAAGATGATAATTTAAGCACATCTTTTATTACACTTAAATTCATGATAATTAATTATGTTTAAAAATCTATAGGAGCAATTTTATTACAAGTGATTTTTTGAGTCAAGGAATTTATTTGCATACTTCAAATAAGAAATTTATGAGAATAATAATAATCGATTAAGTAGTTACCTGAAGCAAATTGATTTCCTTCATGCAATCTAATCTTGCTTTAGAATCCATCATTTCATATATCTACACAGGATAAAAGTGAGTCAGATTTACAATAAAAAATAACATTGATATAATAAAGATATACAAATATTAACCACAAACAATTTTTGCTGTCTAGCTGATTTGGAATAATTAATATAACTAAAATTCTCAATTAAATACTTTACATAACTTGATAGTTTCTTCAGTAAATTATTTTTAAACTTCAGATTTTGTTATTCATCTAATCGTTATTTCTGTCTATTGATAAAGCCTTAAGCCTTCCTGTTCATTGTTTCTCTATAATTTTCTGATTTTTGACAGATGTTTTTCTGACTTTAATTAATAAAAAAAAATATTTTTGCTAAAATTAAGTATGTTTCTTTTAAAAGAATGAGTACAGAAAGCATGACCATTACAGAATATTTATAATAATACAATATCAGGAAGAGTATTCAATGAAAATTCTTCGATTCCTTATAATATTCAGTTTTATTTTTAAAAAGATCTGACACATACATAATATTTTGTTTCAGTCAAATGTACAATTCTGAAAAAATTAGGAAGTTTAAATTTTAAATAGTCCTTCAATTATAAACCTATTGGGTGAAACATTTTTGACACTTCAACTTTTAAACTTAAAAAAAAAAAAAAAAAAACCATTTTATTCTTTTTACGGTTGAGTTATGTATGAAAATCAGAATTGAAGATCTGAATATCTCTATTTTAGGGCAATCAACAATTTCAGAATTTTAGCGTAATTAGCCATGGTGAAACTTCAGATGCTGATGGGCATACTTTCTTTGAAATGACCATTGGAGTAGTCTTAAACCACGTCTTTTTATAAGATAGAAATATTAAATTTTCATCAATCACACAGGTTTAGTCAAAATAGAGTGGATTTTTCTTTTTATTTAAAAGTGTGTTAGAGTTTCAAGAATATCTTACTTAATGACTCATAGGAGTGAAGATACATATAAAAGTTTAAAATTCAATATTTATTAGAACTTTTACTGTCTCAAACTGCATAAAATACTATTCTTTATTTAATTTAGACTAATTTTCTTATTAGATATATATAGGTCTAATAATATTTAGAAATACATACTAGGGCCTATTTAAATTAGATGCCCTATATATATTGCAAATATTACAGAATTAAAAATATAGATATTTTAAGAAATCACAGTAAAAATTTTCTTGCACTAATCTTTCTAGATAAATATCATACCTATTTGATTTCTTAGGGACATATGCTGAACATTACACTTTCCTAGACTTAGGCAGCAAGAGTTAACTTAATATTTTAATTTATGCTTTTGTCAACATGATAACAACCCATTTATATAAACTAATTTTTCCAATACACATGTAACAGGCTTGGATAGGTTTAATTTTATTTTTATTTAGTGGAAAAGAAATTATTAAAAATAATTTTTAAAAATTAATTAAAAATGAAATTTAAATTATAGATTTAAAAAATTCTACCATTGAAAAGATAATTTTAATAATTTTAGGATGATATAATTTTTTTGGGGCTGTAATATTGGATGTTATTGCAGAAAAATGTTAAAATATTGCTTAATTTTTTATTTAATAAATTAAAATTTTAAAAAATCATTCTAAGGTGCATCTATCCAATATATATGTAAAAAGTCTAGTAGCTCTAAATTAAATGTCTGGCCAGAATAGGACTCTCTATCACACACATATTATTGTAAAAATAAAATATGAGTAGAAAATTTAAATACAACTTACTTGGACCTTCTTTAGAGCGACATATTTTCCATCAAGTTTACACTTAGCTTTAAAAACAACACTAAACTGTCCTTTCCCAATTTTCTTTTCAATTTCAAAATTGGATAGCATTCCATATATTGAATCATTTGTTGTTAGTTTAGATATTTCTTCCTCAAGTTCACCCATTTTGCTTTAGCAAACAATCCTAAAAATAAGTAAATAAAAAAATCAATACATTAGAAGAAATATAGTATTTAATATACTAAAATATTATTTTTTAAATCTCATCATAAAAATCTAATATTAAAGTTTTGACACAGTACAATTTTTTAAAAAAGTTCAGTTTTTCTAAATGTTTTATTACATAAGCCGTCACAAAATTTTATTTTAAAATCCTTATCTCATATTTATAATGACTGTGATAGTTAAGAGCAAAATTATTGAATGGCAATTTGTTGCTGATGGTTCTAAATCAAATGTGATGTCTTAAACAAATAATGTGATCTTCTAATCAACAATTGAAATGAAGGTTCTATTAGGATTTGTAAATTAGATTTCAAGATAACATACAAATAATCTTATGAGCTAAGAAATTTATTTAAAAAAAAGTAGGTATTGGTAAAAAATCCAATTATTTTATTGCAATAAATGGAAGCAAAAAGGGGAAAACAGAGTATGTTTACATAGGAATTATATAATTCTCTTCTTTAATGACACAAAGCTTTTGTATTTCAGATGCTTTAATTCATCCAGTACATATTAAATAAGGGCTAATATCATACATAGAAAAATACATATAAAAATCAAAAAATGATGAATAATGAAGTAAATTTTTTATATGTAGAAGTAAAATTTAAATTTCATCCAATATCAAATTATTAGGTACAATTCATTTTAATAGCAACCAAAAAGCATCAAGAAAAAAATGTCTCTTAAATTATAAAAATACACTCAAGAAAAATAATATAATCACTTGCTATATAGTTTACCAAATTGGTGAAATTTTTTCTTGGTGGTTTCTCGTCGCCTTAACAACAGACAAGTACCAATTATTATTTCATTATAAGCAAAGCCTATAATTTGATTCTTTTCAAAATGCATACTCATGGATTTTAAATATTCTGTAATATAACTGAAAGTTAGCATTTATATTCATTAAGCAACATTTTGAAAAATATTGGATCTATTTGGCTACTTTAAGATTTGAAATAGTATTATTACACAATACATTGAAAAGTTATTTAAAACAACATAAAATTTGTGCATAAAATTTAATTTTTTTTAGTCTTGCGCTAACTATTTATTTACTTAAGTCATTTTATTAAATCAATAGTAAAAATTAATTTATTAAAATATAAAATGTTTTTGAAAAAATATATAAGTACTATCAATTGCATATAGTTAGTGAAGAAATTTCTTTTGATAATACCAACCACTTTTATTCATTACTTTAAATTTGCTTTACGTTAAACAATTTGTAATTAATTTTTTTATTTTTAGAGGTGAGTATGAGAGAAATATTAATTATTTTCCACCAACAAATAATATAAAATTAAAAGGCAATTTAACATTGATAGTGTAAGCAAAAGAAAAAAAATCAATTACACAGGAATTTTTTTCTTTCACATCTGCATCATAAATTAATGACTATGAATTTCTTAAATTTATATTGAAATATAAAGGAATATTTCGGAGAAAATACCTGTTGTTATGAAGAAACTTGATTTTTTTTGTTACTGTTATACAATTTTGCGTGGTTCCAGTTTAAAGCTTTTTTTTACATGAATGAAAGATTGCCAAAAGAAGGAAACAGCATTTGTAAGATAAATTATAGTATTTTAAATTTTATGAAATGTGTATTGATACAGATAGTTTGAAAATTTGAATTTTTAGCCTCATTATAAAATAAAAGTTAATTATTATAAAATGTCTTGCAGTTATCTCTTCAAAATCGGGACTGCAACTGGTCTTTCCGGTTGTCAAACAAAGTTTGCCCAACGTGGTAATTTGATGCAAACTTTAAAGTTTTTGCATCATTGTTTTTATTCAGATTTGATCAGTAACATCTGAAAGCCAAAAAATCGTGCTCTCGTAATTTTTGTGGCGGATTTCAATCAAATCGAATATAATTATGCCAGATTTAAGTGTATCTCATGAAAACTCAGGTGAATTGACAGAACCTCCAAAAAGTGCAGCTCAATTAAAGAAGGAAGCAAAAAAGAAAGAAAAGTTAGAGAAATTTAAGCAAAAACAAGAAAAAATACAAACTCAAAATGTTGAAAAGACTTCAGTAAGTATACTCATAATTTTCTTGACTCACTAAAAAAAATTTTTTTAATGTTCAATGGCACATTTGACCTAAATATATTTATAAAAATCCAAAGTGATATCTTGGGTTTTCCGTGTGTGATTTTTTGCACTTATGCTGCCGAAATGTAGTTGAAATAGACTATCTGTGTGACTTGAGAGAGTACTTTCATATTTAAGAAAGTACTTTCTCAAGATAAAGTTTTTTGTTCTCAATTTTGATATTAACAATAATAATGCATATCTGAGCTAGTCTAATACGATTTAAGACTAACAATATATATACTAAGTATTAAAAAATATATATATTATTGTTTTTCTTAATTATTGGTCAAGTCCAAAAATTGATATTTATTTATATTTTTATTTTACACTCTTTCTAAATTAGAAATTGTAGTTCCAAAATTTATATTATTATCAAAGATGGGATTCATTTGTACTCTTAATGAATGATATAGAGGACATAAAAATGATATACAATATATTAATATGTTTTATATCCATGGTAATTAAACACCTTTTAAATGTTTTTTAAAATGTTTAGTGTGTAATATGAATCTAGAAAAGATATGAGTTTTCCTGATAATGTACACTGTTAACTTCCTGAAGTGAGTTCTTTTATTGACTTTTTTAAGTTGAGGGGAAGGCAGATGAGTGCATGTTTGCCATATTGTTTGAAAATAGAAAAATATAAAGAATATAGCAAAATATTAACTGAAATTTTCTATTTTAAATAAAAACCCTTAACCCTTAAGGAAATCATAGTTTGTTTCAAAATCCTTCTATTTTCAGGAACGTGTTTTACTGTTGAAACTCATGAGGATTTAACTTAAATATTTAATTTAGAGAGCTGTAAGCACCTAAATTTCTCATTTCTTCAGTTCTACCTTTATCAGTATTTTGTGCCTTAATAAATATTACATTTTTCGCCTTGTGCTGCAATTTTATGTTTGTTGTAATATAGCAGTCCATATTATATACTTAAATTTATCTTTAGTGTGTTTCTTATAGTATTTTGTTCTGATTTTTGATTTAAAATTCCTATTCATTTCTAGAAAAAACCAAAAGAGAAGAAAGAGAAAGAAGTAATAGTATATGATAAAAATATACCACCTGGGGAAAAAAAAGGTAAATCTAAATTAATTTGGATACATAGTATTCTATCTGTCAAAATTTTAATATATTCTTGGGGAAAAATTAACTATAATATATCTCTATTTATATAATATTTCTTGAATTAATTTCTTCAAATACTCTCATTATTTCTTAATTTGTTTTTTATGTGTATGTGTGTCTTTTAGATATATCTGGCTCAATGCCTGATGCATACAGCCCAAAATATGTTGAAGCTGCATGGTATGCTTGGTGGGAAAAATCTGGATTCTTCAAACCAGAATATGGTGTAATTTGTTTCTCCTTATTATTTTTTGATGATATCTTAACTACTATCTTTGTATATATTTTTAATTATGTAACAAATTTTTGAAATAATATATTTTAATTTTTAGTTTTCACTATAAATATTTTGAATATGATTTTAATTAATACCTAATCAAATATAGTGCCCCATTTGAAAATGCTTAAGCTAAATTCAATTAACTTCATTTCTTGTAACCTAGGAATCATGTTTGTTTAATGAGTTTTATCTTATTATTTAGTAATTGTTTTTAAAATGTGTCCAAATAGTTATTGGTAATAGGAATTGCATCATGGCTTTATATATTTTTAAAAAAATTTGGTTACATTATATATGTGTGTGTGTGTGTGTGTGCACGCGTGTGTGTGTATATATATAAGTTAGATAGTTATATATTTTATGATATCTCTTAATTTAATTCTAATAAATTTTTTAGTTTTTATTTTAAATTAACCTATGTTTACTTTATTCTAAAATGTTCTTATTTCTTGATCCAATTGCCATGTGTTTTTTTTTTAAATTTTTTCTAACATGCCCTTAACAAAATTGTTGATTCCATCATTCCTAAGCCAAGTATAGAAGGATAAAAAACCTTGTCAAATGCTCATATTTGTAAAAGAGAAATGTAACTGTCCCTTGTCTAAATAGATACACAGCGAAGAAATTCCTATCAAAATCTAATTGCAAAATAAATCTCCTTTCTTTTTACACTTATGTCACAATATAGACTGATACAATGTCTTTTTGCTTCTCCTTGTACATAGTAAGCCTCCAATGTAAAACTTATTGCATTTAAATTCCAATACCTTCTTCTTTTTGGCTGTGCATCTTCAAAATTATATATATATATATATATATATATATTTAGAGAGAGAGAGAGAGAAACCTTAAATCATAATAGTAATAATAGTTGTTTATTTGATTTTCTAATTTTTTTTAAATCAGTAGTCTCAGATAAAGATTAAAAAAACCTAATATCCAGTTTTAGCAAAGAAATTGCTTTCTCATACACATTTATAATTTTTCATAGGGTAGAGATATTGCAAATGTTAATTATGAGGATAAATTTGTCATAGTGATACCTCCTCCAAATGTCACTGGCAGTTTACATGTTGGGCATGCTTTGACAAGTGCAATTGAAGATTCCATAACTAGATGGTAAGTTGAATAATTATTAAAACAATTTTTCAAACAATTTTATGTCATTCATTTCAGTTTGACTGAATTCGGAAATGAGTTTTAAGTTATAGTTTGCCATAGAAAATATGAAATTCATTTAAAATCTTCCATGCCTGCATAACTAGCTTCAATATATGTTACAATTTTTAAAATGCACTCTTAAAACAATTAGTTTGAAAAATATAGGTAAAAGTCCTTTCTTTTGGCAGCTGTATTCTTACACATATTTTTGTTACAATACTAATTTATTTATGTACCTCTGATAAAAGGCATCGGATGAAAGGAAAGATGACTTTGTGGAATCCTGGATGTGATCATGCTGGAATAGCTACACAAGTTGTTGTAGAGAAAAAAATTTGGAAAGAGCAGCAAAAACGGCGGCATGATTTGGGAAGAGAAAAGTTTATTGAAGAAATTTGGAAATGGAAGGAACAGTAAGTTTGCAAAGATAAATAAACTATTAAAGATAAATAAATAACCTGCATTAAAAGTATATCATTTGAGATACTACTAATAAAATTATTTTTCATTTATTATTTAAATTTGTAAATGTCCAAATCAGTTCCTTCCTGTTTTGCAGTTATTATATATTTTAAATTTTCAGTTTTGAGAAGGTTATTAATTTAATTTTAATATGCTGTTAAACTATATAGTATCTACTGATATTATCTCATTATTGTAAAGTTGGTACTGTCTCAATAAATATAATTCAGTGATCTAAGGATTGTTTTAAATATATTTTTAAGTTTGTCTTTATACAGGAATATAAAAGTGACATTGAGATTAATTTTTATGATGAAATCAGCCTGACTGATGTAAGATTTTTTGTATAGCATGCGAAAGTAAACTAACATATTATATTTAGTTCTATGGATTAAAATTGGCATCTGTTAATGCATTAGAAAATTTTTAATAGTTGAAAAACAGGTTTCCAGTTAAGAATTTTGAATCTTTAGAGTAAAATTCTTTTACATAAATATATTTAATTATTTTAAAAAAATTATTGGATAGTAGAATAAATTTACGCACAATGTAATTTTTAAATTTAAAATGAAGTAAACCATTTTTTTTTATTTCAAATAAAATATTTTGTAATTAGCAGCTTTCAAAGGTTGAAAGTAATAAACAAGAATAGTCTTTAGAAGTAATATAAAAGGCCGAAACTTTACTTTAAAAAAATTATTTTGAAGACTATTTTTAGTTCATTAGATATTGTTAACTGTGCTTTTAATTTTTACTTTAGGAAGGGTGATCGAATTTATGAACAGCTTAGATTATTAGGATGTTCTGTTGATTGGGATCGAGCTACATTTACTATGGATCCAGTAGGTTAAACATTGTTTTTAACAAAATTTTTATATGCTTATTTCTCAGATTATATGTGGGGAGTTTTCTCTAAAAACTTCTTTTTCTGTGTTCTGAAAAGTTTTTTTTAAGCTTATAATTATTTTGAACTTGAACAGAATTTCTTTAAAAATTATAGAAGTTTTCTTTTAAATTAAAACCTGCTTTGGAATTACATACCAAGTAAAAATGTCATAAAACTTGGAGAAATGAAATATAAAAGTAATATTGCTTTATTACACTTTTTAATTATCATTTCAAATATTATATAAAATTCAAATATGATTTGTCCCTATCAATCAATTACAATTTGATTTGTTTTTAAAAAAAAATTTTGAAAAAACTTTGGTGTTTGAAATTTAATATTTTTTATTAAATAATTCCTTTATTTATTTAAGTATTAATACTGTATTCTCATTTATTGAACTATAATATTCAACATGATTTTTATTGTTTAAAATGAAGTTTCCCAATTAAAGACTTTTGTTAAGTATTCAGCTGTTAAAAGTGTCCTTAAAAATAATAAGTTATATTAAAGCTGAAATAAATCATTCTTTGCTTGTATTAAATCAACTATTTTAATATGTTTTTGTATCTTAAAAAATTTCTTATTGAATAAAAATTGATTTTAAAAAAGTCTCTTTAACAATAATTTTTTTTTTTTATCATTTAGAAAATGTGTCGTGCTGTAACTGAAGCATTTGTTAGATTACATGATGATGGCTTAATTTATCGAGCAAATCGGCTAGTGAATTGGTCATGCACTTTAAAATCTGCAATATCTGATATTGAGGTTTGTTTTATTATTTATTTTATTAATATCTATTAGGTGAATAAATATTTATTTAATGTTTAAGGTTTTACTTAATTTTAAAACATATAAAATATTCTAATTTAAGTATTTCATTTATTTCTTTCAAAAAATATTTTTAACTAGCATTTTATTATAATTCAATATAATTTTAATAAACAATATTTTTAAAAAACATATTTTTCATGTGCAAGTATCTCATTAATACGTTTAGTAATTTTAATTTTGTAGGTGGATAAACTTGAATTACCTGGAAGAACTTTGCTTTCCGTACCAGGTTATAAAGATAAAATTGAATTTGGTGTATTAATATCTTTTGCTTATCCTGTTGAAGACTCTGGTAATTATAATACTTATAGTATATAATATTATTTACATCTAAATTTTTAATTGTTTATTTTACTCCTATTTGATATCTTTTCTCATTTTATTTTGTACTTTATATCACAATGGCACAGTACTTAAAATCCTTGTGTTTAAAGGTGATCCAACTTTTATAATCCTGCTATCATTTTAATAACATTTATATTTTACTAATATTACTGTTTTTTGTAATAACAATTGTATCATCTGTGATTACTTAAGAGTACAAGAAATGAATTCTGATAACAATCAGTAAATGACAATGGATAATAGAAATTAAATTTTAAAAAATATTAATTAAATTAATTTTTTAAATGGGGTTTTTCTGTAAAAATATTTTATTCTAAGATATATCTTACATGTATTAAT
Source organism: Argiope argentata (assembly GCA_026289955.1). Classification (NCBI taxonomy): domain Eukaryota; kingdom Metazoa; phylum Arthropoda; class Arachnida; order Araneae; family Araneidae; genus Argiope; species Argiope argentata. The sequence goes on along the minus strand of JAOUZG010025245.1, from coordinate 4,328,872 downwards.
AAAATTAATGAGTTGTTAATTGCATGCATTAATAAAATTAAGGAGTTGGATATAAAATGTTAAATTTGTGAATGATTGTGTGATATTAAATTGATCTTATATGATAGATATTCTAGATCTTGTTTATAAATAGATATGTGTAGAGAATGAAACATAAATACATACAATACAATATCAAAACACAAGAAATATCAGAAGAAAGATATTTCTCTTGGATTTTAACTTTTATTTTTTAAGAAATTTAGCCACTAAGATTCTTATGGGATTAAAAAAAAAATTTTAAAAAATGTCTTTCTTTGTAGTACATTGTACAAAATTTTACTCAGTTTATGAAAATATTATACATTAAAAGGTTTGTAATAGTAAAAGATTCTTATGGGATTTTTTTTTCTGAAAGGATTTATTTTTAAAAATGTCTTTCTTTGTAGTACAATGTACAAAATTTTACTCAGTTTATGAAAATATTTTGAATTAAAAGGTTTATAATAGTAAAAGAAAAATACTGATATGAAATTATTGTTGTTTTGATAGTTGTTCAAATAAAGCATATATGAGCACAATGATTATAGTTTAAGAGGATAGTTATATATTCAAATAAAATAGTTATTTTTGAATGTTTTAGATGAAGAAATAGTTGTTGCAACTACCAGAATAGAAACAATGTTAGGAGATACTGCTGTTGCTGTTCATCCAAATGACTCTCGCTACAAGCATTTACATGGAAAATATGTATTGCACCCATTCTGTTCAAGGAAGATGCCCATTGTTTGTGATGAATTTGTTGAAATGGAATTTGGGACAGGTAATTCTTTTGTACAATTTGGTAATTTGTATTTATGAAAAATGCTATCAATTTTTTAAATTCATTTTTCTTTTTCAAGTAAATGGTAAACAAAATATTGAATACTTATATACTAGGTATCTTTTATATGTTCATTCATTTATGATATTACTATTATTGGCAAAATTAAACATTTTTTTTCTCTTGAAAATTGGGAAGACAATTTTTAAAAAAAGTTTAACATTTATTTAATAAACCATATTTTTATTTGAATGGAGTTTTGACCTCTACCTAAATATTTTTTATTATCTGGATAAGTTTTAAAGATTTCTTAAAAACATATTCCTTAAAAATATAAAATTTTAGTCTTATTATCAGAATGCAAGATATTTTACAATAAGTAAACCAAAATTGGTTTAATAATTATTTTTATTATATCTAAATAATTAATTTTAACTTAGTCTTTATTAGATAATTTTTAATATTTCTTACAAAATACAATGTTGGAAACTCTAATCTTTAAACACAAAACTACTTGATGTGTTTGAAAATTTGCTGGACTTTAGTGCATAGTTTTGGGGCGGGGTTTTTTTCAGACAATAAATTAAAATTTGTCTTCTGTTGATTGTAAAAATATATTCTAAACATTTATTAATTCGTATTAATGTTTCTGATAATATGCATCTTTATCCCTAATGGATTGAATTTTAAAAATTTGAAGTCTGATTCTAAAGCTACTGCTGACTACAAAATGATGTCAACACATGTTTGTATTTAATTGGAAATAAATTTTAAAAAATCGAATAATCTTGATTTTAAATTTTATTATTGAAATTTGCCATATACATGTGGTAAGAAAATTTGCTTTTTAATCCTTTACATTTCATATATATTTCTTATTTTCTTACATGAAGTTGGATTCTTTCTTTTCTTTTTCTTTTTAAAGCTCAAAGAGACAGTAAATGAAATTTTTTTTAAAAAAAGATGCCCCATTTATTAAAGATAGTTGATCTTCCATCACCATCAGTTGTGATATGATTATATTTATGTACTGAAAGCTTATGATGTTGTGTAAGAACTATTTATTCAAAGTGCATAAAAATAAATTAAGAAATATCAATTAAAACTTTAATATCTTGCCTGCATTTTTTCTAGTAACGATAACAAATTCAGAACTAGACTACTTGTACATTTGTACAATCTACATCTATGTTAATACAATCTGTTCATGTTTTAACAGGTGCTGTAAAGATTACTCCTGCTCATGATCCAAATGATTATGAAGTTGGTATGAGGCATAAACTTCCTTTTATCAATATTCTTAATGATGATGGAACTTTAAATGACAATTGTGCAGGATTTTCTGTAAGTAAATTATTCTTATAATTTCTTTAAGATTTTAATTTTATATATATATATTTCCAAACATATATTTTAAGATACAAATTTTCCAAAGTCTAGCTACTAATTTAGCAATTTTTCATTTCATTAAAATATGAAAAATTAAGTCATTCTTCTCTTTTATATTTTATTTATCCAAGGAAGTTTTTATTGTATAATTTTCAATTCACTTTTTAAAAAAATTCGAGATTTTTTTTAAATGTTATTTTTTATTTGGTGTTTTATTGGTTTGTTTTTATAATGGCTCCTTTATTTATAAGATAATTAGCAATATTTCAGGTTGCATTATTTGTTTTATTCAACATTTGTGAATTATGTATTCTTTTTTAATAATAAAATTCTGCAGTGATTCAAATACCTTAATTTATTGATACAGCTTATATCAGATAACTTTAAATAAAAAAAGAATTATAAAAGATTTTGTTGACAATATACATTTGCATAGATATGAATTAAGCAAAATAATTTATCTTCCTATTTGAATGCAAGAAGTATTTATTTTGTGACAGATTTAATTATATATTTCAAATTTCTGATTAATTTTATTTCTTTTTGTTTTATGTAGCTCTCTAAAATTAGTTGTAATTATATCTAAGGTTATTTTCTTATGATATTTTATTGATTTAGATCTGGAATAAATAATAAATGTAGGAAGAAGCACATATTTCTCTGTTTTAGAACATTAAAATTTCTATATCTGTTATATAACAATAACTGATCTGTAACAATTCTAAATATTATTGTTGCAGATTTAAAAAAAAAAAAGATTCAATTTGCTACTTACTTATTTTTTAAAAATCTTCATCTATTTGAGGATTTATGCTAATATATCATTATTAGTTTTAATAAACATGACTTAATTCCCCTTGCTCTCTCCACTTCTCTGAGCATATTGTTTATTATCATGTAGGGTATGAAAAGATTTGAAGGTCGTGTTAAAGTGCTAGCTGCTTTGAAAGAAAAGAACTTATATAGAGATACTAAAGACAATCCTATGGTGGTTCCTGTATGCAGGTAAGTGAAATATTAAAAATGATTTTTTATTTGTAAATTATTTATTTTCTTGATTTTTTTACATCAAATTAATTTTCTTGCAATTTATATTTTACATTGAAATATTTTTCTAGTTGCTTATAATTGTTCCGTTAAAGTTAATAAATAGTTTATCATCAACAAATGAAAATGAAAACATATATAAAAGAAGAAAAAAATTCTTTTTACAGCTTTATATTATTCTTTTTACAGCTTTATAAATGTTAGAAATCTATTTCTTCTAATTTTAGTCGCTCTAAAGACATTGTAGAACCCATGCTTAAAGTTCAGTGGTATGTGAAGTGTGAAGGAATGGCACAAAAAGCTATGGAAGTTTGTATTTTTTTAAAATATATTTTATTTATGAATAGTCTAAAACATTAAAATAAAAAAAATCTGTTATTCAATAAAATATGTTTCATTTTTATAGGCTGTGAATAATGGGGATTTAAAAATTCTTCCTGATGTTCATATTAAAATATGGAATCGATGGTTGGAAAATATTCGGTAAGCTTTATTTTTGGTTTCATGTCGTGTTAATAGGCCACTTTTGATATTAGATCATATAAAGAATAGCTTAATTTTTATTGTTGATCTCTTAAATTTTTAATTTCTATTTTATAATTCAATATAGAGATTGGTGTGTTTCAAGGCAGCTGTGGTGGGGACATAGAATTCCTGCTTATTATGTGACTGTTAAAGGTAGAACAGAAGCTGGAGATGCTGTATGTTTTATTTATTTAGTTTTATTTAAATGCTTTCAATTTTTTTACTTATCCTCAACTTATTTCTTTGTTTACAGTTATGAAATTAAAAATTAATATTATTCAATAAATAAATATAATAATACTGTAAGAAAATGTAATTTTACCAAACAAGTTGCATCATGGTTTAGTCTTTACAGTTTGGAAATCTGTGTATATTATGTAGATATAAATTATCTAATTATGATTTATTTTTGAATTTGACTTTCTTTTACTTTCTTTTAAATTATATTTTGTATTTCCATTTTAAATATTTTATTTATTTTTTCTACTCTTTCTAGTGTGATTTATTTGTTTGAAAATTAATAAAATTTTTGATGTTTGGAAATGTTTCAGACATTTGACAAAAGAATTCAATATAATTATTTCGTTACATCATAATAAATAGAATTCACTGTAATAGACGCAGTAAGTTAAGTTGCAAAATATAAAATTTTGATTTAAAAAAAAAACACTGGATTTCACTAATAAATAAAATGAACTTGAGGTTCTATTTTGTAAAAATCCTGGTTAGAGGTTTTAGAATGATACATGAAGACTGATATTATTGAATCTACTTTTTTTGTAGTTGTTGTTTACATTAGCCCTTTTTGTATTGATAAGGGAAATATATAGTTTGCAATGGCAGGTGAAACTTTGTAATTTTGCAGGAGAGTGAAAATGAGCGCTGGGTCAGTGGTAGAAATGAAGATGAAGCTCGCCTGAAAGCTGCTAAAAAATTTAATGTCTCTGTGGAAGATGTTAGCTTAAAGCAAGGTCAATAAATTCTCTATTTTAAAATAAAGAGCTATTTTTGCATTTAAAATTAAAACATTCATTACTTAAAAATCTTTATCCTTATATTTCAGATGAAGATGTTTTGGATACATGGTTTTCATCTGGTCTTTTCCCCTTCTCTATATTTGGCTGGCCTGATGAAGTAAATTTTAAATTATGATTCTTTCATTTGAATCTATACATTTTTTATAATTTGTAAGCTTTTAGGTATTTTTTTGTTTAATACAAGGTTAACAAATAAATTATCTTCTTGTATTATGCATAGTTATACAGCATATATTACTTAGTTTTTAACAGGTTACTATGGTTTAAAAAGTATTAATCTAACAAAATAACATCATTTTTTATTTGAAGTAAAATAATGCAGGAGTTGTAAACTTACTAATGGATCATAATGAATATAAAAACATTTTAACGATCATTATGGTAATATGAAAATTGTAACTTTATAACAATATCAGCATAAATTAGTGTAAACACAAAATTCAAATTGCAAATGTGATTTACTTAAGATTAAGCTGCATAAGAGGTTTCTTGGGGAATGTCTTTTCCTTCTTATGAAATTTTTCAGAATATATCAGTTCAAATTCTTGCTTTGAAATAAATTTGCATTGTGATAGAAGGTTAATTTCTTTGCAACTTTTATAATGCTTTTAAGCATTGATAATGAAACTAATTGTGAAGATTAACTAATTCTCGTTTTACATATATGCTTTTACCTACCTCTTTAAGTTTTGGTATTGCAATATATGAAAAACTACATTAATTTTTGAAGATAATATATATGGCTAGTTATTCAATATTTTCAGGATATCCTTCATAAAGTGATCAGTATATTTTTATTCAATTTTGTCTGTATTAACAATTGTAAAGATTCATTTAGTCAATAATCTAAAAAAAAATCATGTGCATTGTATAATTTTGTGTCTTCTGCATAATAATATGTATTTTTATGCACAAAATGTGTATAAATATTTTGAATGAATAAGAAAGTTGGTTAATTCTATTTTCCTTGCATTTTAAACAGTGGTAAATATTTGAATTCAAATACTGATATTTTTTTTTAGACCAAAGATCTGAAAGCCTTTTATCCTGGTACACTTTTAGAAACTGGACATGATATCCTATTCTTTTGGGTAGCTCGCATGGTGATGCTTGGACTTCAGCTTATGGGAAAGTTGCCGTTCAAAGAAGTAAGTATTATATTTGCAAAACCACTACAAGAATTTTTGAAAATGCTGTGATTTTAAAATTGTTTTTTAAACATAGTAAAAATGAGGTTTTTTTTCATTATTTTATAGGTATTTTTGCATTCCATTGTGAGAGATGCTCATGGTAGAAAAATGAGCAAATCTTTAGGCAATGTTATTGATCCCATTGATATGATAAATGGAATTTCTTTAGAAGTTAGTATAAATATTTATTCGATTCCATACATTTTAAAACACAATTTTTAAAGTCTTATTTAAACATGGACCATTCAACTAAAGATTCTTAATATTAATATATTTATAAATATGTTATTGTATAAAATCCATTTTTAGAATGTGATCAGTTATTTCTCAAAAAATTGGAAGTTCTATTAAATAACTTAATTATACACTTTGAAGGCACTTTTCAATTGTAACTTATGAATGTCTTGTTCTCAGAAGGTTAATCTCATATTGCTTGTTACATGGTTTTGATAAAAATTTGTTGTATATCTGTTGGAAAATATATCCTCAACTATATAAATTAAACTGTCTTCAAAATTATTCAATAATTATTTGAAATTTTAAAATATATTATAAAGTTTGTTTGTTTGTTTTTGTAGAATTTTATTAGTAAATTTCGAATTTATTTCTCTTTCCATATTGATTAGGCTTTACATGCAACTCTGCTGGAATCTAATCTTGATCCAAAAGAAATTGAGAAGGCTAAGCAAGGTCAAAAAGCGGATTTTCCTAATGGAATACCTGAATGTGGAACAGATGCATTGCGTTTTGCTCTATGTGCTTACACTGCTCAAGGTAATTTCTTTTTCTTTCTTTAAAGAGGATTTTTTTTCTTAAGTATGTTATTATTTTTATGTAACAGAAATATAAAATCTTTAAAAGTCTGAAGCAAATGCAATTTTTTAAAAAATAAATGATAATAAATTTTTATTTTAGAAAACTTTTGAGAATTTTATGTGTAAATCTATGGGATCTGAATTAGAAAACAAACAATAGTTATATTATTGCATTTTATTATAGCTTTTAAAATAGCGTAGCATAATTTAATGATAATATTTCATTATAGCTTTTAAAAGCATTAGTATTTCAAAGTTCAAATGATGCCATTTGTTGCTGTTGAGACATCCTGTGACATATTCAAGGTATATGGTTGTAATTTAATTACACAACTTCATTTTAGAAATTTATCATGGATTAATAAAATTTCTGTCTTTTTTTCAATCTAGTGGATTAAATTATTTACTTTTGTTCTGTTTCTTATTAAATTCTATATATAAATTATATGAAAATGGATTAGGAGAAATCTAATTTTAATTATATATATGTATATGCATGTGTGTATATAAATAATTTTTTATATGCTTTAGGTCGTGATATAAATCTCGACATAAATCGTGTTGAAGGTTATCGGCACTTCTGTAACAAACTGTGGAATGCTACGAAGTTTGCTCTTATGTATCTTGGTTCAGATTTTAAACCTAAAGCTGAGTTTCAGGTATTATATATTATCTATCTTTTAAGAATTATTTTCTATATATGTTAAAGCAACAGATATATTAATAGTTTAATGTATTATATATACTTTTTACATTTTCATGTTTAATATTTCCCCCCTCTTATTTCACATTTCTCACTCTCTCATATCCAAACAAATGATTTAAAATTTGTATACATCATTCATTTCTTTTCTGTTTCCTTCCTTTTTTTAGTTAAGTGGTCATGAAAGCAAAATGGATCTTTGGATTTTGAGTCGATTATCTTGTGCTGTAGAAGCTTGTAATACTGGATTTGAAACTTATGATTTCCCTGCTGCAACAACAGCTTGCTATGCATTTTGGTTGTATGACTTATGTGATGTTTACTTGGTAATCATTTTTTCTTTTTAGCATATATTTATTTTTGGAATCTTAGGATATTTTTAAGATTAACACTTTTTATGAATTACAATGATGTTACATAGTAATTATTATATTAGATGCTTTTTAAATACAGGAATCACTGAAACCTGTCTTCCAATCTGGAAATGAACTGTCTATTGCAACTGCTAAGGAAATGCTTTATACATGTTTAGATTTAGGACTAAGACTTCTAAGTCCATTCATGCCATTTGTAACTGAAGAATTATTCCAAAGATTACCAAGAAGGCAAAGTGATTGTATTATAAGTATCACTATAGCTCAATATCCAGTTCCTGAAAAGGTTGGTCCTTTGAATTTAATATTAGATTATTAAGGATATTTGTATCTTATGTAAACTGTCTTTTTAGGTATTTGTGAAAAAGCAAAATATATTGAGTTGATTTGTAAATCAAATAAAGTTAAAATCTGTAATTATATGGAAAAAAATTGGAAATTAGAGAATTATTTTTAAAAATGCATTTTTATTTTCATAGACATGAAGTAAATTATCTGCATTTGCAGAATTAAATATTTTAATGTAGAAAAATATGTCACAAGGAAAATGAAGAAAACTAAATCATTAATATCTTGGATTTTCATTTTTTTAGTTTTAGTCTGCCAAATGCACATTCTATTTTGAAATTTGTCAAATTGATTGTTAACAAATATATAAAATGTTTGTTGTGCATCAATATACTTGTAATCTTTTTGATTATCTGCTCGCAAAAATAATAACCTGTATCAAATCTTTGTGAACAGGTAAAAATGATAACTTGTTCATGTATCCATAAAAAATAAAATGAATGGTTGTTTTTCTAACTGAGCTTTAAGCATATCTTTGCATTGTTAATCTGCTAAATTCACCTATTATTGTTTTATAATCGGGCCTCATTTGTGAAAGGAAACAATATTAATGCTATCTAATGATAACAATATTAATGCTATCTAATGATGAGTTTTTAATTTTATTCACTAATATTTTAAAATGCTCAATAGCAAATTCGATGCTTGATTTTAAAGCAAATAGCTCTTTTTAAAAAATATTATTTGAAGTTTAAAATTGCTATATATATAATATGAAAAATATTTCAAAAATTTATTATGACAAAGAACTAAGTTAAGTATTTGCATTTCAGATATGATGCTCTTATTGGTATAATAAGTTCTCTTGAAGGACATATGGATAATTTTGTAGCTCTGATTCTTTAAAACTTTGTTTAGGGTTGTTGTTGAACATGAGTTAGTTTTAGTAATTCACAACTATTGAAACATAGTTTGTATGTGACCTTCTGAAATCATTTTCTATTTATCTGAATCTATTTATTTTGAATTGGTCTTTAAAAAAAATTTATATTCTATCAATATGAGTTGTTTTTTATTATTATCATTATTTCTTGTAGTATTCTTGGAAAAATAATGATTTAGAGAAAGCAGTATCATTTGCCTTAAACATCATTCACAAAGTCAGATCCCTAAGATCCGATTATAATTTGGCTAAGAATGAAAAACTTGATTGTAAGTATTGTTAAGTAGATATTGTTTTTTTTTCTTGTTGTAGTAATTTAAACATGTTTTATTTTTGAAGTTAGTATTTTGTTTTGATTCAAACATGCTTATGTTTGTTGATTATGTTTTTATAAATTTTATTATAATAAAAAAAAATTTAAGCTTTTTTTTTTGCATTTAAATAAAAACGAATGTTTTGTGATGATGTGCATATTTATATATATAACCTTAATACATTTTATTTGTCTTATGGTCAATGAAGTATTAAACTACTCTTAAGTATAGTGACTTTTTTTAGTAATTAAATTTTCTCAAATTTTCAAAATTGTTTAAAAATTCCAAAATATTCCTTTTTAAATTGAAATTCCTTTTTTAAGATACAATTTTTACTTTCATTGTATGTCTTATACAGTAATTTTTTTTAAAAAAAAATCTTAGTTTTAAAAAATTAAAATTTTATTTTGATTAATTTCAAATTATGTATTAAAAATTATTAATTTCTTCTCTTATGAAGCAGTATATCATTTTGTCTACAATTTTAAATATGCATAGGTATATTATTTCATAATTAATTTTCTATCATTTTTAACCCTTATCAAAATTTTTAGGAATTAAAAATTCCTTATAGTCATCATAATTAAGTAATACCTTATACATCAATCATAAAATTCAAATAGTAAATATAATTATATTACTTTATATATAATCATTATATTTTATAAAATAAATAAAACATATTTCAGTTTACTTTTGATTTCATAATTTAGTTTTAATAAATCAATGTTCTATAAATTATATATAAATTATAACACATGCTTTTCTAATATAATTGAATTTCCTCTTCAAATAATGTTAATGCTGATTTCTTTTTAGTGTTTTTGAAATGTGATGATGAAGAAACAAAGTCTCAACTTTTTGGTCTACATGAAACAATCTTAACGTTATCTTCATCTGCTACAATAAAAATTGTTGATTCTGAAGGAATTCCTCCTGGATGTGCAATTACAACAATATCTGAAAACTGTGAAGCCTACTTACTTTTAAAGGTTCACAATATTTACTTTTCCCCTTTCTTTTGATAGTCTATATTAAAAGTTTTATTATAATATAACAAAATATTTTTATGTAATTGAGTATATGCAATATTGATTAACGACATTTTGTTACTAAAGTTTTTGAAATACGGCTGAAGTTATTACTATCAAAACTTGATTTTCAGATAAATTTTCTGCTATTATATCATGAAAATATACTTTTGAAATACTGTACATAGATATATATTTTTTAATAAAAATGAAATAAATCATGGAATTGAAGATATACATCAAAATATAAACTTATTCAAAGTAAAGAAATGGAAGAGCATTGTTTCAACAAATATTATAATTTAATGAGTAACAGGTAATCTTTTACTTCAATAAACCACACATAATTATTTGTATGTTTGAATATTAATATTATTAGTGTTATGAATCATCATCATTAATCCTTTCTATAAACTATCTATAGAGAAATTTTTGAATTTAATTTTTTAAATTCTTTTATACTCTCTTAAATTTAAAAAAAAATGCTCCCTTTAAAAAAAAAAAGAAGAAAGATTGCATTTTAATCAGGAAGACATTAAGGAAATGAAAATCAGTGTTCTTTTATTAAGACTATAATTCAGAATATATGAGTATTTTTATATTTAATTATTTCTTAAGGGTCATATTGACATAAGTAAGGAAATATCTCGATTAGAGCAAAAAAAGGAAAAGTTATGTTCTCAGATTTCTAAGCTGAAGCAAGCCACTGAAGTACCAGATTATGAAAGTAAAGTGCCAGCTGCTGTAAGAGAATCTCACATAGAAAAGGTAAGAAAAGGAATAAGAATTAGAATTTTATATCAGTTATTTGTATTTTATTAATTCCAGTCCTTTCTGAACTCACACATTTATAGCCATTGATTTTTCAAAGGTTAGAAGTAAGAATAATTTTGAATTCAGAATTTACTATTTGATAATTTTAGAATGTATGTTCAAGTATTTTAATAATTTAAAAAGCTATTTTTCTTCTGTTTGTTGTCAAAATCTTAATTTAACTGTACTTTTTTTTTTCTTTCAAAAAGTTGAAATTAGCAAAATTAAAGTTTAACTGAAATTAATTATTTATGAGATTGTAAATTGATATCTTTGGGGTAAGTAAAACGGTTATTATGGTATAGAATGCAGATTTTTAAAAAAAAATTTGCAGAAAATTTATCTTTTTAACATTTAGTAATTTTTATAAATGTGGAGAGAGGTTTTTCATAACTCTATAATATGAAAAACAGCTAGTTTTAGAATAATTAACAAACATGTTTCAAAATTTATTTTATAGCAACACTGTCTCGTAGAATTGTATTTTACTGAGGAAAATGTTTTTCTTTTGAGTTTTCCTGAGCTATCCATTTATGAAATTGTTATAACTTAACAGAGAGAAAAAAATATGCCAATTAAATTGTAGTAGATTTAAATTTCTACTTTGAGATATGTGATATGACAGTGCTTTAGGCTTCAATCATTTGCCTTTATTATTTTAAATTTACTTTTAATTATTTTTAAATTATGATACCAGTGTGCATATAAAATAAATAACATTGTTACAATGCTTACAATTATCATTCTAAAACTTAAATAGAAAAGTTTAGTATTTATTTTTTGATTAATTAATTTATTAAAATTAAAGAAATTTATAGAAATTAAAAATGTTTTTGAAGGAAATCTGAAATTATAGAGGTCAATATTAATATTTAGTTTTAATTTTTAAATAAAATTTGAAAACGTTATTTCCTAGTAAACTTCTAGTTGCTTTAAATGTGCTCACCATCTAATAAATAATTACTAGATAACTTTAGATTCAGCAGCCTTTCTGAAATGTGAATTATTATGAATTATTGTTTTATTCACTATTTACAGTTTTATTAACTTAATATTGATTATTAGTTTTGCTATGTGCATTTAGAAAAAAAAATTTTTACAAACAAAATAATAGGGTAAACTATGCAAAAAAGTTTGTTTAATTAAATGAATTAAACACAAAAACATCAATGAAAAAATTTTAAATGTTTATTTAAAGTGTGTGATTATATTCTGACAAATATAACCTTCATTTTTTTTTGTACATCCATCCATACTTTATTTATATGTATGCATAAAGTAATATATAAAATGATTGAGGGAAAAAATGTTCCTGAATTTGAAAATTGATAGTATCCTGTATACTTTTAGATTAGTTCAACATTTAATACTTCTTTTACAGTCACAAAAAATAATAAATATTGGATTTTTTGCATATTCAAAAATTCTTTACCTTCTGCTATATTCTATTTATTTTACAAAAAATTTTATAGGTAACATTTTTTTCATTTAGTTTTTATTAAAAACTAATTTATTTGGCATGTGTTATACATTTACAAACACAACAAGATAATAAAATAAAATCTAAGAACTTACAGCTTGGTGAAGCTAATTTAGAACATCCTTGTATTCTCTATTTATTTTTATTACTTTCTAAAATATTTGCCTTTCTTGTATTCTCTATTTATTTTTATTACTTTCTAAAATATTTGCCTTTATATATATTTTAACATTTAATACCATTTAATATGGGTCACATTATGCAATTTTATTTATTTATTTTTCATTCTCATAGATTACATTGACAGAAGGTGAGCTCAACAAGGTGATACAAGCTGTTGAAACTTTGAAAGTCATGGACTCTTAATTTAAGAAATTAATAATAGATATGAAAAAAAAAAAAAAAAACTTTGCATTCCTCAATAAATTATTTATTGAATCTTATATTGCATTGGCTGAAACACTGTATTTTTTCTTTGTTAATTTAAAAGAAAATATACAAAGCTAGATAATGTAAATATGAGAATTGTTTATCTTATTGAATGAAAATATATTTTATTTGAGAAAAATATTTAAATATAACAATTTGCTTTATTCAAGTTCTTGCTGTAATTTTTTTTAGAAAATACTTTAATTTCCTTATTTTAAAGAGTTAAAAAATTTTAAAAACTTATATAACAGAACCTGAAAAATCACACATAGATTTTTTTAAAAAAAATATATTAGAATAGTTGTACTTGAAATTCTGCTTTATTAGAATTGGACAGATATTTAAATTCTTTTGTTTGATATTATTCTTTTGAACGACTGTTTTAACTTTTAAAATGTGATGTCCCCACTAATTTTTCAAGCCTTAAAAATATAATACTTTTATTCAGTAGTAACAAGTCTTTGTTTGGAACATTCTATTAAATAATTTTTTCATCACACAAAATTTAACATGTTAATGCATATTAATTCCTTATCTAATTTTAAAATTAAATCCTATAGAATCTATTTGAAAAGCACACTGCACACTAAATAAAACTTCTTACAAGGAAAAACTTTATTATTTGAATTCATATTTCTCTATTTTTTAAAATCTAGCAAAGAAATGAAATAATAAATATTTATTTATTATAAATTTGTTGAGTTTTGTTCTTTTTAATGACTTGATTTTTATAATTGTTTTTGAAGAACTGGTGCTTGAAACGTATTTGGTTCTTTCCAAATGAGGTTTATTTAAATATCAGTTCCTCATAAAAAGTAGAAAATTATTAAAATTACTTTTCAAAGGTTACTAGTTCAAAATAAAGTAATTTTATATGATAGCATAAAAATAACGTTTTATTACTTGTATTCCAATTTGGAAAAAAGACATTTAGGTTTCTATGGTGATTAATCTGGCTGTGGTTTATTTACGGATTTCTGAAATAAAGTTAAAAAATCAAGGATTTATACCTTTATAGCATCAGAAACCCAGATTGATGTCTTCTAGATCTAAAAATTCTTAGAACCACTCTTGTTCAAATTAAATTATTATGACTCCAATGTTATTTCTTTCATCTAATTACGATTTTGGTTAAAGTGGTCATTAGTGTGCCCCCGAGTTTGTCGCCAATATGGCAACCTAACAGAACGCTCTTCTAACAACCCTAATGCTGTTTTGTTTACTATTTTTAACAATGGTTGAATTGAACATAAACTACGGCTATTTTAAGAAAAATATTAAAAGTAATAAAAAATATCGAGATATTTTAGTTTTGCTCTTTATTATAATTAAAAGCTTTTTTACAACTATTAGGATATTGCAATTTTATTTTTAATGTGAACACGAACTTTATTCTTTTGTAATTTCTAATTGTCAATAAGCGCTTTAAAATATCGTCTGAATTCGTATTTTACGAAATCGTCTGCATTCTTACTTTAAAAGTCAGATGCTAGGGAATTCTTCGCAGTTCTGATAATTCTTTTTTTCTCAAACGGTTGGTTTTCACGATAATTTGTTATGTCGGTTATTGTGCAAGAATAGTGGAAAGAAAGACAACATTTCGAATCAGCAGAATGGATGAAAGGTGAGTGGAATATATATGTACGTATATTTTTTACGAGGTGATGAATTTAGGAAATAATGCTTGTTTGAAATTTTGTGTGGAGAATGGTTTGATTGCTTCTTCCTCTGTTCTTTTTCTTTTGATTATGCACTGTTTCTGTTATTCACACAATCCTTATTTTCAATGGGCTAGCGAAGCGGTAGGATGTTTTTTTAAGTTAAAAAATGCTGCCCGTTGCCTTCAACAGATGCCGGAGACATCGCATGTTCTAACTTTTTTTTTGTGCAAATCAGAGGGGCGCAGCTGGTCTGGAAGAAAAAAAAATACTTATCTGTAAAAAAAAAAAATCATAATTATATTGAAAAAAGGTGGTAACCATAACTATTCCACAGAAGTGTTTGTTTACTTTGTCTGCCATCTTTATTGGTGACTTGGCATCCTTGGGGCGGCAAGGGGCACACTAAACTTCACTTTTACCCGATTTTTTTCTGCAGAATTTGAACAGGATTTTTAAAAAATGAAAAATTAGGATTGCATTGATTATAAATCGTTGCACTGATTAATTAATGTTTAGGATTTCAAAATTTGCTGCAAGATAAGCATCTGCAGTAAATGTTTTCTATCAAACCTGATCTTATTTTTTTAAAAAAGCTCGTGAGTTTTTATACATATTGTATTTGATTGTAGGAAGTGGAAACATAAGAGCCTAATGGAAAATTGTTGGTAAAAATAATGATTTTTTTTAAAAAATTTTGTTAGATATCGAAAGCATTTAAATACTTTAGAAAATTTTTGGTACTTTTCCGTTAGCCTGGCGGCAGCGAAAAATCGCCAAATTATGTAGAATTCCGCCAAATTTCGGCGATTTTTCGCTGCTGCCTGGTTTTAATATCAATTTATAAACTACTCTAAAAATGTAAAAATTAACTATTCTCAAAGCACATAACAATCAAAATATTTAGAAGAAATACTTTTTCATTTCCAACGGCAGTCGGAGACATTTAAATTGTTTGCGCCTGCAAAAAAAAAATCTTTAACAATAAGTCGATTTTTTTTACAGACGTCGGAAATGGAAAAATCCATTACATTCCAAGGACCGCTGGCGGTGGTTAAGATATTTTCGCCAATAATTAGACGATTTTTTTCGATCCTCGGAAACGGTCAGAGTACCGAAATTTCTATGAGGTCACAATATTTCTGCTCTGTGGAACTCTTTATCATAGATCTATTTTCCATTATTTTGAGTAAACTTTAAAGTCTTGCTGTTAGCTATTACTTACCACGTTTGATGTTTGAATTGTTAATCATTATAATAATTGTAGACATACATAACCTGGAAAAAGTGAGATATTGGAATTTATAGCAATTTGTATAGGATGAAGAGGCTGTACAGACAAATCAAATATAAAAACCAAAAGTACACAAACAATATTTGAGCACTACGTCATTGGTATAATTTATTTAAAAAATGCATATTTCAATGTATTATGTCAGAATAAAATTTCTTGAACGGTCAAGCACCACGTTCTCGTGCAAGTTAAATTATATTTTTATTCATTTTAATGGCTTCATCGAATGAGTCCCTTTAGTATCGCAACTGATCCAAAAAACTTTGTCTCGCATTGATTGTTTAAAGAAAATATCACATTTCCTATTTATTTATTTCATTTCATATAATCGCGTGCTCAAAATGCCATTTTCTAGGTTTTATTTGCTGTAGTCAATAACTTATTTTTTTTAAATCAGAGTTTTTGTAAATGCGATGGCAACGCGTTATTAAAAGCTTATTTTTTTAGATTCTCGTGCAGATAGTAAAAGTTTTATTTTTCGCCTACAAATTTTTGTTGACGCCAAAAACCTCATCCCAAAAACAATATGTTCTAAGGTTTTTGACCCACGAAAATTAATACAAAAATATTCAAATAAATAATTTGAACTATTTGGCAGTTTTATTTTTAATTATTCAGTTTTAGGAAATGTTGCCTTTCGGATTTAAAATGAAACCCAGATATTTAACTAATTTTTAAGCATAAATCAAGATACCATTAAATACAATGTTGTCTCGCCTAACGAGCATAATTCATTTCCAAATTTTATTGATAATATGGAGGTGGGGATTGAGAAATTGTTTTACATTTGTGTAAGCAAATTAATTTTGTAAGAACTTTCATTTTTATGTTTAAATCATCCGATATTTTTTCCAATCGCAGCCTATCTATTCCCGTTTAAAAAGAAGATAGGTTGTAAAATGTTGTAGCGATCGGAATGCACAATGGAAGGGTAGATTCCCAGGGCGCCATTTTATCAATGATAGGGCGACTTCTTCAATATTAAAAACTGAATTACGAACAAGGGTGGAAAAAATATTATCTTTCAATTAGTTCCTGATAATGATGCAGGTAAAGAAAAAGAAAAAAAAAACTATACTCCAAGCTGTATTTAATCTTTCGCGTTTTGAAGTGTTGGTTCTTTCTAGGTAATGATAGTCAGAGACTAAAAATATGTACAAAAATTATAACGTGATGTAGGCTTAATACATTTTTCTTCATAAAGTTTCTTGTTCAAGTATTCACTTTTATCCAAACCCTATGCAAACGCAGCAACATAAGTGTAGATATTGAAGTGCATGGTTATGGGTATTTGATCTGGGCACATTTACAAAAATGAATCATTTATGTTTTTCAAAATAATGGCAATATTGCCAAAGCATAACTACAATGCATTAAGAAACAAATATATTAATAATAAATTCGATATCTGTATTGCTTAGATTAGGGTGCTTATACACATTTCTAAAGGATATTGAGGTTGTGAATTGATCTTGCATCTGGAGAATAATTGATACATTATTGACAGATGTAAGGCTATATGAGATAGAAATGACATTTGTTTGGCAGAACTAAAAAATGCGTTTTATGAAGAATTTGGGCTCAGAAAAAAAAACAATATGTTCACTTGAGAAAAACAAACAATGGCGCTTTCGTTAGAGAAAATCATTAGTAGGAGATATGGTTTCCCCGGATGGCCAGCAACGTTGAAAACTTTGCGGTATCGAGTCAATGAGGTGCTGGAGTCTTCTGTCCCAATCCTCCAGAAGGACTCTTCCCAGTTATTGGAGAGTTTGGGGAGGGGTGCTAGGCGTCCAGCAATTCGTCTGCCAAGAATGTCCCAAACAGACTCGATTGCTCTCATGTCCGAACACGCTAATCAATTCATTCGTATTGTTACAAACCTAATCTTCAGGTTTTAACCTTCTCAGCACGAACATGGCCATCGTAAGTAAGACCGTTTTACAATCAGCACTGTTGGGTGCTGAGCGGATGCCACATTAGTGATGTCAAAGCTTGGCGACCATTTATTGACCACATGGATAATACTGGAAACTTCAAGGATTTTTACGATTCGTCCAATAAAAACCGAAATGCGCCCTGAATGGCCTAGAAGGCTCTTGGCCCGCCTTCTGGTAACTATAAAAGGCTGGCAGCTCAAGTAGTGGTGTTTGGGTGAATTGAATTAAGCCGGAAGCGGAGTTGTAGTGGAAGAAAAGTAACGAGTCTTCGAGAGGACAGCGAAGCTACGGCGGAATGTGTAGTTCAGGCGAATGCTGAATTGCTGTGTGCCGAGTCCTGCTGTCTACTTGGGGAGCAGCGAAAATAGAGAGTGGTAGTAAGTCGGCAGCTAAAGCGAGGAGACAGTGATAAGTGCAGCTGTATGGAGAGACCGTAGAGAGAAGCTCCCAGGAGCCCCTCTCTTGCTCGATTCTGTGTAGCCGCTTTGAGAGCTGTAGTCGATTGAAGAGCTGTGTACTTGTGGGCTGTAGTGAGCTGCCCAGTTTTCGTCTAAGCTGTGCGTATCTGTCGTCTTAGTGCAAGGGCTTCGTGCGTAAATAAACGTTGTTGTTTTCTATTGAATCCTGCTGATTGTGTATTCACATCATACCATACACCCACCATAATAAAATCGAACCCGGTGAGGATCCCCCCCCCCTAACATTATGATTCCTTGCTTCGAAAAGAAATCGTTCACCAAGTTAGGACATGGCCTGCAATTGTCGTTCATTAACATAAACTCATCTCCAACTGCTGCTACCTAAGGGACTTAAAATAGAGCCCAGGATCTCATCCCTATATTGGCTGCCGATCGGAACTCCTTTTCGAATAATATGGAGATCGGTGCACCGATCAATGGTAATGATGCCAGCCTAGACCATCACTCCCCAACACCAAATCTTAACACTTTCGCGCAGGATTGTTTCTGGTACCACGTTCCTTCGAGATGAAAATACGCATATTATCAGGATAAACAGAAAAATGGGACTCGTAGAAAAGAATGCTGCGCCTTTCATTCCTCCAGTTCACATGCTCTGTCTTTGCAGGCGCGACGGTGTCTTTCTGTTAACATTTCACACACCATTGGTCGGTGAGCATATAGATCTACAGAGTGAAGGCAGTTTTGGGCAGATTATGTTGAAACTGTGGTGCCCCTAACCGAGCGAAGATGTTGTTGAAGAAGATTTCCATTCATATTTTAGTGTGTTTGAGTCGTTGGCGTTAAATAACGGTCTTCATTGGGCGTTGTTGCACGTCTACTCAATTGCCCTTATCTTCAGCCTGCATTTCATACCTCCAAAATAAGCTTCAAGATCTTGGAAATCACACTTTCCGAAACTCCATTGATTTCTGCTACTTCGGCTTGTGTTTGAATCCGTTCTAACAGGCTAACCTTTCTCCAGGCTTCTGATTCGGTTAAATGACTTCATTGAGATATTGCGCTCATCGAAACCACGCGCTTACTGAATGTCGACTATTCTTTTCTTACATTAAATTGAATTGAAAGCAATCAAATTCGCTGTTGCTAAAGAGTTGTCTTCGACGTCGAATACAAAATTTGCATACTTCGAAGTTTGAAAATAAAATAAAAATGGAATAAAATTTTTAAAAAAGATGCATCTGTGACCAGGTTCTTCCAT
>JAOUZG010025245.1:4274252-4309020 GCA_026289955.1 Argiope argentata | reverse complement strand
ATATATATATAAAGGCCCGTTGATTTTGGCAACCCTGCTCACCTCGGATAGCAACCCTACTTGCCGAATGCGGAGGGAGAAGAGAGATCAGTCAGACTGAAGAGGCGAAAGATGATGGAATATTTTTATCCCAATCAAGTTATCAAGGCAAGTTATCATGCGAGAACATTATTTTTAATTAATTATTTGTCTTCATTCAAGTCATTAACCAGCTTGTTTGCCATTTAGAAAAACTGAATTCAAAGTTTTGGAGCTCGACTGCTTTTGAGATAAAATAACAGCTATGATGCCATAGTTGTGCGTCAACCTTTTAAAAAAACATCTGTCAAAGAAGCATACATAATAGTGCAATACTGGTAAAAGAGGATAAAAAAAATATATGCGATTAAAAGATGATGAATATTGCCATTTATGCTTTGTTTATTGCCTACGCGATTTCGAGCTTCTACTGTTCGTTGCCTTCAATTATTCAAAAATACCCTAACGAAAACATGATAAAAATTATAAAATAAATTATTATTATTGCTCATTCACTCATTTTTTTAAAAATAATTTATAAAAATTTGTTGAAACAAGATCTTAAGGCAGCGCATGACGTTACCACATGCGCGATTTAGATCGATCTATGTTTGGTTCATGTAATTAAGATTTTCTGTTTCAAATATTAACGTATATTCAAAGATCTGATCTCTAAAAGATCAATCAAATAGAAACCTACTTAAAATTCCTTAACCACCAACTCTGTAAAAGGCAGAGGAGAAGAAATAAGACCACATAATTGATTTTAAAAAATATAAAGCAGAAAGGGAAAAGAAATATTAAATTGATAAAAAAAATAATTCAAAAGGGTAAATGAGTTGAGATTTTGAATTAACATTTAGATTCCGAAGAAAAGTTAATTTCGCGAAATTTTGAACAGCGGTTCGATGGTGAAGAAAGTGCCTGACCAGAAGCCTTTCTCCGCGTCGCAGATGGTGAATAGTGTTGAGCGCTGATAATCTGAATACGTGTCGGTTCTTGGGCTGAAGCGGGTTTTGAACATGGAAAACTCTCCTTCCACTACCAAGACACTACAAATAGTACCCCGCGGCCTGCAGTATCATTAAAGGAAAGCGAGATCAAAGCTTAATTTAGTTTCAAATTGTGTGATAAAAAGCCTTCCATTGATTTGTTAAATAAATTTTACTTACTGTAAACTACTTGATATCCTTTATTACCACCATTTCCAGTGATAGTTACCAAATACGGTACTTATCAGCTGTAATAATGGTCAAAAAGCGACAAGAAAAAATTCTGCCAACTTGGCGATTTTAATCAAACTATATACCATGAAATTCACCCGTTCAAACTTTTTCATAATAAATAACGCTTGTGTATATTTTTATAATTTGACGAAATTTTTTTCTCTGCGCGTTTTGGTCGCTGTTAAAACCAAATTGTACTGCCAATGCCTAATGTACATTAATTAACAGCAAAATGGTAAAAAGAAAATTATATTGTATACGTGTGCTAATAATTTGGTCCCTATTATCTGCAGCATAGCTCCTATCTAGATCAAGCTTAACTGACATTTTTTGAAAAACTGATGCTAAACAAACTTAAACGATTATTTTAAACGTATAGTACAAATAAAGAGCTAAGCTAAAAAAGAAGGGAGTTAAATAAAAAAAAAATCGTGAATATATACAAAAAAATAAAATTTAAAAAAATGAAATTTGGAATATTAAATTTTTTCCTATACAAATAATAAGCCTAAAAATTTCATTAAAAAGTGCCAAAACCAACACTGAGCTCATCATTTAAAGTTTTATGTCAGCAAAGCCGCAATTGGCGGAAATTTGTAATACAATGAAATAAATCTTATATCCACTAAAATAGTAATTACGTATTAATCTGAAATTTAAAATTTTTGTAAAAGACAAAAAATATTTAAATCTGAATTTTTAGCAACTATTAATTCCCACAAATCAACAGACCTCCAACAGTGGCTAGTAAAGAATAAAAATATTTATAAAAACTCAAATAGTAATTACACCTTAATGTTTTTTTCTGAGTTCTAGTTGCAAATAGTATAGCATTTAAATGATATCTTAGAATCCAAAGGCGGAAATTATATATTAAAAAAACTTCAAATGTAACATCCGATTCGTAGAGATCTATGATATTTATACCAAAAGGTATGCGATTCGTTTTTTACAAAGAGCAATAAAAAGACAAAGCGTTTCAAAAATTAACATTTAATGTACACTTAGAATATATTTTTCACACACAACATCGATTTGATAGAACTATTCTAAGGCACTTTGCATTAAATGCAACTTGATATTCTATGAGTAATTGATATAAAAATTTTGTTTAGTCAAATAAAATAGACATCTCTTGTGCACCATGGAATGAAAATCTTGTTAAAACGATATTTTACAAACAATCTCATAAAAATTAGTTTTGTACTGTTATTTTGATATAAAAACAGGAAAAAAGTTCATTAACTACCGATTTAAACTTTGTTCAAAAGATTCTTTTCATAAAATAGGAATTCATTTTTTTTTCTTCTGATGAAATATGTTATACAAACACTTGGCAATGACACACTTTAAAAACACTTTTCAAAACATTAAACCTGTTAACATTCAGAGAATACAAATACGTTCTACTTTCTAAATATAACTTTAGATTTACAGCAGAAAAAAATCATGGAATATCATTTTCAAATTACATATAAATGTTTACAAATATTTTTTTTTTTTTTTTACTCCTTGAGGCAGATGGTACGAATCATGACATCTGCTACAGCGTATGGATCGCAGTTAGAAGATGGTCGTCGATCTTCCAAATAACCCAGCTTCTTTTCAGCCACTTGGCGAGGGATACGAATACTGGCTCCTCTGTTGGCGACACCGGCGGAGAAGTCATGAATACTGGAGGTTTCATGAAGGCCAGTCAATCTTCTTTCGTTGTCCTTGCCTTGCTTAGGATCATAGGCTTGGATGTGGCGAATATGTTGCTTGGAAAGTCTTTCGATGGCTTCTTCGATGTATCTTTAGAAGAAAAACATTGATGCTAAAGTTCAGACTCGCCAAATTTCATTACTTATACATAAAATGACTAATTCATTTTTTTTAAAAGTCACTTTGTTAAAAATAGGTGATTCAAAAACAGTTATATTAAGTTTATAAGGTTGATAGACAAAATTTACAAAAAAAAAAATGATAAATCTTGCAACCTACTATGGCAAACAAAAATTTGCTTAGCAGAAAGTACAATTAAATGTTGATTTCTACAGTAAAAAAAAAGATTCAATAATAAACAGTCTAAGGCAATCATTTATTTATTTATTTTTGCTGCTAATTTTTATACACATTTAAAGCTTACTGCACAAGATTTATTAAATATTACAATCAGAAGTAAGCATTTCCGGATAAGATATGAGACAGCCCGATTTCTCGCCAAGCACGGTTAAACCATGCCAACCGTTCTAAAGTTCTCAATTTTGGATTTATATAAGCAATTGCTACAAACGACTTATATGGTTGCAAATGATTGAAAAGATAATTCTCGCCAAAATAAATTCAATTTTGGCAATCGGGCGTTAATTTCAAGTCTAATCCTTTTCGTTAATTTTGTTGTCACTTTTTCCAAAATTGAGTATTTTGAAATTTTAATTTCCCTCTACATTCTCCTTCCTTAATAGTGTCGTAAAAATCATTTGTAACAATAAGTTTTGAGAAAAGCGTATAGATCCACGATGCAACATTTTAGAAATAGGGACTTAATTTATCCACTATCAAAAAAATATCCGATTAGCATGACATGGTACAAAGAATGAAATTCAAATACTTGATGATGAAGGCATATTCATTCTACGATTAACTTGCACTACCATTCAATTACCAGAAATATCTGTTTCTATTGTGAAGTACTATATGCCACTTGAACGCAGACAGACACGAAAGCAATACGAATAAATATTTTCCAAATAGAAATTTATCAAATATACGCTACATTAAAGCAGTTTATAAATTAGTGCTCTTTTTATACTTGTAGAATATCATTAAAAGCCATTGTTAGTTTGTACAAGTCATCTAATTATATTGTGTCGGGAAAGCCTGGTTGGTAGGGCGTTGGATTCGCATCCCTTGGGATGCGAGTTCGAACCGCCAGTCGAAGACTATCCGAGTGTTTGGTGGCTGGCACACAGTGAATCTGTCTTGATCTCACAATCTCCCATGCCATGAGTAATACCACTAGGGGGGGGGGACTAAGTCAGAGGTGATCTCTGTTCCAGATCTAAATTACAATCAGTGGATGAACGAATGAAATCTGCGCCGTAAAGAGGGTTTGTAACGTGTGTGAGCTAGAAGTCAGACTTCTGACCTCGGTTGCTCAGCGGTCCGAAGTATCCTCAGAAGCTACAACATCCTTCCTTCCGTTGTGAAGTGGAACACAAAAACAATTTAATTACATTATTAGGCCTAACTCTTTCGCTTACAATTGGAAATATTCGAATATCGTATAGTAAAAATCTAGATACTGGAAACTAGCGAAGTCATAACAGTGATTAATTTTAAGTATTTAACAATCTTTCAAGCTTGAATGGTTTTATTACCCGAGCTACTTCAATCCCAGTTTGTTTTTAAATTACTTTAAAAAATATCAAGTGCATTTAAGTTTTAAAAATACATTTTTCATTAAGTTCTTTAAAAACTAAGATACTGAGCATTTAATATTTTGATATGAGGGATTAAAAAATTTAAGCCACCATACTAAACGGAGTTAGTACCGAAGTAGAACAGGTGTGCCACTTACTTCAGACCACCGGTCTCTCTCATTTCCTTGGT
The DNA here is from genome assembly GCA_026289955.1 of Argiope argentata. Taxonomy (NCBI): domain Eukaryota; kingdom Metazoa; phylum Arthropoda; class Arachnida; order Araneae; family Araneidae; genus Argiope; species Argiope argentata. The sequence goes on along the minus strand of JAOUZG010025245.1, from coordinate 4,304,182 downwards.
GCTGAAGTTAGTATGAGCTCCAGCTCCGTTCCAATTTCCAGGCATGGGTTTGGGATCGAAAGATACTACAACTCCAAACTCTTCGGCCACTTGGTGAAGAATGAACCTAGCCATCCACACTTCGTCCCCAATGGACACTCCCTCACAAGGACCAACCTGGAACTCCCACTACAGGAAGATAAAACGCTTAATCGAATAAAATCCATTTTAGCAAATGATAATTCAATGGAAAACAAAATTTTTATTCAATTAAATTAAAAATACCTTTTTTTTCTTCGAAAAATTTAAGTATCGAATAAGTTTGATATTAAGAAAAATAATTCTTGCTAATTATAATACGACTAACTTTTTGTAAAATACCATTTCAAAAATATTAAAGAAAAATTATGGAATTTTTTTTCTCGAAATCTCGATTAAACAAATTTTGTTTAGTAAAATGAATACTCATCAAAAGCTTTTCTAGCATGATTTTAATGGGAATACAACATTTATTTACATTTTTAAGGATTCTACAGTCTGAGAACTTGACTTTAACTTCACAACTGGTCATGGCCGTTTTCTCCTTCGTATTTCAAGCGATTCAACGGATTCAATTAAAGGATCGGATCAACGTAGCTGCGGTGAAGAGAGTGATTCCCCTTCTTTATGCCACTAGCTGCCCTCTCATCGCATCTTTCCCTCTCAAAAAACACAACCTCGGAAGAATCTGGGGGATCAACATAAAGGGAAATATGTCCATGGTCAAAATCATACATCTGGTGCGGTTCCTACAAGATGAGGAATTGATCTCTTCAGACCCAAGCCTTGAATAAATTTTCGTCCCATATCTCAACCAAGCGCATCTCTAGAATATAACTTCAATAGAATTAACCCACTCCTACTCCCCAACGAGCATCCCCTTCATCATAATACTGTGTATAGCTTCTTTTCCTGTGCATTGTATGTAAATATTTTTTCTTCATAAATATTTCCACGTACATCCATTAAACCGACAGGGAATCCGAGAGATTCTAAGTTCGGGGCTGTTCGGTGGCGAAAGAAAGTCTGAAGACTTGCCGTTTCAAGAATTGGAAATAGAGCTCGACTTAGCCTAGTTGGGGCCCGGGGCAAGAGCTTCTTTGCGGCCCCCTCTGCTTCACTGCTTTAGTAATGAAAAACATTCATTAAAAAAGAAAAGTTAAAATAAAATTTCAATTCGATTTGGGGGCCCTCCACTTATGTGGGGCCAGGGGCAACTGCCCCGTATGCCTTTGCCTTAGTCAGGCCCTAATTGGAAATGCTGAATTTCCCTATTGTACCTATGATTCATTTCCAGTTGAGGATTCACATTTTATTAACTTCAATTCAACGACATGAAAAATTATCTACTGATTTATTTAGATTTTAACTTAAATACTCAGTGCTCAAAAAAAAAAAAAAAAAAAAAAAAAAAAACTTGTACACATTTAGGAATTAATGGATAATTTTCCACCCAACTCCATAAAAATAAGTTTACTGAAGTGTGAACATAGAACTTAGTTACAATATATAAAATATTCAATTTTGTATCAATTATTATTTAAAAAATGCTCCTAGTTGAAAGTTTAGAAATATTCCTTAAGATATTCTCCAAGGGAAACATTAAATATTATTCAATTTCTACCACAACAAAATCGTCACTTACTTGAGCAGGCATTACTTCGGCGTTGGTTCCGCTGATGTTGATACCAGCATACATGCAAGCTCTGTAATGGGCCTCAACGATATCTCTTCCGTAAGCCTTGGTTGCTCCGACACCGCAGTAGTAAGGACCTGAGGACAGCAGAGGACAACACTCAATATCCATACATGGCAGCTTATGAAAAATAATCGATTGGCAGCAAAGAGAAACACATTTCAGCCCAAAAATGTGCTCTCTTAAGTTGATAGCAATTAAATTATCTTGGAAGCTACCTCTTTGCATGCGAGTCATTTTATGTCATATTTAATCGCTTGTAAAACGTGGCCAAAATCAGAGTGCCTCTATATAATGGAATCAAGGCATTCTTAATTGGTACCAATAAAAAACGATCAAAATATCAAAAACCCTACTCCTCTTTTTGTACAAAAAATTTCCGTCAATAACTTTAGATTTTTTAAAGATTATTCTTATTTTAATCCTACCTCACAAGTCAAACTTTATCTATTCAATCGCATCCGTTTGATTTTTGCACAATTCATCATATCACTCTGATTTCCAGATAAATTAACACAAATTAATATTCTCTTTTAATACTAAACCAATGCGTTTCTCGTAAAATCATAAATTATGAGACGTTTTCCCCTGCAGAGTATCTCAGTAATAGCAAAAAACATCAAATGCTTATAAACTACCTTTTACCATTTAGATTTACTAAAAATTTTATGAAGATCTACAGCTAATGTGCAGAGCAATGTCAAATTTCATTTATCTAAATCGGTACTTTAAAAAAATTTATCTTAACCTGATGACTGAGATCACAATACTTATTTAAGGTAAATTTTAAAATGAAAAAGAAATCAAGGATCAAATCTACTGATTTTTTTGGTACTTAAGTATTAGACCGTCGACGCCAACGGTTTAGTAACTCTTTGGCGACGGATAAAATTTCGTGATAAACTCTCGACGCCAACGGAACCAACAAAATGGCGGAAAAATAATGACGGTTTAGCAACTCACTGGCGACGTAAGTTTGGTGATAAAAATCGACGGTCTAATACGCAAGTACCAATTTTTTTCTAGATAATGTTTAATCTTATGTTTAATAACTCAATCCTTACCTTGAGGTCCTGGAAATCCGCTCTTAGGCCATCCGAATGGGTGTCCGTCGGTGTCTAGAAGAGTATATTCCTGTTCGAGTCCAAACCAAGGGATGAACTCTTTGGCCTTCTCCATAGCTTGAACAAGAGAGCATCTTTTGTTGGTATCTATAAATACAATGGGTCAGTAACTCTATAGTCTACTATAAAACGAAACGAATGAGTTACAAAACCTACTTCTCCATTTCACATAGTAGTTTGTAACTTTTACTTTTTAAATGGTGGCATTAACGGTGGATAATTGAATGCCTGATCAGGAGACACAGTTAATTGGCTGCGAATCAGTCACGTTGTCAGTTTACCCGATAGTATGGTTACATAGAGCTGTTGCGCGATTTTAAAACGTTAGAATGCAATACACTTGTTGAGGAAGGTAAGATTATCCCCATTAAATTTATCAAGTTGCAAAGCACTATCAGAAATTAAGTACAGTGAAAAGATATTTCCAAGCTTAAAAATCACTAACACGCGTGAATAAGATGCTAAAGTTTTCAAAGAAAATACTCCACATGTTGCTATGGAATGAAAGTGAATTGTCAGACGTTTCAGAAAAGAAAAGGAATTGCTAAGCGCTGTTCCCTCGCATAGAATATTTTTAGATTCACGGTTACCGTTTTAAAGTAACTAAATTTAATTAAATGGAAAATAAACACTGCTTATAACAGCACATTTACATATCACAAATATATATCTTCAATAAGTTCTTAATAATTTACGAAATGCTTAACTTTACCTTTAAAAAAAGTCGAATTATTTTTGTTTGAGAAACCCTTTATGCTTCAACTTTTTTTTTAAAGTATTCAAATCTTAGTTCAGAACATATTAGTAAAAAAAATGTTTTACATTTCAATATCTATAGTTAATTTTTGAAATTTATTCTTGTTTATATGGTAGAGATAGCATGTTCACAATAAAAAAAAATAACAGCATCGTAACGTGCTCGAATGAATACACTAGCTAGAACAACGAATATAGCCGTAAAAATAATTACAAATATTTTTAAAGTATATTGAAATTAGAAAAATATCCCATGGAAATAAAACAATTTAAAAAGCTTATCCTTTATGTTTTAAAATGATGTAAAAATGGTTTTTGTGCAACATGTTAAAAAGAAAAATATATCAAATTTTCTTTAAAAAACAATACTCGATAAACTCCGTTTCAAATAGATAATAATGAAAAATAGTCTGTCCTTTACGTCGGAATTTACAAACAGTATGCAAGCCTATAATCAATGTTGAAATGAAAAAATGTGAGAAACTTGATGCTTTGCTATACTTCGTTTCAACAATATTGAAAGAATTCTTATTTGATAACACAGCGGACAAACTTCTAATATCACAAAATAGAATAGTTATTAATAATTATTTTTTTAATGTTTCTTACTCTTATTTTTCATGGAAATTAACTTACTCAGAGATCATGAAATAAATAGCAACAGTACCATTATCAATATACAAAGAATTGTATTTTGAAAAATCAAAATTAATAAGTTAGGGTACGATAATTCGAGAATATTTTAGTGCGTTTACTCTTTAAATAGATAATAAAGCTGCAAGTAACTAACACAAAGTTTATTGTTTAAGTTAGTAATGCTGCTGCTAACATAAAACCATAGAAAAATTCTAAATATTTTAAAATTTCTTTAAAAATTCCATAGAATTTTTTTTAATTATTAGAACAAATACATATTATATGAACTAAAGAAAAATTAGAATTTCTTTTAAAAATTATGAAAGATAATATCCTAAATTCTGCTGCATTCACAAAGCAGTGGCAAGCAAGCCAGAAACAAATGAATAACAGACTTTCGCCATTTTGCAATCTGGAAAGCGAGTTCAGCTGCCAGTAAATAAACTCGAACAATCTTTCAGAATACGAAACTAAAACAAGCGTGGTTCTATTTTTAATTGAAGGGGGAAAAAAGGCAATTCTGACATAGCTTTTGGAGCTGTAACAAAAATTAAAGAAATTTTCTAGGTCACCTTGCTAAGAAGAAACTTTCAATCTTTATTTTGCAAAAGATTTATTAAGAACAGGCACATTACAGCGTGCAAAAGAAAAACTAAAAAGTATACAAATGAAACGATGAAGTGTTGGTCGCATTTTGGAAGCCAAACAGCACGGGAGAAGTCGGCTTGATGAAAATGCGACCGTTGTCATGGAAACAGCTACTGCGGGAAAACAAGGAACGAGTTTCTCTTCCCGGGAAAAGTTGGGTCAAGGCCAACTGCTGATGATGCTTTGGTATCGCTCTTGCGCTCACCTTAATTTTCAATTTGGTGATGTAATCGGTTACAAAAGTATGACACCATTCAAGGGGAATGACATCAAAGCATTAAGGTGACCGTTTCCGATTTGAGTTAGAAAAATTAGAACATAAATTCATTAGCCGTACAATTCCCTCATGATTCAACAAGCTGTAGCAATAATGTTTGCGAGTTATAGGTTTTTATGCTCTGGCACAGTAACGTTACTAACGAATTAACACATTTATCGATGTATATTTCATGGCTAAGGTAATTTTATAAAAGAAAATTTAAACTGAATTGCTTTTTTGTTCAAGATAAATGTAAACTTATCAAAACTATTCCATCAGATGCTATGCATTTCATTTTAAAGGGGCAGTTCAGTCACATTAATATCTCGTTTAACGTCATTCAACTTATTTTGGGACGGATCTCGTAATTTTGAACCGCTGTCAAATGACGAGGATGACACCTGAATTCGCACCAATCCCTTTACAAATTTTTCAACCACAACATAGGTAAAGCATTTGGGCTTTGGGGGGGGGGGGGGGATTTGACAAGTACTAGACCGACGTACACGACTGTTCTTCGGTGAATCGGGTTTCAAGCCTGTATCCACCAGCTCCCAAGCCGAAACTTTATCACCAGGCAACCAAGAGAGAGATTAGGAGAAAAAGTAAAGGAGAAAATAGGAGGGGGACGATAATTCCCAGAGGGCATTTATCTTCCATGCTTTGTGAGCCATTTTTAGGAAGCATTTTTTAAAAAAACTTTCCCCTGACAAATAAAATGAGTTATAATTGAACCACCAATAAATTACACAATTAAAAGCAATTTTTAGAATACCCGACAATTTCGGTTTAATTCTCATTATAAGATTCTACTTTTTATAACAGAATTTATTCAAAAACCTCATACATAAAATTCAAAGGGGGAAACTTGTCACGTCGGACGAGACACTTCCTACATTCAGAATGCATTCGAAGAGCAAAGAATTATTTACCTGTGGGCTTCTTGTTGAACCTGTAGGTTTCGCAGAGGACGAGTTTGTTGTCTCCGCCCCTGAATGGATCCCTGTACAGAGCAACCGGGTGCAGGTAGACATCGGAATTGGAACCTTCGGCCTGATACGTACTAGAGCCGTCGTAGTCCCAAATAGGAAGATCTGGGAAAAATAGAATGGAAAAACTTATTGATGTCCATCATTAAGAACTAATGATTATGATAAGAACTAATGATTAACGATAAAGAACTAATGAATATTAAACTTATAAATGCCCATGTAGCATAGAAAAACCCAAAAAATAGCATTGCACATAAATAAACTTGTCCAACAATTTGATGCCAATCATTTTGATATCAAATCAGTTGCATCATAAAATCTCTGAACATCGTTCGAACCGAGCAAATGGCAAACTGTTTCAAGAACTAAAATTGGTTATATATGTTACGAGTGTTGCCGAAGTTTATTTTATTTTATTTAAGAAGAATGTTTCATTTGATGATTACAACATAGATTTTCATAAAATTAGGATTCCATCCGAACTCATTGGAATATCAATTGGAAAAACAAATACATAAACGGGTGAAAAATCAAATTTAGAAACCAGAAAGTATTTATATAAGAGACTTTCAAATAATATTATTTTCCCCTTTTATATAAATACTGTATTGATTTAAGAATTCAGAATTAAAATAATTCGTATTAAATCGGTATGTCACGATGAATACACCATGTATCTCTTTATATAATGTTTTAAAAAATGAAGGAGTATTATCTAAAAGGTATAGATTCCACAAGAAAAAAGATTATATGCAGTCATATAAGTTTGATTTGTATTTTTGTTTGAATTTTTCTGATGCAAGGGCCCTGTTGCGATTTCACTTATTAACAAGTTCTTGAGTTCATTGAAAACAAGTTTATAGGGTATTTTTCCGTTAGCCGAGTGCAAGTGAAAAATCGCCAAATAAATTTGGCGAAATTCTACAATATTTGGCGGTTTTTCGCTGGCGCCCGGCTAACAAAAAAATATCTTTAGAGGATATAAGTTTGAAGGAAGTAGAATTGTAAAGCTGCGAAAGGGATGATTATCATTTCATGAAATCGCAGAAAAAAAAACCAAGACGTTATCTAACGGCACCGAACAACTTGAAAGATGTCCTGAATTCAAGGCTTTATTAATTAATGGAGCTAAAATTATTGGAAATCCTTTGGAGTGGACTCACTGTCTTGAAAACTCGTAATTCAGGTCAGATGGAAAAAAAGGTCAGAAGTAGGCATAAAACAAAATGCTAATCAGGTGCGAAGACCTTCCTTTGGAAATTGATGACCTTATTTTCCAAAACTGGCCTCACCAAAGTGTCCATTTCAATTTCTCTTTCAATTTGTTTAATACTTAGTTATGATGAAATTCAAACTCATCGATTTAAAATTTTACCAATCATTAATTCAGAACATAGATTTCCTTTTCTGCTTTTATTTTCTAATATATAACTTTATCCAGAAGTCTGTTGAAGATTAAGTTATTTCATATTAATTGTTTATCCAACATACGAAACTGGGTGAATAAGCCGATCACTATAAAGGGCTTGTATGTAGAATTTTATTTAACTAGTGTTTTGAATTATTGTATTCACATATATACACAGATAAAGAACTGTGCAACATACGAGAAAAAAGAACTGGGCTAAAATTTCATACAGTTAAGAGTTTTGCAGTAAAGCTAACTTTCAAAATGGCATTCGTTCAGATCAGAAGTTTACAACCTTAAGAGGTTGCCCTTGGATTTAAGTAGTAGATCAGTTAGGGATAAGCGAAAGTAATGACAATGACGAGAAAAAAACAATAGATTAAAGGGAAAAAGATGGATATGAACAAATTTTATTCAACTAATTTCGTTTGAAAAAGGAAATTATACAAGTTTAAAATTTTACTGGGTGGCAGTGAAAGAAAGCACAAACTGCCGTGTTAAACGAAGTAAATATTTAAAACCTTTCACGAACATACAGCATGTGGAAAAACTGGTTTTATGAGTTGATTAAAAAGGAATATCTTAACAATCGATATAATTGCAATTTTGAGATGTCTCCTTTTGAACCCAATTATAAAAATCGGTTTCATGATAATTTAAGGATAGCATTGAAACTAATACAGTCTGAGTAATTTATTATTCCGATGTGAATAATTATTAACTTTCTGCATAAAACAATGTGAAAAATCTCGGACTTTTATTTTTTTAATTTTATCCGTATATTTCGAAAATGAAAAGAAAGAAAAACTATACATGATTTTAGCATGAAGTTATTTACAGAAACGCATTCAAAACTCGAGCTTGATAGCTCATGATACAAATCGCAAAGCAACAGGCATTGGAATTAGAACTCTAAAAAAGAAAGAAGTTTAAAATAGCGTAAGGCTTGTTATTGATCCAGATTGCGCCGAATGTTTATCTAGGGCAGGTGGTCGGCGTAACATCCGTATGTTTAAGACTAGTACAACACATTTTACGACTTGCGCATATGGTTGGAATTTGAATAACGAAAGGATGTCAATTTGAAAGATCAAACTGCGAAATGACTATCAACTGAGAATCCTATTTTAAATAACATCATATTCCCGCATGATAAAATTATGTTTTGGTTAGGAGGTTTTCGTTTGTAGGCAAGAAATATTCGTTTTTTTTTTCATTGGTAGATAGCTAGTCACCTGACCCATGACATTTGAAGTTTGTTTTGCCAGTATTGTTTGAGGTATTTAATTGAAATTTATCAATTACTTTTTGTTTGCCGTTTGTATGAATTGACATCTTCCAGTTTCTTTACGATTTCTTACTTTTAAATAATTAATATCGGGCTCAGAAGATTATTATTTTGGAATTCTTTTTTCAGTTTTAACTATCGCAATTTTGTAAAATGCCACTTATAATATTTTGGTTAAGGGGTTTTGTGGTGTCTCCGAAGAAACGTAGGCAATTAATTATTCGGTAAATATAATCTAAATCTTAACAGACATTAAGCAGACGATTCCTTTTCAGACATTTTATAAGTGCTACTATTTTTATTTGAATTAAAATGTTATTAAAAGTTAAAAGCAAACGATATTTTTTCTTTGATAAACATATTTTTATGTTAATCAGAATGTTTTATCTTAAAATCGGTTTGCCAGCTAGAAAATTTGAAAATGAAAGTTTAGAAAAGTCATCATGAGAAAGAGAGAATTCTCGCAATTTTTTCAAACCTCTTTAAACTGGTTAATGACTTAAGACAAATAATCATTTAAAAAATAATAATGCTCTCACATGATAACTTGAAATTTGAGACCGTATATTTAATTTTCTTTTTTTGTATATTTGTTTCGATTTCATAAAGAATCTTATTTTTTAAGCGAAGAAGTTTCAATTTATAAGAAAAAAAAATGTGAATGTTCCTTCAAAATGTATCCTATTTCCAGATTTTGGAATTTCCCCCATTGGGAAAATAAGTTTTCTAAAAATGTTTAAATTCTTAAAATTTGTATTGTATAAATATAAAATTTACTGATACGCAACACAATTTTAAGGCAACATTCTAAAAAGTTTAAAATAACTTTTAGCACCCGCATGGTAAATTACTAAGACAATATTATATTATTTACACAAACACACACATTAGGGTTACTGATTCCTAATTCACCATTTCTCGAAAATAAGGAAGGTAATATCGAACATCTATATTAATGCCTGAATCAAATTTCTTTGATGTAAGAAATAAAACAGACAAGGGATTGCTGCAATCCATAATTTCTGTTTCAATTAGATTTATTTTCCTAGAAAAAAACTAGTGCGATGTTCATGAAAACTTAAATGCATTGTTTAAAGAATCTTAAAAGAAATATTTATATGAATTTTGAAATAAGTTTGTGAAAGAAGTTTCTGAAGTTTCCCGTCCTTTGATTTCTTAAAATGCCGCTTCAAACAATTTTAATAAAAGTAACTGAATATTAACAAAGAAAATATTTAATAAGAAACGATGCATTTTTACATGCATCTGTTTATTCTTATCAGCATTGTTTAACCTTAACACTAAAGTAACATTCATTAATCGATCGGGTTAAATCGATTTTTATTTTATTCATTAATTGCTTAATAACAGGGGAAGAATGCGAAAATGATAAGAAAAATTAGTACAAAGAAAAGCTTGATTCTCATAATTTTATTATATAAACGATAACAAAATTTAAAAAAATATTTTTTTTAAATAAAATTTTTAGGAGGTGGAAATTATTCTTTAGTCAAAGATTTGGATATAGGGCTCGACAATCAAGTGAAGACTAACTATAACAAGAGAACAAAATATAGTTAATAACTCAAAATCTCACAATATTCTTCAATAATTTAAATTTTACTATTTTGAATTTAAAAAATAACTCATTTTCGTATATTTTAGCAATTTAATAACTAAAGTGTATAAGAATGAAAATAAGATCTATTTTTTCCTTAAAAATTTTAGATACGATTGATCATTTAGGGCATAAGGAAATATACATACATGCTTTCCCACAAATGTTATTAAAAAATCAAATTAAAATAGCAATGAAATGTATAAACAATTGCTATCAAACTTTACCCATGGATAAATGCATTACTCGTTTGCCTCACATACCTCAAAGTTGCAAAATTTGGCATCTTGGCGTTCGATGCTTCTGTTTACTTAGAAGACGCATTGTTATAACTCAGCTTTTAAAGAGCTAGCAGATACTTGATGTGCTTTAATATTCTGTGTAATTTTTTCGATAGTAAGAAAGATAAAAAATTGATATTTTAATTAACTAATAAGTCAAAATGAAATTAAAAGTTTAAGATAAATAGAAATGTTAAGATTTACGATAGTTGGGAATGAAACGTTCTGATATTTTTACTACTGTATTTGAAACAAATTAGTTTTATTTTAACACTGGAGAAGAACTGAAAGGAATTTGGTTTTGTACTCGTAATTAGAAACTAGTTATCTGAAGCAACCAGATCCTACGCCAAGAATATTGCTAAATATTAAATAAATCTTAAGATAAAACTTTTTAAGACTAAAAGATATGATACAACTTCGTGTCAATGATTCTGAAAATGTTTGACATAAAAGTTATATTTTAAATGTCTCACTTAAATTATATTTATTGCGCACGTGAACTTTTTCCAATAGAGAATCTTTTAACATCATAACACTATAAAAAAGCAAGAATTCACTTTATTCTTTTTCTAACCCCCGTCCCCCTCCTTTTGTAAATCAAACTAATCTTAGAATGTTACTTCTTTATCTTTTAAAAACGAAAATAAAGTAGTTAAATATTTGATGAAACAACAAAAACGAGTTGAATTTTAACAGCACACTCTATTGTTGGAAATTAAGATTATACATTTAGAAATTGCCAAAATACATCAAAAGTATTAATTTATATTTAGAAATACATTTAAAATTTTGAAACGGTATAAGTTTATTTTTCTGCAATATTTTCTGGAATAAGCTACATTTTACCAATAACTAATTAAAAATTAAGGATTGGCGGGCATTTTATCCCCCTCCGAAATATATATGCGTCAAATTTGGTAGCAAAAGTTAAACATCCTTGCCTGTAGAACACCAACATCCACATAAACGCACATTCATGTTTATTAGTAATAGAGATAAGATGTAACATGGTCAATATATCTAGTATTTTAAGAGTGATTTTTTTTTTAAAAAAACCTTACCAGCTGGTGTTTTTGGAACAAAATCCACGGTCTTCGTTTTGGAACGTACATTTTCACCAGTTCCATCAATCCACACATATGTGCACTGTACCTTGTCTTTCGGTTGGGGTAGACTCATGTACTTGCTCAGTGTCAGCTTACAAAGGTTCGAGGCATCACGACCAGCCATGTCTTCTTGGGTTTTCTTCTGCAAAAGAGACAAGAGTTCGATTTTTGGAATCAATGTTGTTCTAAATAGGTTAATCTGCCACTTTTACAAGCAGCGGAAGAGCTATATTTATTTAGTTTTCCCCAAACCTTACTCTTTTTATCATGCGATTACATTAATAAATTAGGTTCCAATGGAATTAAAGATAAGAAAAAGATTTCCGATCAGCAGATAAAATTAAGAAATCGATAATAAAAAAACGTACTCAGAGCCCAGAAATTAAGCAAGAAAAAAAGACCATTCAAGGTTCAATCAAAATGAATATATTTTCTTCTTTTAAAGAACTACTTTTCTTTACAGAACAAAATGATTCAGCCGATTATTGAGAATTTGACAAAGCCTATTAAATATATATTCAATGTTCAAAAACAAGCAATTTAAATATCAGAAGAAAACATTCAAACCGTTGCTTTTAAAGGGTGTACCAAAATTAAAGTAGGATTTAAATTTGCAACCATTCGTGATGAATCGAATTACTGAATTTTTATTTTCAAGTCCGCAATTAAGCCACAGAATTAAGTATTTAGATACGAAAAAAATCAGTATAAAACGATTTGTTATCCCAAATGCTTCATATATTTAAAAAAAATCAAATTAACAATAAATTTCCAAAATAGGATGAGTTATCTAATTAGAAAGTTAAGTTCGTATGACAAGTGGTTAAACTACTCCCAATTGTCGATTTTCGTAGAATATCTGTACCGAAATATTTTTTACCCTTCTCCTCCAGTGAATTCAAATAGCTATTAAACTTTCAGAATGTTTGTTGACAAACTTTAAATTCTATAATTATATAATAATTTTAACAGAAATTGAAAATTTTACTTTGAGACATTATTACACAGAGTATGTGGATTGCATTATCTATCCCCCCCCCCTGCTAAATGCGAGTTGGGTTGACGGGGAATCTTGGCCCGACAGGGGCTTATCCCCGTTAATGACAGACTAAGCAGAACAAGGCGGTCACTACTTGCCGTTGTCTTCGTTGAGCCTAGTTAGGAAAAAAAAAAAAAAAAACTGCACCCCATAGCGTGTCTTATGTAGCGATATCTCCGGAAACAGTAAGAACAGCAGTCTCCTCTTTATCTAGAGACTTAAATAGCATCCGGCAAAAAGAAAAATACTGCTTAGAGCTTATGCTTAACATCACTTGTTTAACCCTTTGAAAGCAAATTTTCTTTACTTCTCATTAAACTTTAATGAGAAGTAAATTTTACTTTTACCTTAAGGGCATTTTGTTGTTCTCATCTATAAAAGAATCCGTGACTTAAGTAGATGTCACTACCTTGAAAATTCGATGAATTAACAGTTCGAAAAAACAGCTTTATTCAAAATAGGCGGTGATCTCAAAAGATAGACTTAAGGATTTAGATAGAATGAGGGAAGGGGGGGTCATTCAAGTGAAAAATGCGTTATAAATTCAGAAATGGGAACATCCAAAAAGTTAGAATCAACTGAAATTCTTCAAGCTACTATTTATATTTTCAATTAAAAAAAAAGGAAAGTTTATTCAGTACCAAAAATTATGAAGTAAATTAAATCAGCAAATAAGATTTTCCAATTGAAAAATGAAATATTTTATTTACGTTTTGATTAAAGCATAAAAAATAAACATTTATACTAATTCTTCTAACAATATTAGAAGATTTTAATTTAAACTCTTTCTGGGTTAAAAATATTCTATATGTATATTATTTCATACTAATTCAGGGAATATATTTTTTTTATGAAGGATTATATCCTTTTTTTTACAACTATTCAAATAAATTATCTCCTTTATCATAAACTTAAAATCCCTATGAAATTTTATTTTTTGTATTGAAATATCAAATAAAACTTTATTGAACTCAGCTGAATTAAGTAGGTCTTTTAAAAACGTGGATCAGTGAAAGTTAAAAATATTTTAATTTATGTTTAAATGGTATCCACATACAAGACAAGATGGGCATAACAAGTATACATATAACAGCTTGTATGGGCATAACATCTTGTATAACAACATACAAATACAAGATGGGCATAACAAAAAAAATTGCATCCCATTCAATTTATCATATTTTAATGCATGTCCATTACGGAAAGGATTTATTAGAATTTTTCTGTAATAAGTTCTATACATATTACGACAAATACGCAACACGAAATTCAAAAGGATAGCTATCCAAAGAAGGGGGAAAAAACCAATGATTTTCAGAGCTACTAGAAATATTTAAAAGAAATCTGGACACTTACAGTATAAAATCCAGGATTTTAAGTTTTCCTAAAGGAGTTCGAATTGTTTATCCTTATTTCCAACACTGCACAATATCCAAAATGCGTAATTCCAAGATCACACTTTTTCAGAGGCTGTTGTTACCCTGCAACAAGTCTTTAACGTAATGGCATATTGTTTTGGGGTGTTTTCTTCTAACACAAGCACAGGACCAACTTGTGATTTTGCCAAGGTCCTGTACCTCGATTGAGTGTAATTCCACAGAGAAACAACTGTCGACAGCAAATTTGTTTCACATGGTACAATGTTTGCCACGAATCTAAACCATCATTAAGTCAGAGTTTCGGATTAAGAGCAATTATTTAAACTTTATCAATGAGATGTTTTAGAAGAAAATACCCTGCCCCTTTGCGATGGCAAAATAGAAATCTGGATATGAGCCATTTATCCAAAGCGGAAAAGTGGGAAAAGCTAAAATTGGGCGGTAAAATAAATACAAGAATAGTAACTTGAAATTCTTGTAGATCTTCCTTGTTCATATATTTTTGTACTAAAAATTTTGTATTTTTATATACAAGATAAACAATAAATACGTAATTATTATAAACAGTTAATTATGCTGATGCGAATTTTCAACCACAATATGTAAATGCAATCCAAAAAAAGAGCTCGAAAAGAAAATACTTTCCCAAAACTATATTACAAACTATTGTGAAGAGAACATTATTTCAAATGAAAACTGCCTCTGCAAGCTTTGAGCAATTTATTTTCTCATAGATCGTCTTTGTTTATATATAGTTGTACTAAATGCAGTATTTTTTCATAAGAAATACAATTAATCCGTAATTATTATATCTAGTTATATGAAATATGAAAATACCATCCTGGAAAATAATTCATGAAAATCATGTTTCTAAAGTTATGTTGCAATCTATTTATGGCGAGAACAATTATTGCAAATGAAAACTATAAGCTTTAAGAATTTTTTTTGTCTTTCCTGCCCTAATAGTCGTAATAAAAGTTCAATACAACATAAAAACATTTGCATTAAATCTTTTTGGATTGATACAATATTCTTTTCAATGGTCAATGAGCACAATGTAGCCTTCATGTGTGAATTATCTCCTGCAATTATAGAGAAAATATTAAAAACTTTAGAAAAAAGTTGTGAATAGTGGATAATATTGTTACGAAAATTCCCACACAAGGATGCGAAGATGCAGACTTTATTGTCTAAGAAAACGTGTATTAAATATACGCCACACAAGCTACAAATTAGCAGCGAATTAAATCTACATAATCCGCTAATTTCGGTTAACAGCGAAGCTATAGAACCCACGTCAACGAGAGAAAAGACGCGCTCTCAAGCTAAGCCAACTAACGTAGCTAGTTGTCCGAACTTATATTTTCTTTTCTTAAGCCGTGCCTTTTAAATAGAGTTCCACTAAAGTGAGCAGGAAAACTCTGAAACGGCACGTTCGTTCCAGGCAACTGTGGAACTTCCTCGAATAGTCTCTAAAAACAAATTATTTCTCAGCTTCTACTACACATTTTAGCCTGTAGTAAAAATCGTTAGCGACCTCATTAAGTCGCCGCGCCTACACCGCCAAATTATTCAAATATGGCGATCTTCTGTTGCAAATCCCCTTATAAAAGTCTTTTCTCGCTGACGCGCGATTCCATTACAATTAATTTTATACAATTAAACTATTTACAATAATTACACAAGAATTCATGAATATTTACATCTAATTTACACAAAATTCATAACAATGTCCATACCTAAACTTCCCTACTTTCAAAAGATAACCTACTATTAAATTATAAACTAGATGCCTTTGACAAAATAACTGGTTCGCTAGGTTTATTGGTTCTATTTAATTTTAATTCAACCATTTAGAAGTTCAATACCCATGTTTCAGGCAATCGTCAGGCATTATAACCTATTATTTCAATAGTTCTTATGCAAATCTCTTCATAGAGTACATGGACTTTACTATTGGAGACTAGCCCAATGATACAGTGCTATTAAAAATGCAATTGTGCGGTTTATCTTTCTTCTAACTACCACGATATTACAAATGTATTAGCATCTAGCATACTAGATAGATATTGATACAAATACATTCTTCCTTATCTTTAAAGAATAAAATAATCCCATGATTCGACTGCGAGTTTAACAATAGAAAGAACCTCATGAAAACCTAATTTTTCGTTAATAAATTCAAAACTGAACATGTGTTAAAATAAATACACATGTTCAGTGTTGAATTTATTTACGGAAAAGT
Source organism: Argiope argentata (assembly GCA_026289955.1). NCBI lineage: Eukaryota > Metazoa > Arthropoda > Arachnida > Araneae > Araneidae > Argiope > Argiope argentata. Next base: position 4,287,686 of record JAOUZG010025245.1, on the reverse strand, counting down.
TTAATAGTATATATTTTTAATTTATTGACCATCAGTTATTTTTCATGTATGGTATATATTCAAATTTCAGGGTTCAAAAAAGTTCATAACCCTGTTGAAGTTCCAAATGTGTATTGGGAGAAAAAAATTCTTATCCTCAACAATATTATCTTCTTTTCACTAATGGATGAATATTTTATTGCGCATGCGAAGTAATAAAAATCTGCATTGCTTGAAAATGAGTAACATTTCATGCCTATTTCGTTTTCTTTTCAAATCGACTACTTTCCAATGAAAAGAACCATTTTGTAGTACGTTTCTCCAAGTATAATGAAAACTCTACGAGAAATGAAATTGGATTGTAGATGGATTTAAATATCACCAGTGGAAGTAAATGACTTAAAAATTGTATTTACTGAAAAACTGGAAGTGCCTTCATTTCGACATTGTCTATGCGCAAATCTACTCTAATTGCAATATATCAAAAGAGTAATAGAACTTTGAACTTCCCTCTAGTATGAGAATAAAATTGACGAGTACACAATAACAGTATCAGGTACGAAAGGTCACGAACTTTCATCCTTTTATTATCTTCAACATTTGCCTTCTGTAAATAATGTAAAAAAAAAACATTGATCCATAGTAGTAATTAATCCCTTCATTTCGTTATGATTAAAAGATTACTCTATATTGTTTCGGTTGTTAGAATATCTTAGCAAACGGGTTTAATTTCTTCAGTACGAAGTAAATATTTTTGTACGACGAAGTATTTGTAAATAATTTCCAGTGCAAAAACAAACCATTACAAAACATTTTCCGTTAACTTCTCTTCGTCAGAGATACTATCTCTGACGTCAAAGAGTCAAAATGCGTTCTTAATTAAACGTTAAAAGACTTAAATGATACTCATATGAATTAATTCTTTCTTACGAAGTGATTAATTAGAAGTTAAAAATAGAGCAGCCATTGCAGTGCGCTCTTTAAACGGTGCATGGAACACCAACTCTCTTTCGATGCAATTACGTGGCTGTTTTCTTTTGTTTTTGACCTTGGTGTCTAAGCCGCAGACACCGACATCCGGATTTCTTATGAAACGGCAGTCCATACACATTGCTGTCAACTAGTTTCGAATTTGCAGGAAATTACCAGAGATTCCAAGATTTTAGGAAGGCAGTGGCAACGTGGAAAGTCAGGCAAGACCAAGTTGGTTTAAGTAGACTATTCAATTCATATAATAAAGAAAAGTCTTAATTAAAAAATAATGGCGAGTTTCATTTAAAAAAATAAAATGTTAACACATGCATTCACGTTTTTTTTTTCTTCAATTGCCACAGCCAAACTCAAAATTTATATTCTTTTTCAAACCGAGTGTTGTTTTTCTGCCTTTCAAAGAAAAAGATTTAAGGAAATATCGTCAACAAATAAATGCTTTCACTTGGAAAACAAATTCACTTTTAAGACGTAATCACGGCGTAAAATGGTTGTTTTTGCAGAAGAAAAATCCTCGTTAAGGCCACCAGGGACCCTTAAAATGACTTTTTGCAATTTTAACCTTAGCAATTTGAAATTTTACAAGCATTAAGAGTAACATAATAGCAGATGAGACAAAATTTTAAAGCATTATATTAATTTATTTATGAGTTAGAGAGATAAACATAATAATATTAGCGATAAATAACGATCAAGAAAAATGTTCCAGACACTCCAAATTTGTTCGAAAGCGTTCCAATTTTTATTATTACTTAATCTAGCCCTTTTGGAACAAAATTTGGGATTAATCTTTAAGTTTGAGTACGAAATATAATAATTAACCAATGTAATAACTCAAAACTACTTAAACTTTCTTTAAAAAATCTATAGTTTTAAGGTATTATGTTGATTAATTTTGATATTTCGTACTCAAACTTAAAGATTAATCCCAAATTTTGTTCCAAAAGGGTTAGAGTAAGTAATAATAAAAATTGGAGTGCTTTCGAACAAATTTGGAGCGCCTGGAACATTTTTCCTTGACGTTATTTATCGCTAATATTATATTACTCCTCCCAACTTATAAATAAATTATTATAATACGTTAAAATTTTGTTGTCATCTGCTATAGTGTTACTATTAATGCCTGTAAAATTTCAAATTGACGAGGTGAAAATTGCAAAAAGTCATTTTAAAGGTCCCAGATCGCCTTAAGCAAACATAACATTTTATGTCAAGTTAAAGACGGAAAGTGTTAGTCCTCGTAGAATTAGGGTAATTTCAATAAATCAGTGACACAACGAGCCAATAGCGTTCAAGGCAGAAATTTCTTAGCATATTTAAGCTTAAAAAAACACATTTTGAATCCATGATTTCAAGACTGGTTCTTAGCTTATCAATATTACCTAGCCATTTCCAAAACTGATTAATTGCTACTAGAATTTGGCCTCTGCGATCTCCAGACATCATGATGATAGATTTCCAACATCCATTCCATTTATGGCAGCCTTCGATGAAAAAGTGACAGCTGATTTCAATGACTGTCACACAAACGGTATTAATTCCTACAGATCTCTCTAGAATGTTTCGATATTAAGAAACCTCGTTCCAATCAACTTCAACTAGGTTTCTAATCAAAACAAGTTCATATTTTTCATTCACTTTCGCTAATTAATGATCCTAATACCTTCTATCAATGCTAAAAAACTCAAAATGAAGAATCGTTCCATTTATCATTACTCGTAAGATAATTTCAATTTGCATAGTTCCAGTGACTTTGACACGAATCAAATCTGTGATAAAGGCAAATCCTTGAAAATTCAAACCAGTAATATGAGACCAGTTTAAGATGTATTTAAAATTTTCGTTTTCCTCTTAAAAAAGACAAGATATATATTTTTAAACCATGAATGATTATTTAATATAATAGATATGGTAAATTTCAATACCATGTTAAAAAAAAAGAATAACACAAAAAAGTTTCCAAGGGGAGAAAACTTTCTATCCGTGATATTAAGACAAATATTGATTGTAATTCATAAAGATGAATGCAAATATCCGAAAGAGGTTTTAGAGATATGGCATATTTGAAATTTTTATTGAGTTAATTTTATATGATAAAAATAGTTCTAGTAAATCTTCAAAAATATTTGAAAGAAATTAATAAAAAATACTTTAAAATTTTTTTAAAAAATATAATGTACAGATTTTGATACCTAACAGTTATCAATGCAATTCAAAATACTCGAATGGTATACATTAATCATTGATAGTAAAATTACCAGCTTTAAAAAATATAATTTTCAACAATTGTTAAGTTTAACACACCGAAATGAATATAAAATTTTGCTATGCTATTTTGGAAATTCTATCGTGAATCAAAGTAATATAAATTTTCGAATTCTACATTATCTCAAATGAAGACAGGAAATAGCCATAACATTCATAGATAACTTTAGTGAAACGAAATAATCATTTTATTGCGAACATTAATGATCTAAGCCGTATGCAAGACCAGAAAATAATTCGTTTAAATACGGAGAAACAATTATAATTGTTTAATTGCACAGACACAAGCTGATTTATTTGTTCATATTGTGAGATGTGGGTGTTACAGAAGAGAAACCAGATACGGCCAGACGAGTCATTACCATATCTTGGCCTTGATGAACTGACGAATGCAGTAATTTATCACAGGGCGAGACGCCTCTCGTACTTCTCAACGGATACGGGCTGACTTACAAAAATGTAGCTTTCTCACAGATCTACAGAATGCTACCAGAAATTACCGTGAGCCTTCCGTTGCTCTTTATTTACAATATTGCTTCTAATGTGCAGTTGGTTGCAAAAACATGATGAACACAATTTATTGGCGAGCTAAATTGCTTGTACGGGACGCGCAATTTATTTAACGTATATTGATTTCCTGCGTAAACATTCTAGTATAAATTAGTTTTCCCGCAAAGGTCAATCAGTGGATGTCATTTAAAAATATTTTTTGCCATTTGCATAAAATGGACGATTCTACGTTATTTGTGAAAGTTTTGGAATTATTTATACAATGCGATATACTAAAATCGTCGATCACTCAATAGTTTTAAGCAAGAGAATAGTAACATTTTCCCCATAATATTTAATACATTATTTTTATTGATAAAATGTATCATTAAACTGGAAACAGTTAATTAGGTAAATGAATTTTTAATCAGAATCCCACGGAGTTTCCTATTACATATAGCTTAATTTCCAAGAAAAATATATTCAAAACTATTATAATTATGAAGTGTGTGTGTTTTGTGACTAATGGCACTTGCCGTGGACAAGCCTCCGCTGATGCGATCAGCAGAATTTAAGCCTAAGAAATGCGTCTCTTTTTTTTACAAGTAGCACCATCTAGTGCTAAGAGATTATGAAGTTTAAATGCATCAAATAACAAAATATTAAACGAGCAGTAAATTAAAATTATATCATTAAGCTCAAATTCCTTGTCAACAAAATTTGAAATTTTTAAGACGTTTATGTTTAAAGCACAATAAGAGAAACAACGCAAAGACATTGTGGTAATATTCACCATAATTGCGTCTAAATGACAAACATAACACTTGTAGAATTTCACAATAAAATGCAACGAAAAATAATTGGTTATTTATAAGAGTAAAAGTATTTGATACTTAAATATTTTCTTTTGTGCTAAGAACACATTTTTGAAAAGAGGCATTACATAAATTTAAGAAAAAGCGAAGAATTTAACATGCATTTTGTCTGTAAGAATGACAGGAAGTATTATATAATTATATTAATATACAATTAATATAATTCTTAAAATAATAATTATAAAAAAATTGCAAGAATACATTTAACACTTTTTGTGAGAGTTCATGTTCGATGTCCTTTCTATTTCTTACTTGATTTGGTTAATTTTCAAAATGCAAAACGTAAATAAAAAATTTGATACAGAATGGAGTTTTTCATATTATATTGCAACGAGAAAACTAATACGGATTATATAAACCAATCTCAATTTTGAATTTATTAATTATATATATTTTTGAACAAAAATACAATTGAAATAATATGCATTTGAAGGGAAAAAAAAAGATTCGAAGCATGGCAATGCTCGAAGTAAATACTGATGGCGAAAAACAATTTACTGGAGAATGGTATTTTCACTTTCCTAAGCAATAATTGAATATATTTCTAAAATATTGTTCTAATTCTGTAGAAAAATATGGTAATAAAATCTAATACGGATCCATCAGCCGAAACATTTTTATTTCAGAAACTTTAGCCGAAAGTTAAGATTTGAAAATGTTTCCCCTTGAAAGGTTTTTTTTACAGTCGTACGCACACCCTTTACATTAAGCTTCTACACAACATCGGCTTTTTGCAACCTTGCGGGAAAAGAAAAAGTATGTCGTCATTGACATTGATAGATATTTATTCGAATAAAAGAGGAGATTCAAAGGATTATTGCAAAGTAAATCATTCAGTACAACCAAGACAAAACTTTACGATTTCCTTCGTATATTTTTTTTATGCGTCATCATGTCGAAGAATCTTGGGAAACAGGGACAGAATATTCTCAGTCAGTTAATCGGGAAAAACAGCCATACTCTTGACACAGCTGGCCGTGTGTGTTTAAAAAGTCGTTGAAATGTTTCACTTTCTCGGATTTTAAAACAAACTATGCGCTTTTACAGTTTACAGGAAGACTCGTAAAGTTTCTTTCTATAAGATTATTTCATTCGAGACTTATTCCTAAGTTATTGTCTAATACGTTTTTTAAATGCCGATACTTCTTTTGAATGTGTTTTTATAATGGAGATAGAATTTTAACTTGTGTGTGTGTGTGTGTTTTTCGAATTCTCACACTTTGTTCTTACATCTGCCTCTTTGAATGAATTTCGTAGATTTATTCATAATATCTATAGAATATATGCAATATTAATGGAACAATGTAATTTTTGAATCAAATATTAAATATTCGATAAAAAATTTATAAATTAAATATTGTAAGTCAATTCATGAATGCTCCACAAACAAAGAAATAAGTTAATAAGGAAATAAAAGTGAAACATTAAATTTTACAATTCAAATTGATCAAATCATGATATTTATGAGATCAAATATAGATAATAATCAAGAAGTTTTTAAACTGTTAATTATTTATTATAAGTTGACAAGTTGGAATGTTTTGAGATCTATAATTAAGACACTAATAACAGAAATAATATTAACTAGACATTTCAATGTAAATGACTTTTCAGGCTCGGACTGAATAAACTTTTTTTCTCGAATATCATTTTTCTGTCTTGCCCTTTATAGCATTTCCGTAGTAATTATACTAGTTGAACAAATTTTCTCTTGATGAATAATTTAAAATGTTTTAAACGTTCATTTTTTTTTCCATTCAAAAATTTAAATGATTCTTATAAAAGGCAAAATTTTTATAATTGCTAAGAATGTTTATCTTAAAAACTTTAAAATGACTAATTTTTAAAAAATGACAATTATAGTAAAGCATTTTGTGTCATATTGAAAAAGTATTAATTCACATTTTTAATAGAATTAAAAGATAAATGATTACATAAGAGGGGAAACAAATACCCCAAAAGTTCTAAACTCCAAGTTGTTTACCTCTCCCCCCCCCTTCATCTTTTTGCAAATTTGAGTGGTAAATTCCAAAATTAAATTTTTCACGGAAAAATCCCATGATCATGAAATTAGCTAGTTAGCTTTTGTGCCATAAAACACAAAATTTTCTTTGGCTAAGATGCGCCATATTCATGGAAATTATATATTTGTATTAAGTAATACAAATGAATTCCAAATGTGTTGCTCAGGGTAAAATTCGAGAACCTCTAATATTTTAAAAATATTTTCGTTAAGACACGAGGTTGTTATGACAGAAAGCGGAAAAATTGCTATGAAAATAGTAAAAACGACATTTTTCTTACTTTCCCGCCAAAAATCTTCATTTCCCCACAGCCAAACGAGTAAGACCAGTTTTGTTTTTCCCACTCTAATATGGTTAGACTTAAAACGTTTTCGGCCGATTGTTTCAAAAGATTGTTGATTTTCTTAATGTTTGATGCCTTTTAAATCATTGTTAATTCAGAAAGAATCTGAAAAATCGATGAAGTACTTTCTAATTAAAATACAGAATAAAGGAAATTCAAAATTTCTAATCTGTATTGCGTTACCCCAACTGACTTAAAAAAAAATCCACGCATTTGCGTTGCCCCAATTGGAGTTGAAAATTAACGCATGTGCAGTGTGTTGTGATTGTTGATAACTATGCTTTCATTTTAATTAAAAGTGTAAAAAAATGTGTATAATACTGTTGTAGCTATCTCAATCGATAAATAAAATAGACTACTTGATTTTAAAGAAATATGGACTTGATTTGTAGTTTTGTTTTATTTCAGGTACGCACTTTGAATGGTTTTTAGGTTAGTTGTGAACTTTTCCATGTGTACGAAGTCACGGATCAAAGCTAGTTAATAATAAAATCGAAACATGGAATTGCATGAAATGGGCGAAATTAACGTCACTTTTTGAAGCAACACAGTTTATTTTGGAATTTACGTAGTCAATATAACCCACATCCAAATGGACGACCCATATGAACTGGTTTAAGAGGAATAAAGTTATAAATTATAGCTTCAAACTTGAATTATGTACATTTAAACCTTGCATTTTTGTTTTTTTTATAACCTTTCGTCATTCCCATGAGAATTTACGAAACCCTGAATAATAGCCAATTTGTTAGGATTAAAAAACGCTTCATATTCGTAAATCAAAACATTCAGTGCTCTGCGATTGGTAATTTATGAACGAGGAAAATATTTGACGTGCTGATTAAATCATTTTCGGTTCAATACTGTGTCAAGTCAACGCATGATTTTAAAATGAATCACAGTCGATAACTCTACAGATCAAATACTACAGAATATTTAATAGTTTTTATTCGAGATAGTTGTGATTAAAAAAAATTCATTAACTAGAATTCTTTTTCATTAAAAAAGAAAATTAAAATGTATCTTTAATATACCGAAAAGTGCGAATTCAGTCGCTTCAGTGTATTGTCTTCAGCTTGAAAATTTTTTAAAATATCGTTTGAAACAAAAAGAAACACTTTAAGTCGAGACATTTCACGGCCATAAATATGTATTTATTTTAAGGAATAAATTTCTTTCAGGTCTAGTTCGCGCAGCTGCAATCAGCAAAGCGTCCGAAATGACAGCCGCGAAAAATTTATTTTTGCAGTACATGTTTATTTGGTCACGCTCTTCCGAACTAGGATTTAAACGAATAATTGGAAAAGAATCAACATCACGAGAATATGATTCCTGCATTGATGAAGCAATCGTCAGCAATTGTGAGGTCGCTTTCTTACATTAATTCAAGCTTGAAGGTCGGTCTTTAAAGAAAAACAAATATGTGCAACTTTGATCTAGAAAACTTCTCTTTACAGAGGCAGTCATTTCCAAACAATCTAATCGAATTTTAACTTGGAAAACTCAAGTGAATAAGTCACTATTATCAGTACTAATAACAAGCGATAAAGCATTTGAGAAGAGCTCTAGTATTTCTGTAATAATGAAGATTTTCACACGAAGGCCATTGAAAATTAATGTTGAACTTATTTTAATCTTTTCATTAAAATGAACAGCTAATTTTCAGATAGATTTCCCATAAGGCATCATCGGGAAAAAGGAATTGCAGTAAACGACCGTTAAATGACTAACAGAGATATAAGTACCTACAGCTATACTTAATATTTATTTAAACTAATAGGTCAAATGTACTTTTTCTAAACTTAAATAAATCTCAGAAAAATTAGTTCCTAAACTGCACTTCTTTGCCATCTAATTAAATGAAATTGTTTGGGAAAATTGTCGCATTGGTTCAACTAATAATTCATGAAATACAATATTTATGGATTCAAATTTATATATTCAGCAAATAATTTAATTTTCGCCTATTAATCTAAAAATATTTGGTCAATGAATCCTACTTGTATCAATATTAAATTTGAAAGTGGGGGGGGGAATACCAATCGTTTATATGCAATTAAAATGAATTAACACAAAGAGGTCCGCTTTTAATGTCAACTAAGTTAATGCGCCATTTTGAAGAAATGTGAATTTTTTTTAGGGATTGACTCGTAGTTTTGATATCAATTCAAATCAAAAAGTCAGTCTTTTTTAAATTTCTATATCAAACTAAGTTTCCTTAACTTCAATGCCAGGAGATTTCGCCCGAGACATCCGATTTTAATACATCATAACATGTTCCACATTCTTTACTACATATATCCACGTGGATATACTATATATATATATATATATATCAAGTGAAACAACCAGTTGATACAACATGTTCGAACAAACTTCACAATTAATATTAAACGGGCTCTAAACGCACAAATAATGGGGTCATTTGTAGAATCGGTTTCGAACCCGGAAAACTTTGGTTCCTAGTCCCATTATATTTAACCTTTTAACCGGTTTGCTCATACGTCGTAGGTGCATCGATTTATCGAATTTTGATAGTTTTAAACAAAAATAAATCATTCATAACAATTATAATTCAATAGTAAAATGACTTCGAATGCGTAGATAAGCCAAGTATTCCATGGATTTCCATTTGAATCAAAATAAGATGTTCTCTAATTAGAAGGTGTCATCTTATTAGATAATAAGGAAAATAAACCAGTTAAGAGGTTAAATCCTGTTTTGGAGTAACAGGGCAACTACAGATCGAACCTCAAAGTTAAGATCTGATTAAATGACGAGGATGACATCTGGAGTGGCACCTTCCTCTTCCGCGTCATATAGGCAGGAGAATATTTAGTCCCCCGACGTATTTAATAGGCACCAGACCGTTTATAAGACGATTCTACAGATTAACTATCAGTTTTGAAGCTGAAACTGATCCAATCTTGTATCCCAGACTTTATAAACAAACATGCCCTTCATAGAAAGAAATATTTTAAAAATCACATCCTGGTTTAATTTTTTTTTAATTCTAAAAGTTAGACAGAAATTTCCCATAATTATCAAGCAACAAATAAAAACAAAGATATCCTTTATTTTTTTAATTCGATAAAAACCTCAATTTTGGCACAGAATTTAAGTAATAGGAATAGGAATAAAAATTTCGCAATTCAACTTTAACTTGTTCATTTTATTGAGAACGATTTTTTAATACCTTCACTTCATTTAATATTTACTGCAGGTTTCTATCGTGTTTCCCCTCGAATCCTCTTTCATCAGCAACACCTACAGGTGGTTTTAAATAGAGCTACTAAATGGGCATATTACCCGTACACTATAATTAAAAAGATTATTCGCTCTGCCGAGCACGGAAGCGAATTAACACTGTTATCACAGAAAGGGGTGGGGCTGATCGTATACTGCTAACGGCAAGGCGCATTAAAACTGATGGCTTTGCCAGGCTTATCATAATAAGACAATTACTATCATTAAACGACTGTACTTCAGCAAATGATCAAGACTAACTGAAACAGTAGCATTCTGTCACGATAAAAAAAATTCACAAACACCATTCCCAAAAGTTCTGCTTTTCACGAATTTTTCTTTAAAAACCTTTTCGCCTGTTTTTACTGCTTACGAAAATCATAATGGGGAAACTGGTTTCACAGGTTAGAAAAATGTAAATGAAGCTTTCACTTTCTGAATATTAAAAACTTCCGGATTAAAGAGATTAACTAATGAGCGACTTGAATGAAAAGATATATTGGTACTTTTCCGTTAGCCGGGCGCCAGTGAAAAATCACCAAATAATGTGAAGTTCTGCAATATTTATTAGCGATTTTAAAACAAAAAATTGCCAAATAAATTTGGCGGAATTCCAAATGTGGCGATTTTTTGCTGGTGCCCGGATAACGGAAAAGTACCAAAATATTAAATTATAAATTTTTAAAAAATGATTTTATTCCGCATTTTGTTTGAATATATTTGACGCGGTAAAATGAAATAAAAATTTTCAATTGCTCATGGTGATTTGTAAAATTTCACACCTCAACATGGAAAACTCACTTGAGGTTATTTATTTTAGAAATTCGAATCTGGATTGGATTAATAAAGACTTGTATGAATTTGAAAAATCGTCTTTGTTATTTTATGTCTGTTTATCCAATTTTTAATTATCTTAATTTCCAGATGTGAATTTTGGAAATGATATAATTTTCCCAAAGAATTAAAGAAATCTAAATAAAATAATTGCATAAGTTTTTAGACAATTATTCTATTACCGTTTACAACATTTAACAAACAGCAATTTTCAAAATGTACAGATACATTTTTATTAAAAGATAAAATATTAACCCACCAAATACTAAGTTGAAGATAATGGTTTAGGCTAAGACTGGTTAGTTTTTTAGCGAGATAACTTAATAAATGCGCTAACTTTTTTCAAGGACTACTAGAATGCTCGAAACGCTTCCTTAAGGATACTGAATTTGCATCTAATTAAAAGTAATTCATTTATACTTTCCGGGAAAAGTATACGGCTGCATATGGTTTAATTATCTCGATTTTTTAAAGTAATGTACACGTTTTCTTCGAAAAAAGGTCATTGACTTGATACTTAATGAGGAAATTTACTAATAAAATGGATTTACGGTTTCTTATAATTTAGCAAGCTTTTTGAACATAAGACGTGGCAAGTTTGAAATATTATTTTTAATGATTTATATGGCAAAGTATTACATAGTAACGTCACAACAGTATCCCTTTTATTTCTCTTTCTTATGACAGATTGTAAAAACTTTTTCACATCTACAAATTAAAGGATTTTTTTTCCATATCTGGCAAGAAAATCCAATACAGTCTGCTAATCATACCAAATGTTTTTTTAAAATAGATTTGTCACAAAAAAATGCTCTTTTGGAAAATTAAAATAGGCAGTATTTTAAAGGACCTATTTTCTCCTCACAGTTCACCGAATTTCGCAGGAATATTTTATGCCTACGAAAATCTCAAAGCTATTCCTTAGAAAATCAATACAGAAAAGGAAACAGCAGGCAATGCTTCCCGATTTTCACACTATGCATTTAAAAAAAAACGGACATAAAATAACCACAATATCCAATAAAAGAAATGCAAACGATAAATACCCAAAAATTATGATGATACTCGTTGGCACCATGTTCAGGAGCTGCAGCAGTTGTGCACGTGCGAATGGTGAGTATTCTGGTCGAATTAGCGAGACGTAAACACCGCGTAACTGTTTTGAACAACATGGTCGCTGTCGAATGCGTCGGAAACGACAAAGTGGCAGAGGATGGGTTATGGAGACTAAAAATCGTTTCCTGAGAGGTGTCGGGGAGTGTTATTTATACACGCTAAGGACAGAAGAGGAAGGAAATTCGGAATACTGGCACCTGACGTCTATACCCTCCACATCGGAAGAGTCCTAGTGGACAACATTGGAGAGGAGTTTCCAAGTTTATCGGTAGAGGGCGCATTGCGACAGCACGCATTTTCGTCAGAGTTCGCCTATCGAGGGACACATTCCCGGGAGAAATTCTTTCGAACGAAAAGGGGGTGGAAAGCCGGTTTTTCGGAGCAGATTCGATCTGAGCGGTGGAATTTCTGGAAGGGTAGTTAACTTTGATTTACGAGCCTCCAAGCTCCAGTGCATCCGAAATAAAAAATACGAAACTCTGAAAGTCAGGATTGAATATTTTGTCTGTTAGTAGGAAAAACGTAGATTATCTAACTATTAAAGATATATATTTTTAAATATTTTATGTTGCATCAAATGGTTAATCAGACTGATTGGAGTTTTAATTATTAAAACAATTATTTTTTTAATATGCACTGTTATTAATAAAGATTGTTGAAAGCAACTTTGAAAATGAGGTTTTTAAATATTCAAACATGATTTAATGTTGGGGATTTTTCCTTTTATTATTGAAGTAGATCTTATTAATTTTATATCCTATAAATTTTTGAATAAAAAATTAATCTTTTTCAGCGTCTTTCCTTAGTAATTATATAACTACAACAGGACGGCACTGTAACCGATCAGTTAATTCTACGAAATCTATGATTAGGTATATTTCAGTTTGAATCTTTTAAAGAATATCTTAATATTAATGGCCTCCATGGCGAAATATTCTGAAATTTCACCTGTCATCACTCATGTAAGTCGTACATTTTAGAAGTATTGTATAATTTTTGAGGAATTTTCTTCCATTTAAACTAAAATTTGAATTTAATTTTGAAAGGAAAATGCTTTAACTATTCTAATAATATGTTTATTGAATCTTAGCACGTCCCCAAAAATATTAGGATAGAAAGAATAGTAATTTTATTAATTGTTTAGAACAAGAAACTTTAGAATTGTGTGTAGAACAAGAATCTTTAAAATTATGTGTGTAGAACAAGAATCTTTAGAATTATGTGTGTAGAACAAGAATCATTACAATTATGTGTTTAGAACAAGAATCATTAC
>JAOUZG010025245.1:4257585-4274242 GCA_026289955.1 Argiope argentata | reverse complement strand
TTATGTGTTTAGAACAAGAATCATTACAATTATGTGTTTAGAACAAGGATAATTACAATTATGTGTATAGAACAAGGATCATTAGAATTATGTGCGTAGAACATGAAAATCATTAGAATTATGTGCGTAGAACATGAAAATCATTAGAATTATGTGTGTAGATCATGAAAATCATTAGAATTATGTGAGTAGATCATGAAAATCATTAGAATTATGTGAGTAGAACATGAACACCATTAGAATTATGTGAGTAGAACATGAACACCATTAGAAGCAAATGTATTGCAAATAGTTTGTTCCTTTCATAACAATGGAAATATAGTTAAATATACCTAAAAATATCCTAATAGAATATTTAAAACCAGATTAAAGATTTCAATGGAAATTGAATTGGTGAAGTAGAAACGATAGAACAAGAACATCTTCAGAATTATGTGTGCAGAACAAGCTATATTTCATAAATATTCTATAAAAATTTATTTGATGCATTAAAAAAAGCAGTATGCTTTAAAAAAACATCAATATGTAAAAGCAATTATATAATGTATTAAACTGTATGAATTTAAAAAAAATCATTTCTTATTTTAAAATTAAATATTAGCTGTAATTTCCACATTAAACCGAAATTTTTATTAAAATCAAGCTTCAAACAGAAATTTGACCTCCGTGAAAAAAATAAATTTTCATAATGAGATTGATTTTAGCATCACCAATTGTATTGGAAATGGTTTAAGTTCCCTTCATAACAATGGAAATATAGTCAAATATACCTAAAAATATCCTAATAGAATATTTAAAATCAGATTAAAGATTTTAATGGAAATTAAATTGGTGAAACAGAAAATATATTTTTTAACTTAAAAATGGTGTAAAAATAACTTTGCAATGGGAATATTTTCGGAAGAAATTGAGAAAAAACGTTAAAATATCTTTAAAAATTTTTATCACGATTCTAAATAAAATTTTTGAAAGAAATTGGTCAATAGCATCAACCCACAAAGATCATAATGCGATAAATGCGGTTCAAAGTTTTACAAGATTCTACGTTTTATTAAACTTGTACTAAAATTTTATTTATTTAGCTTTTTAACGTTTTGTAGTTATTGTGTTTACTCGTACTCGGTCGGCCGGACAATCAAACTTTCTCTAAGAGTATTTCATTCCGAATTCGATAAAAATCTAAAAGTATAATTTCAATTCTCTGTATCAAAATTCTTTTGACTGGTTCAAAGCGTTTTTGGATTGTCTTATTTAATTAAACGAAAACTTATTTAACGAAAGAACAAACAGATATAGCTCCAAAAATGTATTTTTTGGACTCAAATACATGCAACGTGAAAATGCGTCAAAATTTTGAATTGTATATATTTATATATTTTTGATAAATGCAATATTTTCTTTTTGCTTATTTGATATATGAGAAATTAAAAATGATCATTCATGAATTTGAGATCACAATCGATCACGTGAAGAACTGGACTAAATAAACACTCAGTCTCATGCGTTGGTGCCAATGATTGTCACTTTGTTTTCTCCTGCAAAATGAACATGGATTCCTAAATTAAAGTGTAGCGCAATATTTGACTTTAGTCACATGATCGTTGAATTGCCACCATTGAGGTCCTTTTTTAAACTTATCTCCGCGAACGGATTAACGGTAACTTTGAGCTTTTAAGTTCGTGCCAAGTAAAAGGATATTCCGATTAGAAGATTAAATATGCTGTGCTTATACTTCAGATGGAAACAATTTTTGCAACGGATTTAAAAAAAAAATAGTAAAAAATTTATTTTTAGGGTGGTTCTTTTTGGTACTTACGTATTATACCGTCTTCGCCAATGATTGTCAACGGCTTAGTAACTTTTTGGCGGCGGATTTAAATTTGGTGATAAATATCAATGGATTACACTATTCCCGGATCGCCATAATTAGCGATTTAGCAACTCATTGGCGATTACTTCAAATTTGGCGATAAAGTTGGACGGTATAGTTCGTAAGTTAATTGTTTCTGACTACCAACTGGTTTGTCGGGAATATTGGTTGTGCTTAATTTCAATTATATATAGCATGCAAAACTAATGCTCATGATATCCTCAAAAAATTATGTATAGATAGCAAGTTAATTGTTTTTGACGAGTACACTAGTTGCGGAAAAAGTACATTTTGAATTATAACGAGTTTGTTTGTCAGGAGTAATAAATAGCGACAGTTTTCAGTTTGAATTACGGTTTTAATAAAAACTTATATTGGTGAATTTCAAGATGTTTAAAATAATTCGAAGCCAAGTCGAAATCAAAGGAACAAATAAAAGTTTATTAAGCGCTGTACCATACTATTCTCTAACACCAAATTAAAATTTAAAAAAAAAGTTTTTTTTCTTTTATATTTTTAAAAAATGTATTTTATTTTAAGTAAATAAATAAACGTGATTATAGAAATGAAAAAATAATTCATTCCATTATAACATAATTTCGTATTACGCATACTTTGAATTTGACGAGTAGATTCGTTATCGCTAAATTTTTGCGACACAATTTAGATATGCATATGCCGAAGACGTCGAAAAAGTTTAAATGGTTAAACATAAATTTGTGAGAGATATTAGAATCTTATTATTTTATTAGCTTCATATATGTTCGGTTTTTAATGTGTGTAAGAACCATCCTAATAGAGTCGAGAGTAGCGGTGGCTTGGTGGTAAGGTCCCGGATTCGAGACCGGTGGACTTGAGATGCAGACCCCACCAAAGAATCGTTGTGCGAGCAAATCTGATGCACACTAAATTAGTTAGAGTCAAACATAATCCCGCTGGTGTGGAATGGAAGCTCGGAGAGAGGGAGGTACTTACATATTAGACTGTCGACGCCAACGGTTAAGCAACTCAATGGCGATGGATACAAATTTGGCGATAAACCGTCGATGCCAACGAAACCAACAAAATGGCGGACGACAGTTAAGGTGTGATTTGAATTATTTTTTTTGCCATTATTGGCGGTTTAGCAACTAATTGGCGACGCCTTCAAATTTGGAGATAAAGATTGACGGTGTAACGTTTTGGCCGGGGCTACTGGTGAGTTGGGCCGTAGACAAATCAGGTCTTGGAGAAATAAAAATCTATTTATTTTCAGCTATAATACATATATATTTCGCACTAATACACCTTCTTGATTAAATATGTTACGAACACATAGGCAATTAAGTTCAGAGTTCCACTAGGGAAAGGTGCTGTGCTTCAAATAGTGAGGTAGTCTCTCTCGTAGATGAAGACGGAGGGTGGAGTTCTTGAAACTCCCGCAAGATCTGGCCCGAGGTTCGGGATTCTCTGCTTATCGATTAACCTGCTGGGTTTTGTAGAGAGTAAGTTGATGAACTGGCTGGAAGAGCAACTCAAGAGACAGCTGTTCAACTAATTGGAGGTATTCCCAAAGCTCGGATGAGCTTTCACACTTCAGACGAGACGCAGAATGGTTCCAAAGGTTCCGATGAACTCCACGTGGGCTCGGCACAGGGAGAGGCGGCCTACGTACATTCCAAATTCTCTCCTGAGAATTTTCCACAGAATTCCAAGTTGAATTCTCGCTCCAATCACCAGCTGTTGCTTCGTCAGTTCGCTCCCAACACTTGGCTCCCCTTCTGGCTCTCTCTGTCTCCTTTTTTATCTCGGTCTCAAAAACCGGCCCACGGTGGCAAATGATCAATCAGCATTATTCTCAACTTTTTTGATCATCTGACCCAAGTTACCTTTCCAATCACAAGAGAGGGGGAAACGGTGTCTAGCAAGGAGACGTCTTGGTTCCGTCTAGTCTGCATTCTTCACCTTTCACAAATTCCTCCGTTATCTGTGGTTGCTTTCCCGTGGGAACGCAGTTTGCTATATTCCTACTTGTTATCTATCCGAAAACGTCACAACGGTCTAATACGTAAATACCAGGGGCACCAGCTCAGGTGTCGTTCTCGTCATATGACCATGATTCAAAATTAGGAGTTCCGTCCCAAAATGATCCTAATGTTTCTTTAAAACGGCACCTCAATATACTTATCCAAAATGGAGTGAAGTCTCACTACATCAATGTGGTTATAAAAACTCAATTGTCTGGTTAATATATCTTCGAATTGTGTGTAGTCTTTTATGGAAATGTAATTTCAGTTTCATTCTTCATGTGAACTGAGTTGATAATTAGCTGAATGTCCCATATAATGGTATTTTAAACTTAAATACCATTATATGGGACATTCAGCTAATTATTTCATTTAAGTGAGCCAATAGTAGCTCCATTCTAAGAATATTCTCTTATTTCCTGATCCATTCCACCTGTTCTAGTTAATAATTCAACAGAAGCTTTGAAAAATTGCCGTATCAGCTAAAAGCCAATTAATTCCCACACTTTGGGTGCAGGGATAAAAATAGTCCAGCGAAGCACATTGCATTAAAAGATCCCTATGATTCCCTTGCACGAGCTGTATATGTGATTGACATGAGTCAAAGATCCCTATTAAAATCTAAAGTATATATTCTCAGGGATATAAGTTTCATCAGCTTTTCGTCCTTCCGTTTTGTGTTGCACTCGTCGCTTTTGCTTATACATAATGCCTGCTTCCAGTGATGGAATAAAACGAACTTAAAAATTCAAAGTGTCATCTATGTTTTCGAAATCACATTCTGCTTACAACAAATAATAATAATGTTTCATTATATATATATATATCTATATATATATAAATAAACATAATAATATTTAAATAAATATATCTGTATATATATATATATATATATATATATATAATATAAACTTTTTATTCACCCACTTAAGTTCAAGTAAGTTTTTTAAACTTGTAGTGCATGACATTTAGTCTTATACAGTTTTTTTTTTTCAAATATTATTTCATTAATTTTTTATTAATTAATAAAAAAGTAACTCTCTCACTAAAAATTTTCATTCCCTACATAGCCAAATAAATAATGAATTGAATTTGTTTCCCCCCCCCACGCTAATGAGATTAGGCTTAACATGTTTTCGGCAGATTATTTCCTATGATTCTGTTTATTTTCTTCATGTTTGATGCATTTAAAATGAAACATTGTCAATGAATCGATTTTTCGAATTCGAAGTACTTTCGAATTAAAATAAAACAGAATAAAGAAAATTAAGAATTTCTAATCAGTATTGCGTTACTAGAGTAGAAAATTCACGTATTTTGAGTTGCCTCAATTGGCGATGAATCCTCAATTGGTATTGAACATTCAACGCTAGTATAATTTTTTGATCAATTATTTATAGTAAGTGTAATTATTATGCCGGGATAGCCTAGCTGGAAGGGCGTTGGATTCGCATCCCTTGTGCTGCGACTTCGAACCCACCAGCCAAAATCTGTGGGTGGGTGTGGTGGACGCTAACTAAATTGTGGTCAGTAGATGTGGAATATGAACTATTTACTCAGGGCCGGGATAGCCTGGTTGGTACGGCGTTGGATTCGCATCCCTAGAGTTCCGTGTTTGAACCCGCCAGCCAAAGACTCTCCATGTGTGTGGTGGTTAGCGCTCGTTGAATCTGTTGTGGTCACAATGTTATCCATGGTGAGAGTAATACCGCTTGTGGTACTGGCTCAGAAGTGATCGTTCTCTGTTCCAGATCTAAATTACGATCTGTGAATAATTGAATGAAATGCCTAAATGAAGTCCACTCCGTAAAAAGTGTTTTTGACGTGTGTGAGCTAGAAATCAGAATTCTGCTTTCGGGTGCTCAGGGGTCCATATCCTCTGCTTCATATGTATATTTTATAAGCTTTGTATGTATATTCATATAAGTTTTTTTTTCTCTGCCCGAAGAGTCTTTAATCTTAATTCCCTCAAGAGTTAGTTTTGCACTTCTGTGCTGGGCTCAGCTTTACTGTACGGTCACCCTTGGCGACTTTTTCAAAAGTTGGCGATAAATAATTTTTTTTGGCAACCTTGGCGATAAATAATTTTTTTTGGAAACCTGCCGAAAACTGGAATTTCCCCAGAAATTGTTTCGCCATTTCGAACTTCGGTGATATATGGTGGAGTTGATTTTGTCTTAGCTCCCACGTTCTTTGAATTTTATTGTGATGGCTGCATGGGGAGAATGATGTTATGTGGTATGATGAGCATGTGAATTTAAGGTATTTGTATGGATTGGATGAAAGGAAAGAGACGTTTGATTTTTGTATGAAAGCGGGGTTGATTGCGAATAGGTATGAATGTCCGAAATGTAATAAAGATATGAAATTGGTTGCAAGGAAAGATGTTAGTGATGGTTATGAATGGAGGTGTAAATCTAAGGTGAAAGGAGAGGAACATGATGTTAAAAGGAGTGTTCTAATTTTTTGATGCTAATATGCCTTACATTTCTTATTTCCTAACATATCCCATAAAAGCTTTGCACTTTTATTTTGTTACAATCCAGAAGTTCGTTATTCCTCTCCGAAACTTTTCAGCCATTTTCTATGCTCTGTTTTCATTGGTTCTCGCTTCAAAGTCGCCAGAATGGCGACTTTTGGCGGGATTTTGAAAAAGTCGCCAAGGGTGACCGTACAGTAAAGTTCTACCCTGTGCTGGGTGGGGTGGCTTTGTAGCGACCGATTGTTAATCCGTATGGCTTCGGTTGGTCGGAGTATTAGTATGCCTACCCTCAGAAGCTACGGCAATCTTCCTTCCGATGTAAAGCGGAACAAGGGAGCACCAACAAATATAATTATTTAATAAAAAGTAACTAAAATAAAAAATTCTTTGATAACCTTAGTAGGAATTGATTTAATTTATTTTTATATTTTACTTGTTTATTATTAGCAGAGGTTTAGCGTTTTAGTACTTTTAACATAGTACTTTTACATAAAAGAGTATTTTTAGCACTTTTTAAAATAAAAGAAATACAACATAAAAGAAATACAACAATTATTATTCTTTTAAATAATCTTATGTAAATCTCTAACTCATTTTTAAAATTAATAGAAGTACTCTATTGTATGCTATAAAAATGTTAAGATTATATTTTTCGTATCCCTGTTAAGGATTGAGAATCCGAATTGGAAGTTCATTTGAAAAACAACTTCGACGTTGTTGCTACACGCCTGTACCCTAAGAATTCCGTATAGTAGGACTCATTTAAAGAATGACGCAGCAATAGAAGAAAAAAACATGTGCTTTATGTCATGTTTTTATGTGATATTTTGGGCTAAATTCAACAATAAAATACGCAATTATCATCGTATTCCAACTTCTAGAAACAATGTTTGTACTTAAAGAGACCAAAAAAATATTATTCGATTGCCCATATTACAGTAACATTTTAATCGATTTAATATTTCTTACAGGAAAATAAATTCACTCATGAATATTATATCAAGTACTTAAAATTGAAAAGTAAAATTTAAAATTATCGAGTCAGTTGGTGGAAGCGAATTCAAGTAAAATTTTGAAATCATTTTAACCCCTTAATTCAAAATTGTTACAGAAATTAATGAAAACGTTGTTTGAATCCGTTCAGTTTTTAAGGATTAAGTCATAGTATGATCTTATATCGGTCTTTTGCCTCTAAGTAAAATCTCAGATTTGGTTGATGTGAAGTCATATTTTTTGAAAATGAAGAGTTTTCTAAGCATTTATTGCATGAAGCAATATCATAGATAGCGTGTTTATCACAATTTTCTCTATTATCAAGTAATATTAATTTTAAAGAATCAGGATTTATGCATTAAAAAAATTCCTTATAAATATAGTTCAAACCTATTCATTTGTTAACTTTCAATGCTAAAAGTAATTTATTTAATTTGCTTTGATTTATACATAGTCAGGAAAAGAATATTTGTTGATATTTAGCCGTATCACGAGTCGAAATAATACTCTTATTACGCACAAATAGTTATGAATTTGAAATTTTAACAGTGCAAATAAAAGGAAAAATGGGGCATTTTTAAATCTGTAAAATTTAAAAATGCACCAAAAATCCCAATAGATAGATTTTTTTTAGAAAGCAGAGATACAGCAAACAATATGCACAGATAATAATGAATTAGAAATTACATCTGTGCAAATAAAGAAAAAAAGCACTTTCAAATCTGTGAATTTCTTACGTATAAATGCGATTTTCTTTAAAGAAATATCCGTGAAAGGAATTATTTAGTTTTATATATTATCATGTAACATGATGCTGTTTTTGGGATGAGGTTTTTGGCGTCAACATAATTCCGCAGGCGAAAAATTGAAATTTTATTATCTGCACGAGCGTCTTAAATGTCATTTTGAGCACATGATTATATGAAATGAAATAAATAGGAAATGGGATATTTTTTAAGCAATCAATGCGATACAAAGTTTTTTACGATCGTTGTCAATACTAAAGTGACTCATTCAATAAAACAATTAAAATGAATAAAAATATAATTTAACTTGCATGAGAGCACGTGGTGCTTGGCCGTTCAATAAATTATGTTCTGTCATGATACATTGAAACATGCATAGCAGATTTCATTTTAATCATTTGTTTTATTTTATAGAGCAGATGGATGTAACGCACAACTCGGGAAATTCTGATTCTACAAAAAAGTAGAAGTGGAAATTATCATGGCATATGCAAAATTCTTAATGCTGATTAATTAATACCGTCTGCGTATTATAACCAGAAAGCAAATCGTGACGATTTCATGTTGTCAGAGGATAAGTCACTACCTTGTAAAGGTGACTTTTGACCAAGGTCAAGAAGTATCTGCGAATTCTATTCCGTACAGACATAAGCAAAATTAATTAATTAATTAATTAAATCTGCATTAGAGGCTACATATAGCTGATCTACGTTTTTTCTATTTCTTATCATATTCAAAATCAGGCCCTTTTCTTTGAATTGCTGGGTGATAATATAAAAAAATACTACCAATACCTCCGCCTTAAAGGCATAAATGGCATTGAATCGACACCTGCAGCATGGAAACAAAGTGTAAGAAAAGGTGAAAATAGTCATTAAAGATAGAAAAATAGTAGAAAGGAGCAACGTTTTATTGCGTTTCACAAATTTTACGAGTTTGTTCAAAGTGTCAACGTGTATTGACGTCGACTTCGTGTACTGCTGAAGTTTTTTATAATCATCTTTTTATCCAGTGACTGCAGGTCTCTTGCAGCGAACGCATTTTGCTTCCTCGATCCAATGCTCTATTTGTTTTTAAAAGCCACCATTAACTTTAAAGCTTGTTCCATGGTTTCAGAAATCTCCAGTAAATGATATTTTATAAAATATATATTGGCCGTGGAACTGTAGTGGAATTTTGCTTGGTCCAAGGTCAAGGGTTTTAATTTTAAATTCTTTCTGGTATGAGATTTTTCTAATCTTCGTAAAAATATTTTAAGTCTTCAAATCAATTTCTAAAGTTTGCTTTTAAAACAACATTTAAATGCAGTGTTAGAAATAACTAGAAAAATAATTTTTATAAGATATTAAAAGTAGTTGTAAAATATAAAAAATGTTAGATTTCTTAAATTTGTTTCTTTGAAAGATACATGTAAAAACTGAGAATTATTTGAGCGCACACTTGTTATTATTAGCATACAGAAAAGTTCTTGTAATTGTGACTGCAAATTGTCTAATTATAGGAGAAAAAAATGTTATTTACACGAATTAACGCTTAAATTGGCCTATTAAAAGAGATTAAAAAAAAATTTTTTAATGAATTAATATACTTACGTATTAGACCGTCCAACTTTATCGCCAAATTGGAAGTCGTCGTCAATGAATTGCTAAACCGCCAATTATGGCAATCTGGCAATGGTGTAATCCATTGACCTTTATCGCCAAATTTAAATTCATCGCCAATTAGTTACTAAACATTGGCGATCGTTGACGAAGACGGTTTAATACGCAAGTACTAATTAAAATTAAAGTTTGAACAATTTTTACAATTTTTTTGCAATAAAAAGTTTAAAATTTTCTTTAATTTTTAATTTAAATTAAAAAAAATAACGAAAAATTGTTACGAGATGCACTTTGCTAACCTTTAATTTAGTAGTTCTGGGCCAAATGGTCTGACCTGTGGAATTTGTTGATACAGGTCTGCTAAAAGTAATTTTATGGAAATATAAGTGTCTGACTTCGGAGAACATTCGTAGTCTGAAAATAGATTCTCTCTCTGTTCCACCAAGAAAAAATTGTATTTTATGTTCAACTCAGACAAAATTGTTGTTGTTGCTTATGGCATTTTACAAGCCCACTAAAAGATCTGTCAGCGATTTAAGCCGAGTGAGCGTCTCTTGTTTTTTCAGTAGCACCAACTATGACCATGAGCACGACTTCGCTACTTCATTCATCACATTCGCTTTCACAACCCCATTTTACAGGGGGGGCACATTCATATAGAGTGCAGAAGAACAACCATGCCTGAACCGGGACACGAATCCAGGACCTGAGGAAAAACCACTATCTCAATGTCAGGACGCCGTCGCATTTAAAATTAAAAGAAAGAAAATTAAAACGATTTTCCCCCTAGAAATACAAAGTTATTTAAGTTGAAAAGTAATAAATAACCAAATAATTTTTATCAGTGCGTACATGGATTTTAAGTATCTTATTGTCCTTTAACAAAGATACGCAAACTGAAGCATACTTTTATGTAACATTTTCCCGTGTTAGTCAGAGTTAATTTATTCTTCAGAATCCACCTGCCTGATAAATAGAGATTTTGCACCACCATAATTTTAATTTAATAAAAAAAATAACGAAATTGGAAGTATTTGTAATGTGGTTCACGCGTTTTGCGTTATAGAATGAATGGAAGGGGGACGATTGATGTAACAGCAAATAATATTTGATCCCACAACTAGGCATATTTATTATATTAAATTGTAAAATAATAGGATAATATATTCCAATCACAGAAGTTACATCTTTTTGCAAATTTATTTGGCAACTATGCTGATAACATATTTTAATTGGTCTGCCTACTGCCCCCTTTTAGTTGAGAGACTTAGACTTTTTTGGACGTAACGTGAAGAAATAACGCCTTGTTGGCCAGTTTTAAGATAGTTGAGAAACAAGGAATACCGAGATAAGCTGTTTTTGTGTTGTCCAGTGAAGAAAGCAAACATTCATGAATATCTTATCTTCAGAGAATTTCTTTCTCGATAAAATTCTTTATAATGCTATCTGGCTGTAAACATAAATGAATTTGAAGCCCCCAACATTTTAAAACATAAAAAAAATTCGAGTTTTTTTAAACAGAAGTATAGAAATATGGCAGAGAAAATAATGATGTGTTAAAACCCTTCACTGTTACTTCTAGATGAGTATCTCCATCCGACATAAGACTTTTATATTATTCGAGTGGCAGACTGTACTAATAAAAAGGAAATGTGATCATGTTGGTGGTTCATAGGCCACATTGTTTCATCTAGAGCTGGCGAATTAGAGTTTTGTATACTTTATAATGTGAGGATATACAACTTGGAGATATTTTTTAAACTTTTAATGAAAATTTTAATTAATTAAAAATTAAGCAAAATATTTGTTTTTTCCCCAAAAATGTCCAAAAATATTATATCAACTTAGAAGGCAAGAAAGTTACTTTTCAATAATACAAGTTTTTTTTTCATATAATTTTTTACAAATTTTGATAAATGCTTTCTATTTTTTAACTATATATTTTTAATAAAATGCTTGAATTTTTGCTGAATTTACAGTTAGTTTAACTTCAAAATCAAACTTTTACAATAAAAAAATAAATACTTTATATTTGTGTATGCATTTATATTATAAAGTCATAAAATTAAGGAAATGCCTAACAGAATAATCAAAATAGTGTAAGGTTAATAAAATAAAAGAAGTAATACTCTATAAAGATTAAAATTTAAAAATAATTTGTAAAAGAAACTGTCAAAATATAGCTATTCATAATATTTAACTGAAATTCTTAACCAGTTAGTTATTTGGGATAAATTTTTATCAGATATGTTAATATATAAACAAGAAACTTTTAATTAAAACACTTTTATCGGTGTATTAAAAATGAATTTCTTTTTTCATCTGTAATCTGGATATCCTAACCCTAAAAGCCCTTTGAAGTTGAGATAAATAATTTAAATAAATCGGGATTTTAACATCATGTACAATATTTTCTAAATTTTTTATCATGATTGTTTGATCATTTTTTCTTTTTAAAAATATTTACTATGCTTTTATATCCTCAAATCATTTTTTGCTCCTCATACTGTTACGATATTTGTATTGATCTTCAATTTTTGATTAAAGGCGGGTATAGTATTGATCTGGGAAAATAGTATCAATATCAAACGTGTTTACGTCTGTATTCTAAACCTACTCATAAAATTTAATTACGGAAAAATCGCGTTATATATATTCGCAATTTCTAAGGATATGTATTCTAATTTGTACAATAATATTATAAGATTCTGCTGTAAAAGTAAATAGTTGTTGTTGTTCTCGTGTTTCGCTTTACAAAGGAAAGAAGGGTGCAGTAGCTTCTGAGGGTACGGAGCCCTGATCACCCGAGTGCAGAAGTCTGACTTCCAACTGACGCATGCAAACCCTTTTTACAGCGTGGACTTCATTCATGCATTTCATTCATTCATCCACAGATCGTAATTTAGATCTGGTACAGAGAACTATCATCTCTGGCACAGTATCCCTAGTAATATAACTCTCAACATGAGGACTTTGTGACCAAGACAGATTTAACGTTCACCAACCGCGACACACACGGAGAGTCTTTGGCTGGCGGGTTCGAACTCGCAGCTCAAGGGATGATATTCCAACGCCCTACCAATCAGGCTATCCCGGTCCTGAGGGAATAGTTCATATTCCAGATTTTGGAGTGTATTTTTAAATCGTTTTATAATATTTTTAATTTTTTGTTCCTTTTTATTTTTGTTTTAAAAATATGAAGCCGAAACAAAACAGTGGAAACTTAGATTCTGTCTGAAATGCTCTAATGAATTAGAATTTTATTGCATTTTTAATTTATTTTTTAAGACTCAACCAATATCCAAGAACTTCTTCTTACAATTGAATTATGTCTTAATTATTATTAAATTTAGTCTAAAAGTTAAAATTCATTCTGGGAATGAGATATTATTTTATACTTTTTATTGCATAAATAGAACAATATTAAAAACCTATTGTTATTAATAATATTATTTTCTGCTTTTTTAGCCTTCAATATATTTGATAAGTCATGGTTACAAATATTATGGAATATTATTTCCATTCAGAATATTATTATTAATGTTATTTCTCAAATTATCGGCAAAGCTCTACAAATATTAAAATATTCTATTGGTATATAAAGCCTATACTTAAAATTTCGAGATCTAAATAAGGAAAAAAACGAGAAAAAAAATCGATTGAAAAATCCCATCGTTATAAGCCTAAAACATGCAAATCTTAGCAAAAGCATTTGGTTGCATGTTTTCCTATATAAGCTACAATCTTGCTAAATTAAAGAATGTGTTTGATGTGCTGTTACTCGTTTTCAATAGAAATAAATTTAAATACTATTTTCCATGCTATAAAAAAGAATCTGAACAGTTTGCTTAGAATTGATATTCCTTGCTTGAACCATTATAAAGATGGGGGGGGGGGAGTGATGACGAATGAGTATTACAACGAAACATCGTGGCAGCAAATTTTTCAAAGCATGATGATTAGATATTGGGGTTTAATGGAGAAAGATCCAAATTTGACTACTGCGCCAACTCAAAGCATAGAGAAACGAATAAGCCGGCATCCTGGCACAGAGGTAGCATGTCTTCCTCGTGATCTAGGCATCCCGGGTTCGAGTCCTAGTTAAGGTATAGTTGTTCTTCTGTGTTCTACCTTTGAGGTAAATGAATATACCCCCTGCGTTAAAAGAGGTTGTGCAAGCGGATGTGACGAGCGTGTAGATAAAGTCGTACTCTTGGTCCTAGTTGGCGCTACTTCAAACAAGAGACACTTATTTCGGCTTAAATCCTCTAATGCATTAGCGGGATTGTCCATGGCAAGTGCCATTAGTAACAATAACAAGCGAATAAAGAAAGAGAAAGAGAAAAATTAATAAGTAAACAAGAGGTAAAACGACAGCTTACTGTTAAAGAATTTTTTTTTATATATTTCTTGACAGCAGTAATAGTAATTGATTGCCTCTGATGTATCCCTATACCACTTCAATCTCGTAATTAATATACGTCACATACATGATTAAACAACGACAATTCAATTCGTTTATGCAAAAAAGAGTTGACTTATAACCCCGTTTATTCATTTTTATGACCTTTTGTTTCATTCTGCGTTGTATAACTTCGCAAAATACTGAATTTGGCCTTCTTACGATCAATAGCTCTTTCTTTCTTTCTTTTTTTTTTCTTCTTTTTTTCTTTTTCTTTTCTTTTCTTTTCTTTCTTTCTTTCTTTCTTTCTTTCTTTTTTTTTTTTTTGCACAATATGCTGAATACAGATGCTTTAATTTTAACTTTTTAGTATGCGATTCATGCTCAATTTAAATGCGTGCTTATTATATTTCCACTTTTATGGGGAGACTTAAGTGAGAGGAATTTTTCACTTAAATTTATTGGAGAAGATAAGCCACTGTAATGAAATTTAAGATAAGAAAAAATAAATAAATACTGGCATTGTCATGGAAATGTACATCATCGTCTGACTTTTTATCGCTTGAAAATAATTTGAAGTAAATGATTGAATGAAATGTACGGGGGGTGGGGGGGTCATAAAAGCGGAAAATCTACGTTTATTTCTTTTCCTTGCAGTTTTGAAGAAAAGAATTGAACCATGAAGCTTTTTAAATAATTCTCGGTAATAATTTAAAGCAGAAACCTTCAAAAAATGAAATTTAACTTGACTCATTGTAGAGATATTTCTAATAACTGTTTGCCTAGGTTTCGCTGTGCAGAGGTTATGCAGACATACGACTAATTTACAAAATAAACATAATATGATAAACACAATAACACACACACACATTATATATATATATATATATATATATATATATATATATATATATATATGTAGTATAATATAGGGGCCTGGTTGGTAGAGCGTTGGACTCGTACCCCTTAGTTTACGAGTTCGAAGCTCACCGGCCAAAAGATTCCCCGAGTATATGGTGGCTGACGCTCGTTAAATCTGTTCGTGGTCCTCCATGTTAAGAGTAATACCACTATGGGTACTGAGTCAGAGGTGATCGTTCTCTGTTCCAGGTCTAAATTACGATATGAGAGGAATGAATTTGCATGAATGAAGTCCGCCCTCTAAAAAGGGTTGTGGTGTGTGAGTAGCTAAGTCGTACTCTTGGCCTCGTATGGCGCTACATGTGAAACAAAGAGACGCATTTCTTAGGCTTAAAAATCTGCTGATCGTATCAACGGGGGCCTGCCCATGGGAAGTGCCATTAGTCACAACACACACACACACACACACACACACACACACACACACACACACACACACACACACACACACACACACACACACACACACACACACATATATATATATATATATATATATATATATATATATATATATATATATATATATATATCTTCATTAATAGTTATAACAACCAACATTTTAAATCTAAATTTATAAAAATGATTGTTAAAAGAAGAATCTTGTACCTCGCAGGACGCTGACATCGCACTCAGATGGTTTGAAAATATAATCACAAGATCTTAAATATGTATTTCAGTTTATTCTAAAGTTCAGCTTGCGCATACATACACATGTATATAACATGCATTCTAAAAACGATTATTTTCAAATCAATAACTCCTTCACTTTGACTTTGGAATGCAAGGGTTTTCGATTCGCATGTTCTTCTCTCTGTACGCGTATAAAATGAACCTTGATTCTGCTAGAATTCAGTATGTAATCCATTCGAAAGCTCTTACCGTATGACAGTATGTCCCTACGGTCTCTTTATCCTACTTTTTACCTTCATATTCTCTTCACGGAACAGTTTCGCTATAACGTTTGAAAAAAAATGAAATCTGCCATAACAAATTTCAAGTTACCATGTGAGACCATTATTTCCTGAACGACCAATCATTGCAATGGTTTTTTTTCCTAATCGTTTGGATTTATTTAGCAATCTAAACTATTTTTAAAAAAATATTAATGTTTGAAGAAAGCTTTCATAACATTAAAAAAGCTGAAAAAATCATCTCAACAAAAAGTGGCATCCTCTGTATACGTATGGATTAACCAAATAATTTAAACTATTTTTTAAAAGATTTTCATTCATGTTTGAAGAATGGTAAAATAAGCTGAAAAAAATAATCTCAACAAAAAGTGGCAAATTGGAGATTAAATAGGTCTTTATTTCGAAATAGCAACCATTTGTCAATATTTTTGAGTTACTGAGGCCTTTTTTTTTTTTTGAAAAGGTTGAAATTTAAAATTCTATTCGTAGCCTACGTAATTTCGGAGACACCAAAAACCCCTATAACCCAAACAATATCATGTTCTTACATGATAAAAAAAAATCTAATAATGTATAAAAATAGAAACCTTCCCAACACCTTCCAACCTTCAAAACGTGAAGAATAAAAGTTATTGTTGAAAAATTATATTTAATTTCTGCCTTCACCTTAAATACCTTTATATATATATATATATATATATATATATATATATATATATATA
>JAOUZG010025245.1:4208440-4241409 GCA_026289955.1 Argiope argentata | reverse complement strand
ATATATATATATATATATATATATATATATATATATATATAGTACTTGTTTTTCGATTAATCTCTGGTATTATTAATAGTATCCAAAAATTGAATTTTTATTTTAGGTATGACCGATTGAAACACAAATTTAACATAAAGCAGCATTTGTAGTCATAAAATCCCATACCAAATTTGATATATTGAAGTCACTGTATTTTTGAATTATAACATTTATATGTTTCTAAAATTACAGACCCACAGACAGTCAATAACCTGTTGGATTTGGCTCAAAATCTGATAGTGGCTAGACTATAGATGCTAATTCTGTGTATCGAATTTTATTGATCTAGCTCCCTTTGTTGTGTAGTTATCGTGTTAAATTATTTTCGAATAGCAGGACAGACAGATTTCATCTAAGCAGATTTTGTTCAAAATTTGATAGAAATTACAAATTTGATATCAAGGCCGTTTACCAGCTTTCATTTGTCTAGCTCAAGACATTTTTCAGTCATCTTTGTCACAGATGAGCGGATATTTTCCAAAAATGTGTTTTCAAACTCAAGAAAGTCTAAAACGTAAAGATTCGTCGTATTTTCAAGTTGGAATTTTTGGACAATTACCATACTCTCTCTATTCTGCGCATATGAGAAAATAAAAAAAAAGTTATTTCGTTACACTAAATCTAATGAAAATTTCTAATAAGCTATTTTAAAATTAAGTGATAGATTTCTGAGATATTTATTAAAAATTTTTAAAAACAATCTTCTAGGATAGCGAAATCAGTTCTTATGTGCATAATTTCGGCATCCATCTTGAAGCATAAAAAGGAAATAGTATTAACTTTCAAGATTTGGCAAAAAACAATTAAATAGCTACTGTACGCAATTACATCTGTAATATGTCTGTCCGTCATTAAGAACTTTTAAATGATGAACAGTAACGAGATAAAATTTGCACTAGCAATTCTTGGATCCATTTCTCGATCAACCGTGAAATTTGCAACTTTCAGAATTAATTTATTCTTCAGATATTTAATTAAATAATAATAATTCAAGCGAAACGTTCGCCTTTTTGCTAAGTATTACATAAATAGCATCCTAAATAATTTCCTAATTGAAATAATTGCGCTCCATTTTATGAATCTTAGTTTGAAATATATTAATTTAATATTCAGTAGTTTTGAACTCTAATTTTAATAGATTTTTCTTTGATAACTGTAGCAATGCTTTGTTTCTATTATAATAACATTCAAACCTTTTTATCAAAATCATTACTCGTGTGTTTGACATGGTTATTTTAAATGCTCCTGCGTTTAAATATTAATTTCAAAGCTAAGTTTTTACTTCTATTTTTATTAAGTAGCATGCATACTATTAAATAAGTGCACACAGCAACGTTAACGTTTGTCTATTAATCTCTTTCTGCGACATTTAGTATAAATTTTACAATTTTTTTCTATTATACAAAATATACAAATAATACTGAATATACAAAATAATTCGACACTAGAATTTCCTTTTTAAATTAATGAAAGTAAAATTAAAAAGAAAAAGAACATTAAGTCACATTTTTTAAGTCTCACACAAAAGCATCAAAAGAAAAAAGGATGAGACTATGAATGTTTCATCGAGTATTTTCATCGTAAGAATGTTTGAGGGAGAAAAATGGTACTTAAACTGCAGTATTTTTCAGATTTCCATTTATTTACTTGCTATTTACAATACTTCTTTATTGCTTAACTTAATTTGTATTTCAGGGTTGAATAATATAATCAGGTACATATTTAGAATTCATCAGAGTTTCATTAATATTTTATCCTTGAAATAAACTGCAAAAATTATATACGCATAAATAAAAATATATTCCAGCATTTATAAATCTTAAATTTCATGTATGTTCTACTGTGTAATTTTTAAAGGTGTCTAAAGCAAAACAATATTAGGGCAAAATATGTTGGATATTAATAATAAAAATTACTTGACTTAATTAATGTAAAAATTAGTGCAAAAATATGGCATTGCCATAGTATAATAATGTC
This sequence comes from Argiope argentata, assembly GCA_026289955.1. Classification (NCBI taxonomy): domain Eukaryota; kingdom Metazoa; phylum Arthropoda; class Arachnida; order Araneae; family Araneidae; genus Argiope; species Argiope argentata. The sequence goes on along the minus strand of JAOUZG010025245.1, from coordinate 4,239,390 downwards.
ACTATATTAAAAAAAATGGCCAAAATTTAGGATTTTTTCAAAATTTATATTATTTAGTTTATATCTAAAAATTTGCTTTTTTCCTATTTTTATATAAAAAAATTGTGTGCTCAAAGGTAACATTTTTAACACTTCAAAATCATGTCCGAAGTTTGAAAATTTGTTTTTAATAGCTGTTAGACGCTTTTAAGACGAGCTATTTCATTAATAATACTGGTTGTATTTAATTAACCATTACCTACCCATAACTAATTGATATTATTCTCTACAAATAAATAAATTACGTATGAAGTTGAGATCTGTGACATCATAATGCCACGAAGTATTTTCAAATTGCGTGTTGTCTTTTGTGGTAATGTAACTTCACTTTCTGATTCCTCATGTATTGAGCACAGATAATAAGCAGAAAGGAAAACACTCGATTAATCGATGACAATTGGTTGAATTTCGGGGCAACAATTAAATCTAATATTAAAAAGCATGCCAAATTTTTTTAAAAAATTGACAAAATTCAGCAAAATATTTCATTACAGTTAAATTATAATTATTAAAAAGACATTTTTTTTAAATTTAAAATTATGTAAAAATTAAGATTGGTCTTTAAAATTTTTGAAAAAAAATTGCTTAAAAATATCAAAAATTGGCTTAAAAATATTTTTTTTAAAAATTCTTTAAGGTGCATATTTTTACCTTTGAAAATATATCTATCACAGATTTATACATGCTAAATACGTAAGCAGTCTCTTCTACAAGAAGCATATATGATACAAGACTTTGTAAGAATAAAAATTTACAAATAACATTTCATTAAAAAAATACATTAAAAAATTTAAATCCCGTGTATATAAATTTTAATATTACAAACAGACCAGAAAAAATTTAATACAGAAAATTTAGAGAAGTTTTAAATAAGAGTAGATATTACGTACCGAAAATAAAACGGTTTAAGGTGACTTCAAGCGCTGTTGATGAGTAAAAGTCGAGATATGTAACAATCACAGATTCATCGATACCATTATTTATATAATAACCCCAAACCTTTTTTTCCACGATTGCTTAAGAACTCTTTCCTAAATTCGTTGCCATAGCAATAAGAAGCTTGTGTATGCTCCGTTATCAGAGATAGCGCGGACATTCAACACGATTTCCAAGAGATCGTGACGCAAAAAAAAATGGAATTTCATAATATTTCAAAACAAATTCTTCTTTTTTTATTGTTGTTATTTGGAAAACAGATGATCATGATGAAGAGTTCAAATGAAACAAGATGTTATTGTAGAAAGTTTGAACTTGAGCGTAGCATTTACTTTCACTATTCTTTATTTTTTGGATTTTTTTAATTTGAATTAGAAAAAAATAAATTCTTGGAACTCTATCAACTCCCGGCTGAAACTGTTCTACCACCTTAAAAAAATAGATGAAATAAAACAAATAATTGTACAATTTAATTATCATTTTGCCTGAATTTTATAGTACAACTAGCTTACCCGTGAATTCATATACTTGGAAATTTTGATGTGTATGTGGTGAGAACTGACGGTCTGATGCTAATTGGAGCAACGCAAATGCGTGAATTTTCTACGCCAGTTAGGGTAATGCAATAGATTAGAAATTTTTAATTTACTTTATTCAGTTTTAATTAAATTAAAAAATACTTCAACATTCCAAAAAATCGATTAATTAATAATGTTTAATTTTAAATGCATCAAACAGTAAAAAAATTAACAGAATTCTTTTGAAATAATCGATCGAAAACCTGTTAAGCCGTTAAAAAACAGAAGTCTTATTCATTTATTATTGGGAAGTGATGATTTTTGGGTGGAAAAGTTAGTTTTTAATTAATAAAAAATTAACCACTCAATTAACCGGAATAAAAATTAGCCTATGTTCTTCTGTAGACTATAATCTATCTCTGTGCTAAATTTCATCCAATTTCGTTCAACCCTTTTGGCATGATTGACGGACATCATCCATCCATCCAAACTTTCACATTTATAATAGTAGTATAGATTAATTTATTTTACAAAAAAAGGCAGAAAATCTTTTGCTTATGAATTAAGCCATTATTACATAAAGCAATCTATAATTCAAATGGCCTTGCATATAATTTTATTAGCTGTAACCTCTTCATACCATACAATCATTGCACGGTATGTAAAGGCATTAATTAAAAATATATTCGTGAAGGCATATTTTCTCGCATTTTAGATGTGAATCAACATGAGCACCGGGATTTTATTAATCGTTTGGAAATATCAAATTAAGTTTTACTTTTATAGCATTCTTTAAAGTGTTTGCTTATTTCAAATATAATTTATTATTATAAAAAGAAATTCAATATTTAAAATTCACTTACACGTTTCGATGGTTAAATAATAATCTGTGAAAAAATTTGTTAAATTATATAAAACCATTTATCTTATAGATGGAATAAGGAAACTATTTGAATATCAAAAATTACAAAATAAAGACTCATTCTCTTTCACGTTCACGTCATATACTATCTGAATTTACCACCAAGGTTATGTTTTGTGACAAATTAATTTTGCTAATATTACTTTTTATAAAAAGTGAATGACTGTTTGAAAGTCAACAAACGTTCTCAAATTACTATCTCCAAAAAAAAGCAATAATAATTTATATACATTTGTTTATGACTATTTGCAAAGGAACCATAATATCGATTTTTTTTGTTGGTGAGGATTTGTTAGCATCAGAATTTTATATTGCAAAATTTTAGCTTAAAGTCTTTTAAATAAAGCTTAAAGTATTTTTTATGCAGTTATTTTAGCTTAAATTCTTTTAAATAATTAGGGTTCAGATTAACAATAGATTTGACAAGCATTTTGTAATTTTATAATGATATTATCCAATAAATTAGTCGAATGATTTTATGACCAAGAAAAGACCATGAGAACATTAGATGATTAAATATGTCTGCCATTTATGATATTTTGTTTTATAATCATTCTTTTTTCAGTTGCACATTCTTTAGTACGTATTTGAGCCACAATTTTGAGATCTGATCCTACCAGACATTCGTTAGTACTACTTGGGTTAAATGCACTTTAAATACATTTGAGTTTACAATTTTTCAGTAGCTGTGGTATGGAAATTTGGAAAGGGAGACTGACGACTTGTGTATCGTCTTTGTCATCCAACTGCAGTTCCAAATTACTAGATACTGTTACGTTTTTAGCGTAGCAGGTTCGGATTGAATGGACTTTACTTGAGGGCAGCACAAACAAATTTATTTACAGCTGTTTACAGGATGACTTGAGAAAGTAAAACCTCAGATAAAAAAAATACAGCAGCCAACAGTAACTTACAGCGTAAATGCAAGCCTTACGCACAATAAACACAGACAGCAAAACAGATGTATAGCTCAGCAACAGTAAATCGCAGCGAGCTCAATAATACAACGTTAACAGCAAAGGTAAACACAGCTCACTAACAAGCGAGAAAAGTAATACGCTAGTCCAGCGAGATGCTTCTCTTCCGAGAGGGAACTGACTATAGCTACTCGTCCCTTATATAGCCGAGGAAGCGCGGGCCTCGAAACACGCTAAACTTCTCAAAACACCCCGAGTGATCCAACGGCTACTAGACTATTCTTTTTGCCAAACCAACCAAGCAGACGCGAAGCTCCTCGCCAAACATCGCCACCTACGGAGATTTTTTGCGGCTCTTACCCGCTTGTAACAATACATTCTATGATAACCACCGTAAATCTTTAAGACAAGAATAAATTAAATTCATATGATCAGAAAAAACACGAAATGATAGAAGTGTTTTATTCTCACCTTTTTAATATAGCTACACAATATGGAATGTTTTGTATTTAACTTCTTATACGGTGAATAAAATTGAGTATATGTCGTGCTCCCTTTAGATCACTCAGTCGCGTTAAAAATTTTATATAGATAGTCAGTGTTAGTGATAAAATCATTAGTAAAATTTCGCTTATCCAATTCATTAGAATTTGAACTATTACATACACATACATGTGTGAATATACAAATCAACAGATGATGAATTTATTGATGGGTCTGAAGCAAAATTTCATTTTAACTCTCTATTTTCATATAAAGATCACATTCTAAACGTTCATTAGCCTTGCTCTACGAAAGAAGTGTTCTCTAATGAATTTTCATGGATTGGAACGCGTTTGCTGTGCATTATATTTTATCTTCGCTATATTTAGAGCAGTATCGAATGTATATTTTTCACCACCTCTCATTGCATAATTGGACCAAAAGTTTGTTGTACATCTGTATTAAGATAAAAAGCATTCATAGAAATCCTTTATTTATGTGTAAATATGGATTACCAAAGTTTATCCGTCTAGATTGCCGCATTTTCCGAATTTCGCATTCATAAACAAACAGAGCCATAATTTCAATTAACAGTAATGGTATCTCCCAACCTTTCTCACATGCTCTTCAGGACCGTGGTGATAAGGTCTCGGCTCGTGAGCCGGAGGTTTTCAAGCTCGAGACCCGATTCCATCGAAGAACCATCGTATAAGGGGTTCATTTGCACGTTAAATCTGTCATGGCCAAACGGCCTTCCTCTGGTGTGGTGCGGCGTGGAGATGGGGTACAAGCTCAGGTGTCGTCCTCGTCATCTGACCGTGGTTCAAAATTAAGAGGTCCGTCCCAAAATAGCTCTAGTGTTGCATTACAACAGAACGGTGATATAGCTAAACCAAATAAACATACATACTCTTCAATAAAGATATATCCCTCTACCCTCCACCTCTAATCGAATAAAATCGTTTACCTTAAGTAAAATCGAAAATTCCTCGAATGAAATTGATGAATAATAGTTATAGAAATATAGATATGTGACGTGCATCTAAAATTTTAGCTGAACGTGAAACGTTTTACTTATTCTACAGTAGAATATGTATTTTTGACGTTTTTTTTTCCAACCAATTAAAATATAAATAAATAAAGTCTGGCATGAGCGTAGTTGCAATTATATTTATAGTCACTAGATCACTTGTCGAATTCCATTGATTTAAATCATTATGATTTAAATTTATTTTGCATGCAAGCAACAGATAGTCGATCTTTTAAAAGATTTGATCGAAAATTTTAAAATATTTACATTTTTGATGTTAAGCCTGTGTACCAAATTATATGCGGGTGGCATGACCTAGGGGTAGAGCGTCTTCCCCATATTCTATGTTCGAGTCCTAGTTCGGGCATGGTTGTTCTCTACCCAGTGTTCAGTTTGTGAAAGAGCCTTCCAGTAAAAAAAGATTGTGCAAACTAATGCGTCTGTCACTTCCATACGAGCTAGAAGTCAGACTTTTGTTCTCTTGTGCTCTGGGCTTTTGCTCTCAGAAGCTACTCTACACTAGGCTTACAATCATTGATAGTTTGTCATTGGGTTTGTAAAAGAGATATAAGTTACAACAACAAATTGTATTTAAACAGACAGCCATACATATTCCTTTTGGATCGATTTCGCTCAAAATTTGATGGAAATCGACGAATTTTGTCTTGAGACAATATACCAAAATTCATTTATCTGTCTCAAAATGTGTTTGTGTTATCATATTCATAGAAAGGTAGACATAAAGTCAAATATATATTTTTTGAACTCATGGGGTTAAGAAATGAGGAGAATCACCAAAATTTCGAGTTCGAATTTTTCAAGCTTATGATATTTTCTTTATACTTCATATACTAGAATAGAAAGTAAAACTAGTTCTTTGAACTCGAAATGGTTTTTAAGGTTGGGATTCTTCAAAATTTCGAGATCAAATGTTTGAAAGATGGCAATACTTTCTCATTGCACATATCTAATACACATATATATTAACAACAGTGTCTCTAGTGATTAGATACTCGGTCAACCAATAATCATACTCTTAAGGCAAGAATTCAGAACATCATTGGAGGCAAAAATGAGTCACTTTTTGTGAGAAGTTTCAAATTATACGAATTCCCACGAACAACTCCTTTTTAAGACAACATTAATATAAAAAAATTGTTTTGCAATATTTAATTCCACTTTCCACTAAAATTCTACATTTCTAAGCATAAACGCTACATTGATACTTTTACAGTATTTTTTTTAGTTTATTTATTTCTTGCAGTACTAATTATATATGGAAGAACAAGTAAGAATAAGAATATTCTAAATTATAATATATTTTAAATAAATATGTTTTTCTCAAGAATAAATTTTTAAAGAATGTTGATTTTCCAGTTTAAGAATAATTGCATTTTTTTTTATAAATGAATAATTAAAAAATATATCTATATTTTTCTTCTAAAAGTGATTTTAGTTTCTTTTTATTTAAGGTATCGCATTCAGATAAATTCAATTTAATTTTTATTTGGCAAATAAATATTTCTTCTTGTAAAAAATATTTTGTTACGGAATTTATCAATATGAGATTAGTCAGATAATGCGAACAAAACATGAACCAAAAATTCATTTTCTAAACTTCTCCCCATAATGCTATGATCGTTCAGTTTGACCATGAAGATAGGACCAGCACCAAACGATAAAAATTTCAAAGTTTGGTATTTTAAATTTGATCTGGATTTGTGCGACCACGAATCATTCAATATTTACAATCTGGATTTTTCTCAATAATATTAATAAATAATAAACTAAATTAAATTATGAAAATCAACTTGAATTATTAATTAATTATTCAATTAATGTGTAGGAAAATTAATCAATTTTGTAAATTTTAATCGATTGTAAATCAGAAATTTCTAGAATTATCACAAATTTCAATTGTAAAAATATCAACAATATTGTTCTATAATTGAGTAATCTAGAATCGTTTGGCAGTTACTTTCTAGAATTTTCCAAATCCACAAAATTAAAAACAAAAATAATAAATCTTTATTGCTATCTCATGTGAAACTAATAAATATTTTAAATCAAATATCTCACAAATTATTGCAAATTTTTAGCAACAAAAAAATATTATGCCTAGTAAACAAATTTCCAATTGCATCTTGGCAATGAAATGTTAAAATCGAAAGATAAGTATAGTTGTTTTGATATAAATTGAAATACTGTTCAGTGTTCATCCTAGGAAACTTTTCTCTGGCCATCGTAAATGATAATTTGAATTATCGTCTGTTCGAATGATTCGAATGGTAAGTACGGATAAAAATTCTGTACAGATTTTACCCCTCTTTCTCTCTGTGTGTATATATTCTAATGAACTGGAGGTTTCGATAACTAGTTAATATTATGACTCAGAATAATTTTTTTAAAGTAATGGCATAGTTTAAATAAAAATGCTTATTCAAATAAATTTTTGAATTTATTCTACATAAAAAAGGAAATCATCTTCAAATAAAAAAATCAAGATGCTTTACTAATTGTGCACATTTTAATAAATAATCGAAACATTTGGAACTTAATTTTTTTTAAATATTTGAAGTGAATGTGTTAATTTTTAAGTGATACATTAACTTATTCTTTAATAAAGTTCTCTTAGTGTCTTTCAAGCCTAAAAAATATGATATAATTATTTTATCTGGGAAGACTTTAAAAAATTATAAATTGTAACCGATTTTCAGTGAATGAACCATTTTTCTAAATAATTTAGATTATCCCTTTCTAAAATTCTATTCTAAATTTAATCCGTAATTTCTTGCCAAAAGGCATATTTTAACTCCTAAAATAATTTCTGCTGACCACACATTCTGATACAATATGCGCTATAGTTTTGAGAGAGAAAAAATACATCCCAAGTAAGAAAATCAGAATAATATTAAACTATCCAGGATCAAAATAATCTAATTAGCAATTTTGAATTTAGGACTTATTCTGTTTCAGTTTATTTCAAAGTTGCATAGTGCTCTTATAGTAACGCATCTTATTCGCTTAGCTCTTAGATTTTTTTAGTCTCATATTAAATGAAACATTCTGTTTTATGAATATATTATCGTTATGAATATGTTGTTGATTTACTTAAAAATCCACATAATATTTTATATGCTTATGAATTTTGCTTGGCTTTTCTATCAAAAAATTACACGTATGACTGGTTTAAGTTTAGAAACAGCTGGTTCGAATGCTCACAAAAATTAAATTGAAATGTTGTAATATTTCTTACTACTACACACCACTTAATGTTTGTTAACTAATATAACAGCATTTTAAATGGACTCAATTCCGATATTTTTTTGGAAAATTCACATTAAAATTAGAACTCATCTTTTCACCAATTGTAATAAAAGATAATAATTAGTCAGCCATGGTAAGAAGATGCGGTAGAATATTTTAGTATATATGTCAGTGGAGGACTTGCAGAGTCACACATACATACAGCGTAACCAACCAATATATTATATGTATATTGTTATGAATTTTGTGTAAATTAGAAGTAAATATTGTAAATTTTTGTGTAAATATTATAAATATTTATGAATTTTTTTGTAAGTATTGTAAATATTTGTAAATAGTTTAATTGTATAAAATTAATTGTAATGAAATCGCGTGTCAGAAAAGACCAGTCTAAGGGGATTTACAACAGAAGATCGCTATATTTGGCTAATTTAGTAATGTAGGTATGTTGGCGATATAAGGAGGTCACTAATGGTTTTTGCTACAATCTAAAATGTAAAGTAGAAACTGAGAAATAAAGATTTGTTTCTTGAGAATGTTGGAGAAAGTTCCTCACTTGTTCGGAACGAGCTCTCAGTTTCTGCGTCTGCCCAGCCCAATTTAGTGGGACGCTATTTAAGGGTGCGACTTATGGAGGGGGAATCAGAGTCGAGAAGATTAAAACCCACAAAAACAAAAGCAGAGAAGAAGCTCATAATGTACTTCTAGACTAAGAACCCGGTCTTTCTTCTAGCTGCACTGCTTGACCGACTACGCTACCCTCCGATTGGCCCTACAACTTGTTTCCTGTATCTCAATCCTGATTAGCGCTAGCCTCAATCTCACCTAGTAGACTCCCAGTCTGCCTCAGTTGCTCCACAGTCTAGCTACGGAGTGCATCATATAGCTCTCTAGCCAGTTCCCATCGAAGAGTGTAACATTAAATATGGATTGTCATGCCTCTAATTACTTATCATGATCAGGGATAAGCCCCTGAGGGGGCTAGGCTCTCCGTCAACCCATCATCATCTAGGGGGAATCGGATCAGTTCGGAGAACGAGCTATGTTAGTTCGCTTAGCTTGAGAGAGCATCTTTTCTTTTTGATATGCGCTCTATAGCTTTGCTGTTACCCAAAATTAGTGGATTAAATAATTAATTCGCTGTGTATTTGTAACTTTTGTGGCCTATATTTAATACACGTTTTTCTAGATAATAAAGTCTGCATCTTAGTATCGTTCTGGTGAGAACTTTCGTAAAACTATATACAACACCATGACTACCTGATAGATGCATATATTGCGTTTTAGTCACAAAATAAAATTATCTTACAATCTCAATAACTGATGAAACTTTTTTATTAGCAGAATATTTTGAAATCGTAAAAAATCATTTAAATTTGTAAAAATTCATATACGCTATTTCATAAATATTGAAAAAGACACTTTTTCCTATGATCCACATTGATTTTTTGGATCATTTTATGTTATTTCATTCGTTTATATTAGAATTTATCAAATGAGTATAGCACAAATATTTTTTAAAAAAACACTCTCATCCGAACCTAAGATGCAGTAGTTTGTCCTTTGGAAATGCATTCTTTTATGATGCACACCTTTATCATGTCCTTTCAAGTGAGTAGAAAGACGACAGCGAATCTAAATTTTGAATACATCAGTTTATCAGAATTCTTTTAATATAGGTCTTGGTTATCCTTTAAATGAACAATTTTGAATAGAGAGTCACAAAACGGCTCTTACTATTGGTTTATATTTTTAAAAGATTTTATTTTTATAGTTGTAGCAGAAACTGAAGTTGCGGATGAAATTTTGTTATAAATAGGCTTTAACTTTTGAGGTAATGTAGATGCCCATAGTTTCTACTATAAAAAAGAGGACTAACATAATATCTTGCTTAGTGAACGACAGGTTTCACCACACACGAATCATAGGACACTTACAACAGAATACATATTCTAAGATATAAATATTTTTGTAAAATATTTTAAAAATCAAATTTTAGTGATGAATATCAAATTTTAGTGATGAATAATTAATTTGTTTCAGTGTTTTGTTGAAATGGTAGTACATTAAAATGAAATTGCAAAATGGACAACAAAAAATACATACTAGTGATTCCACAATGAAAAAAATATATATTAACAGGTTGTTAGTCGCATAACTGCATCTAACCAATAATCTCTTTAAATGTAATTTACAAAATTTTTCTACAGAAACGAATAATATTTCCTTTTATGGATTTTCTACGAGGATATTGCACCCTAGATTCAGACGATATAAAAAGGAATCTTGTTATAAAGTTGATTATGAAACACATTTTGCACAAGTAAGCAGTAATGGGATGCATTTTGCTATTTATTAAAAGCTAGTTGCCTCCAGGAATTAATTATACTTAATTTTATTTAAATTATTTAGATGTAAGTTCATATTCATGATATCGTTAAACTGCTCGACTTTAAAATTGCGTTACTCCAATTGTCTTACATATCATCTGTTAATTGTGTACACGAATCTTTCTAATTTAAACATTTCCTATGATATCACAGAGATATTAAAAATTAAACATGGGTGGTGATTCTATTTTGTAAATGTGTCATTATTGTAGCAGCACTTTTTTTTCTAAACTGCTTAGATATTTAGCAGAATCGTTATATAGCTTCAACGAAAAAGATTTAAATTTCGGAGCAACAATAAAAACTAGTCATAAAAAGTATTTTTAAAAAATGATGAAATTTAGAAAAAAAAGGCAAGGGTTTTTAAACTGATATCATTAAAAATACAATTTTTAAGTCTTATATAAAATATATTATTGTGCAATCATATTTTCCGCTGTTATCGTAGGAAAACGTCAAAATTCAATCTAAATTTTAATTACAATTCTGATTAAAATACATTTTAATCAGTAATAAATTGTAATTTTAAAAAGCGCTCTGAATACACTTGTTCACTTTTCAAAGTAGACAAATATAGTAGCTGTACGTCCAATGGTTTATCTTATTGAATACCAATCCACACACACACACACACACACACAGACAGAGAGAGAGAGATGCTTTCCTCTTAATTATTAGTAGAGATTTGTATAATAAAAATTTAAGGAATACGTGAAAATTATTTATTTTTATAAAGTTACCATTTCAGTCACAAAAATTAGCATTAATTAATTCAAATAATACTAATAATAATTCATGAACGTACAAAATACGGCTTTGCATGCGAATTTCTAGTGTAAAGCTCCAATTGTTATTTTTGTTTATTTTCTTGCATGTTTATAATAATTTGTGTGCCTTACTATAAACATATGTGCATTACTATAAAACCCTATAGTATGTTCTATAGTAAATTTGTTGGTAATATGATAATGATGTAAATTTTTTAATCAGCTTCCTATGCAAACGATAAAATAGCTAAGGAACAGCATCGTTCTGGATTCTTTCTAGATCTCAAATAATTTTTTATCCTTCCGATTCCGAAAAGATTTTTCGAAAAAGGAGATTTCAGTTGGCAAGACCAATATTATTGTCAAGATAGTAACGAATTTTGAAGTAGTTTATACAAATTATTTTGAATGTATATTGTAATACTAGCATCCTGGAAAGCAAACTCGACGACAAACTTTGGTTGTTTTAAATCAATAAATGTCATCAATATTATCTTGTGAAGTCACTTTTCAGATTTCGAAACATTTGTGGAAAATATTCTTTTGTCAATTTTTGAATTTTCACTTAATTACATTTAAAGAAAATCATTTGTGACATAAACTTCGAACATTTTCCTCAACATTATGATGGAATTTTCAATTAAAACTAGTTGCACGTTGTGGGCACAAGTCTTCTGCTAGCGCAATGAGATTCAAAGTTTGACTTGGATTAATGGATATGATATGTAAACAAATTGTTTGATATTATTCAAAAAATATGTATATTAGAATTAAGAAAAATGGAAGGTGTTTTTCTTCGTGTAATCAGTCAATGGTACAGGACCATCAGAAAGTCGAGACCTTCGCAGCTCCTCTCCCTCCGCCCGGTCCAGTATTATTTTTACAATGCAAATCAAAATTGAGCAGGAATTTTGAACCTAAATTTGTAATCCTTTCCTGAATATAAATATGGAATTTTCAATTAAAACTAAATGCATGTAGTAGGTACAAATCATCTGCTAAAGTAGGGAGACTCAAAGCACCCCAAACTTGCCTTGGATTGGTGTATCAAAGTCAAGTGTCCACAAATCGTTTGATATTATTTAATTGCCTGTATAATCGGGTCAAGAAGAACAAAGTATTTTTATTCGGAAAAACCAGGCAGTGGTACAAGACCATCAGAAAAGCGAGACCTTCGTAGCTTCCCTCCCTTCACACGGTCCATTATTATTTTTTACAATGCAAATTAAAATTGAGCAGGAAATTCCTAATATAAATTTAATGAACATAAATTAGGAATCCTTTCCTGAATATAGGTATGGAATTTTCAATTAAAACTAGATACATGTAATAGGCACAAACCACCCGCAAAAGTAGTGAGACTCAAAGTACCCAAAACTTGCCCTGGATTGGTGCATCAAAAGCAGGTATCCACAAATATTATTTAATTGCATGTATAGTAGGGTCAAGAAAAACACAGTGTTTTTATTCGAAAAAATCAGGCAGTGGTACAGGACCATCAGAAATGCGAGATCTTCACAGCCACTTCGACCAAGCACTGGTTCTCTATTTTTGCAATGCAAATCAAAATTGCGCATGGGATCTAATAGAGAGAGAACGAGAGATTCCCTCCGCATCTATGTATTATTCTCTTATTCTCGAATGGGCGAGGAGATTACGAGGAGGAAAAAGGCGATGAAAAAAAAGGGAGACTCACCTCGGGGCGGAGAGTAGAGATGGATGGTGCACCAGTCCGGGGGATGAAAAGGAAGTTGATCTGCGAAATCGGCCGCTTTAATCGTCCTAATCACTCATAAGCTTCCTCCACCCCATTCAAATGACCTTCGCCTCCTTTGGGAACGAATCAGCCACCGGTTGACAGCTTATCACACCGAGATTTCAGTCATCCCTCGTTCACTGTGATAACGCACGAAAAAAAAAGTAAGAATTCTTTGTTGGAGGCATCTGCGAAACACCTAGAGAAATTAAGTCAACATATACATAACAAATTTTCCAAAATATAGCAAATCCATTTGCATGAGATCGCCATCTCCATTTATTTATACGTATATATAATATGAAGATTCTTTTTGAGTAAATTATTATTCACAGAATGGTCTACACAAAAATAAATTTTATACCATTCCAAATTTTTTCAATCTATTATCTAAATGCCTTGAGAATTTTTTGCTGAATTTTAATAATTTTTAAAAATATTTTTTGCCATATTTTTAAAAATTGATTACAGTTTTACTCTGTAATTCAAACGGTTTTGATTGTTACATAAAATATTTTCAAGTATGTTTTTCTTCAATCTTAGAAATTAAAGAAGAATTCTGTTTAATATCTTTTATAAGACAAATAAACAAGTGAGTTTACAATATCGCAACATTTTAAAGATAGATGAACCTGTATTTACTTTTTTATAGCACTATTATGGAATTGTCTGCACAAGAAAAAAAATCATGCACACAGTAAAAAAGAACCTTATTAAGACAATTGAAATAACACCGCTATAATATCAGACAATTTGATGGAATCATGAACATAAAATTATAAAAAGTGAGTTATCTGAAATCATATATTATATAAAATCCCTGGCGAACCAACTGGTTGCCTGAGGCTACTAAATAAAAGCTAATCACTTGAAAATGTCATCATATGATTTTTTTAAATTGTTGAGAATTTCTGTCTTGAATAGTTCACTAGCAGTTTTTTTTTTTTTTTTTTTTTTTGAAAATTATTTTAGAATGTTTCAAATGCGCTGCTGAGAAGATTAAATTCATGCATTTCAAATCTGGTGACCATTATAAATGAATAATAGGCTCGTTTCATCTGATCCATGGAGGCTAAAAGTTGCCTACATTGCCACTGAAAGTTGTTAATTCCACATCATGAAAAGGACTCCTTAAGTACGGACTACATTACGACTCACTTCAGAATGTTTGGAAGAAATTGTTTGAAGAAAATAAGTAGCAAGATTTTTTAATTAATTTTGTTGCAAGTTGGCATGCATTTCGGACATTCAAACGATTATATAGAATGCATAGTCTTGCGTATTAGTTACGTGACATGGCTGCCCAATATATTTAAAGAGAAAATTACCGTGCAGACATGTAATTTCGTGCCTTGTTTCCAAGATCTGGATATTAAACTTGTTACAACATGTAAATGTAAATTTATTTACTTCCATGCCATCATTGCCCTGAGCCATTTCAATGCCCCACATTCATGCACGCAATATCTTCAACTGCAAAATCTACCTTAAGAATGTCACATTACTTACCTAAGAACATTAATATTTTGCAATAACTTTGTATGTCTTTTTTTAGCTATAAAAGTTACTAAGATTTAGTCTTGGAAACATGCAACAAGAATACGTGAATTCAAGAAACCAAATTAAAAAATATCAAAATTTTTATCACATGCGTGATAAAAATAGTCTGTCAGAATATATATCTGCCTCATCCAGATATATTATTCATTATTTTCGATAGAATGGCCAAAAAGAGAAAATTTTCCTTAAGTCCAGAACTCTTTCTGACGCTTCCTTCTGAAAAATGGAAAATAAATATCTTCTGCCTCTCCGTCCAAATGTTTGAGTGGATCGGTAAGTCGTACCAGATTCTTTGATCCACCACGAAGGCACACAGATTTCACCATAAAATTGAATGATCGGACAGCCGCAACAGAAACACCGGTGGGGATTGTGATTGAAGCCTAAGATCTACCACCGGCCCTCCGTAGAAAGATATCATGTCATCGATGGAAGGAACCTACCCCCACCTATTAGTGTAACCTCCAGAGTGGAAGATCCAACCACCATGCCGGAAGCATCTTATTCTCATTTCGAAGTGCCCCCCGGAGGGATTGATAGGGTCAGTAACTGGAATTCTTTTGATTGGTAGCACGTAGCAAGAGCTCCATCGTTCTATTTTGTGACAAAATGTGATGTAAAACGCTTTTTATGAAATTTTCTAGAAGACTGAATCAATCATAAAATATTTATATCTTCTAAACGAATTAATTTCAGACCTAACACTGTTCTTTAAACTGCGTCCCAGCAAACAATATCAGTTGATAGATCAGTATCATCATTTTTACATCTGTGGCGATTGTCTGTTGACATGTGTACCACGTCTTTGGAGGTTCTATGACGAAAGCATTTCGACGTGCAAATCACGCCTTCCCACCGAAAATGGTTAATATTAGATTGTCGTGTGCATGTATGCGTACGAGAGAGAGAGAGCGTTCCTTGACTATATTCGAATCAGGAGATTTGAAGTACGAAGGTAAAAAGACAGGGAGAACATGAAAGGTCTATCTGCTGTCCAAGGTAGTCTGACTCCATGACAGAAACTGTTTTGAGAAAAATTACGACAAATTGCTAAGTTGAGCAATTATTAATTAAAATTGGATATTATTTGTATTTCAAGCAACACCGTATTTTTTTTTTTAATGAATTTTACCATGAACCTATAAATGCGTTCTGTTAAAGAATCGACAACTCCAAATAGTAAGGTTGGAATTGTTGGTAGATATCAAGAGGAACAAAGATTGTACTGGGTTAGGGAGTTAAAAATCACCTTAACAGAATGAAAAAGGCGGTTTTGACGTCATGCTAAAACAATAAAAATTACCCTAATATTTATAAAATTTATTATTAATGACTAAATGATTAAAAGATGATAATAAAATTATATAGGATTATAAAAAAATAAATGATTATAAAATTATATACGATTATAAAAAATAAATTATTTTTAAAAGTTTATTTGATAATTATTACAAGAATTGTAATAATTATTCCGAGATTTTTCCTCGATCAGCTTTAGACACCTTATTCCATCACAATTTTTGTTCTTCTTAATGCTTACGGACAACGATCTGAATTTGTCATTAATAGAATATTTATCTTGTATAATGAGACTGAATTAGAACGCAGTATTGCTGGCATATCTTCAAACAGACAACTTAAAAAAGAGTGCTTCATTTTAAATTTTATTTTTCAGTTAACAATAGGAAATCAACTATTACTAACAATGTGACTCACATTTTCAAACAAGGCTCGTTATCAAAAGTAGTTAATATTCTTTGCAGATAGCAATGTCGAATTTGATTGTTTCTATTTTTTGATAGACAAACAAAAAATATCATGACGTATTTTCGATAACCAAAACTGATAAAAGAAAACGCGATTTTATTCAATAAAAAAGTCGATTCGCAGTTCATCGAAAATAATCTAAATATTGATACATTATGAATGTAGCGATAAAGGTAGCTGTTGTGATCTGGTAAACATTCAGATCGAATGCAAAGCAAAATGTTAATACTGATTGAAGATATGTTTCATTATCTTCTTTTTAAAACCGCATAAAGATATCAAAATGAATGCAAATTATGAATAATGAATACGGAAATTTCCAATTAATTATCAACTTTTTTTATTTTAAACCTTTAATATGTGAAAATTTACTTTTATGTCTTACTAAGCTATGAAAATGTGATGTATCACTTCTAAAATCGTTTGCAATAAAAGAAACTATGTAATAAATGCTAATATATGAAAACTATCATTTTCTTCTCTGTATTTTTAATAAGGATATTCTATTAAAATATCAAAAACGGAATATCTAACATTAGACTAACCAACTTCAGAGGTCTCCAAAAACTTTCTTTCATACTATTTAGTAAATTTGCCGAGCCAAAGAACTCCTTTCATGATATTGGTGTATAATACTTACTAAATAATAACTTTTGGCGTTCATTTAATAACTTTACTGAATTCATCGTGCCATTCTTGATGACTTTTTTGCAATTAATTTCTCGCATTGTGTTTATAAAGCTCAAAAACCGAATTTATGCATTAGACAAATTTTTCTCGACCGATCGAAAGAAAAATTTCAATCAGAACTGCACTTAAGAGACACAAAATTCCATTCTAAAAGTACAGATCGGCAGTCAATTAAACCGTTGTTGGATTTGGCTCAAAATTTGGCGGATGTCTACCCTATAGATATTGAATATTGTACCGAATCTTATCAATCTAATTCTCTTTTTATAGTTTTCATGTTAACAAACGAACTTCCTTTGAGCAGATTTTACTCAAAATTTGATGGAAATCAGCAAATTTCGTGTAAAGACAACGTACAAAATTTCCATCTGACTCAAAGTGTTTTTCAGTTATTTTTGTCACACATTTTGTTCAGTTATTTTTGTCACACATTTTGTTCAGTTATTTTGTCTGTTTTTTAAATTATGTTTTTTGATCTCAGGGAAGTATAAAATGTGGCGAATCGACAATATTTCAAATTCAAATTTTTTGACGATTACTATATTTTCTCTTATAGTAAGTGTACTCGAAAGTATATATATATATATATATATATATATATATATATATATAATTCAAGTTGTTTATTGTTTGAATAGAAAATGAAAAAAAAAACGTTAATGAACAATTTGATTTTTAAATTACTTCACAGTTAACTCGTCTGTTTTACCGGAGTTTTACCCTTTCAGAAACCGTAACAAACTAGAAATATCTTCTTTTTTAGAAACACTTGCATTATACAAAATTAATATCTATGCAAGACGTGTTTCAAAAGAATAATGAAATAAAAATTTAAAAAAGGAAATTTTATGTATATTTCATGTTTTATGTATATTTCATGTATGTATATTCTATGTATATTTCAATGTATTATGTCAAAACATCATTTCTTGAACGGCCAAGCACCACGTGCTCTTGCAAGCTAAATTATATTTTTATTCAATTTAATTGTTTCATTTAATGAGTCACTTTAGTGTTGCAAACGATCCAAAAAACTGTGTCTCGCCTTTTTTGTTTAAAAAAAAATATCACATTTCCTATTTATTTCATTTCATATAATCACGCGCTCAAAATGACATGTTTCTAGCTATTATTTGCTGTAATCATTAGGTTATTTTTTTTAAAAAAAATCAGCTTTTGTAAATGCAATGGCAACGCGTTATCAAAAGTTGATTTTTTTTTTTCTTTTTTGTGATGTCCGTGCAGAAAATAAAACTATTATTTTTCGCCTATGGATTTTTGTTGATTATTTTCTGCCTACGGATAAAAAATTTATTTTTCGCCAACGGATTTTTGTTGACGTCAAAAACCTCCCAAAAACAGCATCTTGTTCTGACGTGATAATATTTCAGTACCTCCTTCAGATTCGATGAGGCTCTAGGCTATTTGAGATATAAGTCTTTTTATAAGTCCACTTAAGTAGTAAGTTTAATTATATACGACACATGCTCTGACAATTTTTGCCACTCATTACCGAAAAACTTCAAATATAGCTTGAATAGCTTATAAGTAAATCCGGCAATTTGTGAGTTATACACTTATCTCAATATATTTATAAATTGATAAACTCGAATGCTTAAATTCAGCTAATAAAACTATTCGAAAGAAATTGACAGATTTATAAGTAAAGCTGGCAATAGGTTTCTAATTCAGTTTTAATTTTTTTATTCGTTTATTCCAGAAAATTTTAAGGGATAAAGGAAAATGTGTAAAGATTGGTGAAGTTATTTCATAAATATTTCAGATATCTAATCTGGGAATACTGATTAAAAAATAACGCAATGTCCTGCTAAAAATTAATTATTACTCAAAATTAGCTAAATTAATTTGAAAACTAAATTCACAAAAAAAAATGTGTATATTCAATAAATGGCTCCCAGAAGCCATTGTCGGTTTCTTGGCGAATGCACAAATGATTCTTGAGAAGAAGGAGATGTGATGCTTTCCAATCTGTGGTTATCTATCGACTACTTCATTTTCGAGATGTTTTCTTCCTTTCCCTTTTTTTGTCATCGTTTTTAATATGGGGATGAAACATAGCTTATTTTATGCGACAGCAAAGACTTCAAATTGTTTTTGAAGATGTGTCCTCATGTAAAATCTCTGACTTTCAGTTTTCACTCAGGTTGCTTTTAAACATTAAACCGGATCCGAAAGATTATGAACAATACGCTGTATTTATCTCTTAACAATTTCACTTAACAAATATTTCATCAATAAACACTTCCAAGATTATCAAAAAGTTAGAACCCTTTATTTACTCTTGGGAGTAAAGCGTCACTCAAAAAAAGGAAGATATTGTTTAATAAATAAGTGGTTTACTCTTTTTCTTTTCCCTTAAAGAGTAGTTTTTATACAAAATCCAGATGGAAAATCCAAAAACTTCACAATATACTTCAAGAAAATATCCAGTTTTTGAGTGAATTCATTTCGCACAAACACATGCCATAGAGCAGGGGTTCTCAAAAGGTGGGTCGCTACCCCCAGGGGGGCCGCGGGATGTGTCTAGGGAGGTCGCGAGGTGATGAAGAAAAGTTTAAAGAAAATTAAGTTATTGTTGTAGTTTTCATTTTAAAAAAAAGAGTACACATAAGGCTTTTAATGCATATACAAGTTGGTTTTTGTGTTCGATTAGTTAATGGGATACATGAGCTTGTGTGGAATTAACCAATTTTTTAATGTCTGGAATGAGTTTTGTAACACACAAAACATTGTCATTTTCCAGTGTCAAACGATTTCTTGAATTTGTTTTTAAATTTATCATTATGGATAATCCTTGTTCACAGTTGTAATGTGAAGAAAAAGGCATCAAAGTTTCTAATGCTGTTGTGAACAGTTCTGGGTATTTCTTTTTAAAACATATCTAAAAATTGTCGATATAAGCTTTAATTTACTTTATAAGTTATTTTAGTTGACTGATCAATTGAAATCTTTATTAATTGATCAAGATGACGGACACTTAGCTCAACTTTTTGTTACGGCTTGCTCACTGAACGGATTGACTATCCACGCAACCCCACTCATATCCTTAACTGGAATGTAATCTGTAAACTTTTGAATCAAAGTTTCGAGATGAGATGATACTAGTAAGAAGAAAGATGAAGTGTCAAGGGATGTGGCGCCAATACCCGACACATACTCTACGAACTCTTGAGTACGTGTAGAATTTTTTTTAAAATCTCTGTCTTAACTTTAGACAGAGTTAAAACTTTGGGGGTCTTCAAAATGCTTAGTCTAAAAAGGGCGTCGCAATGTCTAAAAGTTTGAGAGCCCCTGTCATAGAGTTTTGCGAATTACCTTCCAAAAGAATTCATATTTATTCAATTGAAAAATCATATTGAAAATTAGAGCTTAAAAATGTTTATGATTTTTATCAAATTATATTCTAATTTATTTGTCTTTCCCTTTTAATTTCTCGTATATGAAGTACAAAGAAAATATCGAAGTCGTCAAAAGATTCGAATTCAACGAATCTTTACGTTTCAAACCTTTTTGAGTTCAAAGAACACATTTTTGGCATTAGGTCTGCCCATCTGTTTTTCTGCGAACACTATTACTCGAGAAGCTTTGATCTAGCTTTTTTCATCTCGAGAATGTTTTGATCTGAAAATTTGATACGAAATTGACTTTAGACTAAATTCGTCGATTTCGTTCAAATTTTGAACGAAATTCATTCAGAGGAAGTCTCTTTAACTTTTCCAATTCATGTGAATTTGATAGCATCAAAAAGTGAAGAGCTGGATAGATAAAATTTGTTACACAGATTTATCATCTCAAATGTAGAATCTGATCGAAATGTGAAACATGTTTCACTTATAGTTGGCCATCTATAGATCTGTACATTCACATGTGTGTAAACTCAGTTATGCATAAATGCTATGACTTGAACGAAATTTGGTATGTGATATTGTAATGGTAGCAATTGTATCAAGTTTTGGTAACAGTCTGTCTGAAAAAAGACAACCAAAATGCAATTTTGCACCATTTACTCAGTAAAGATGTTAAATTGATGCAAATATTGACCAATTATATTTCGTAACAAATATTCGCTGATACTATACCAAGGGCTAGTTCAAAATTGAAAAGTATGCAAGAAAGTATCAAGATGACTACTTCCCCTTGTTTTACGCTATTAACTCACACTCTCCTTTATATATATATATATATATATATATATATGTGTGTGTGTGTGTGTGTGTGTGGGAGTCTAAATAAATCTTCCAAAAATTAGAATCTTCAGATAGCGGGATTTTAGTGGCGTGATGTCTAGGGGTTTTTTTAATATTTACGGGTTAGTTTCTAAACCAAAATTAAAATAATACAAACGAAGGATGAAGAGACTTCTTTAGAAAAATAATAGAATTTATTTAGAGTTAAAGGGGAATATTTACAGGGGGAGTATTTACAGGGAAACATTAACAAGAATTAAAACATGGAGATATTTAATAATCAGAAAGGATTATTTCCGATAGGTGGCGTTGTTCTGGAATGCCAAACTAATTAAAAATTATGGTCCTCTGGAAAATAATCTAACCTTTACAACTCTTGCTTTGGATTTCATATATCATCGGGTGTTGACAAAACAAGATGAAGGCAGATGTTGGCCAATTAAAATGGTTCTGTTGGATATCCTACAAAATCACCCTCTCCTGATAGAGCTGGTCTCTCAGCTTTTACAGAACGTTGAGAGCTAATTTTTTTTACATGATCTTACATTTTACTAATAAACTAATTTCAGTTACAATCATGAATTTGATTAATTAAGAATGTTTATGCAATAACCACAAATAATAATATTCTTAAAAATAACAAAATAAAATACCAGATGAAAAGATGTATACTCAATGTTCACAATTCCGGATCTAGAATAAAGCACATAAAAATTCCAAATTATTTTATATTGTGAACCTACAATTAACTAAATATTAAATCATGAAAATTCTTTAGAATAGGTTGATAAAAAATGATAATAAACGATATGAAAATACGATAATTGTTGCAAACGAATATAATATAATTATTTGAAACGAGCTTTACCATACAATAACAATTTATTTCTCAAAAGGTATAATATGAGATAATAACTAATACTCAAAATTCAATTAATATAAAAATGCTTCATTAAATCAGCTGAGGTGGTGGTAGAGTTCGGATCGTAGTGCTGACCGACTTTTTCTACTTCATACCTATCTTTAGAGTTCACTCTAGTTATTTTATAAGGACCTAAGAACTTCTGTCTTAGTTTTAGTCCAGTTCCAAATTGAGTCTTTTGGATTGCTACTAAATCACCTTCTTTGTATTTTGAAGCTCTTTTTCTTCTTTTGTTGTAAGTCTTTCGATTCTCAGATTGTATGGTTTCGATGTTCTTTTTGGCATCTTTAATTAGAAATTCACGTTGTTCTTGAAATTCTTCTGTCATTTCTTCTAATAGTAGGTCTTTGATTCGGATATCTTCCTTATTCCGCATTTTGGTTCCTACTAAAAGTTCAAATGGTGTCCATTTAGTGCTTCGAGATATAGTGCTGTTTAGTATTCTTTGTAATCTGTCGACATATTTATACCATTTGGTCGAGTCGTCTAACGATAGCTTGGTGAGGACGGGAATCAAAGTTCTGTGTATTCGTTCTACCTGACCGTTTCCTCTAGGAACACCTGTTGCTATTTGTAAATGTTGTATGTTTTCTTCAGTACAGTAGTCGTTGAATAATTTTGAAGTGAACGCTGAACCTCTATCAGTGATAATTTTTACAGGGTTACCAAAGGTTTTCTGTTGTAGTTTTAACTTTTCCAAGGCAATTTCAGCAGACACAGTTTTGACGGGATATAGCCAAATAAATTTCGTAAATGCGTCTACTACGGTGAAAATGTGTTGATAGCTTTTATTTGTCGAAGGTAAAGGGCCAATGAAGTCGACATGGTACGTACTTAAGGGTATGTCTTCTTTAGAAATAGGATTTAAAAACCCTTCTTTTTTTTCGCCAGTTTTCTTATTAGCTAAGATACATAGAACGCAATTAACGATAACTTTTTTGACGATGTTGGTTATATTTGGAATAAAAAATTCCCGTTTCACAATTTCTGCTGTTTTTGCTACTGAGAAATGACCGTTGTCGTGGATCATTTTAATCAATTCAGTTTCCATTGCTTTAGGCATCACGATTAATTCTTGACCATTTAAGTATTTGTAGAGTATACCGTTCCGTTCGAAAAATTCTTCAGATCCTTGTTTCTCTAAAAGTGACTTCAATGTTTGTATGCTATCATCTTCTTGTGCTCTTTTCGACTTTGAAGTTAAAGTATCATCACAGATCATCATTACTGGATAACGACTAAGAGCATCAAAATGCTTCATTCGACTTCCAGCTCTGTGCTCTATTTCGTAATCGAATTCTTCTAATTGAAGTGCCCATCTGGCTATGCGTGTAATTAGATCCTTCTTATGCATAGTCTTTTGAAATGCTGCACAGTCAGTTACGATTTTAAAACGTTGTCCTAAAAGATAAACACGAAACTTTTTTAATGCATTGATAATTGCAAGTACCTCTAATTCGTAACTGTCGTACTTTTCTTCTGCGGAATTTGTCTTCTTCGACATGTAGTAAACTGGGTGTAATTTTCCATCGTCGGCTTCTTGCAATAAAATTGCACCGTACCCTTGTTTACAAGCGTCTGTATGCAGCTCTGTTCTTCTTCCAAACTTGTAAATATGCAAAAGTGGGCCTTCAGACATGATTTTCTTCAACTTCTCAAATGCTTCTTTTTGTTGAGTACCAAAAACAACGTGGTTTTCTTTTCTAGTTAAATCGCTAAGTGGTTTAGCTATCTTTGAATAGTCCTTGATATATTTGCGGAAATAGCCGATTGAACCAAGAAAACTTTGAACTTGTTTTATCGTTGTTGGTTCTGGAAATTTTTGGACAGCCTGTGTCTTTGCGGTAGACGGTTTAATAGTTACACCTTCCACAACGTGACCTAGAAATTCGATTTTCTTTTTAAAAAATTGGCATTTCTTGAATTTAATTTCTAATCCGTATTTCTTTGCAACTTCGAACACAGTTTTAAGTTTTTCTAGACCTTCTTTCTCGTTTTTCGCTGGGATTACGAGATCATCTAAGTGGTTACAATTCCTTTGCGGGTAAGATCTCTAAATATACTTGATACATAGCGTTGAAAAACTCCAGGACTTGTGCTTAGCTCAAAAGGAACTTTATTAAATTCATATTGTCCGTCTGGAACAATAAAAGACGTTTACTTTCTACTATCTTCGTCAACATCGACGTGGAAGAAACCATTGCGTAAATCCAACGTAGAAAATACTTTTGCTTCTTGTAAAGTGTCCAAAACGTCTTCGATGAGAGGTAAAGGAAATTTATCTTTTACGAGCTTTTGGTTTAATTTTCTGTAATCGACACACAATCTTGAAGATCCATCTTTCTTTTTTACAATTACAATTGGACTTGCGAATTCTGATGAACTCGGACGTATAATGCCTTCGTTAAGCCATTCTTCAATTTGCTTGTTTACTCCCTGCCTTTCTGGGAAAGCTAGTCGACGAGGGGGTTGACAGACTGGTTCTTCGTCTTTCGGGATAATTATCATTGTAACGTCGGTAGATGCCGTTTTTTCTGGCTTGTAGTCTTGTATTAATATTTCAAGTTCCTTCTTAATTTCACAATTTTCAATATGGCGCAGATCTAGTTCTTCTTGGAGATTTTCAGCAGATATTTGCATGAGCAATACTTGATTCTCATATTTTTGGAATTGAACTCCTTCTTTGGTGAAATTTATCGATGCTTGTTCTAAAATATCTGATCCAATGACTGCTTCGAATTTTAATTTGTCAGTAGGTACAACATGCCAAGTTAATAAGTAATTTTCGTTGTCCATTTCAAATTTACGCTCAAAGGAACCTATCGTTGTAACTTGTGCTTCACCAATGCCTGTGAGAAGCATTTTATTCTGTGATAATTTGGTTGGATCCATTATCCTTCTGCTTGTGTTTTCTCGTAGCAAACTTACGGTACTACCACTATCTATAAGTGCCGTGATTTTCGTCTTTCCGAAAAATATTTCCATAGTGCGTAAACCTTCTTTAATGATGAGAGTGCAAGTTCCCTTTGATTCATTTATCTCTTCTTTGGCATTTGGTTTGTTCGTGGTAAACGTATTTACTTTCTTCGGCGGTTCTTTGAATTTCTGGGACTTAGAGTAATTCGTTTGAGCATTGTAGTTCGAGTGTTTCTCGTAATTTTTGTTGTAACATCCCTTCTGTGCGCTGTCTTGAGTTCTTTGACGAGTTTCGTATTTGGTGACTGGGAACCTCTTATCCGTTCTGTTATACTCAGATCTTCTTGGTGCTTCATATCTGTAATATTTTTCGATGGGTTCGAATTCTTGTTTTTTAACAAATTTAGATTGCATTTGAATCTTCAACTTTTCTAATTCAAATTCATCTTTGCGTTTGCGTTCGCGTTCAGCGAGTTCGTCCTGCCTTTTTTGTTCCTCTAGCCTCATCTCTTCAAGGCGTAGTTTTTCTTCTCGTTCTTCTAAACGTAGTTTTTCTTCTCGTTCTTCTTGCTGTCTCTCCCTGGCTTTGCGATCTTCAACAATCGTTGTATGCAGGTTTTTTGTTAGGTCTTCGTCGTAATCTTCACTACTAGTAATTAGATCTTTGAGTGTGGCGATAGTCATAGATTGATCAGCTTCTAAATTTAATTCTGTGACCAATACGAATAAATCTTCGCGTCTACCTTAGCCGAGATAGGCCATTTTAAAATTTAAATTTAAACTTAGTAAGCAATTAAGGAAATTAACGAAATTGTCGCGTGTTCAGATAGTAACAATAATGTCGCTATGGTATGGCAAATTTCGTTTTCTCATTTATCAAAATTCTTAAGAAAGAATAATATTGCACCAAAATACACTAAATTTACGATGAAATATGGAAATTTCATTCATTCAGAAATATTTTAGACTAGTAACGTGTAAAATTAGGCAAACTAAAATATCTAATAGTTCGAAATATCTTAATTATTAATTTCAACTTTAAAAAAACACTTTTACAAAAACATTTAATACATCAGTTGTCTCATTTTCTCGTAATAAAGAGAAAAAAAAGTTTGAAAAGAATAAAAACTAAATAATAAAAATCTTATTTTAAAAACTGTGATAAAATTTTGTTAAAATGTGAAAAAGAATTTAATCATCAAAGTTCTTTAGATAAAACTAAACACTCTAACTTAAATATAAGTTAATTACTTCGCGGAAAGAACTTTATTATTATTATACTACACCATTAAAAGCAAGCACTTGTTAAAATCATTAATCAGATTCTAAAAAAGAACACACGTTTGAATGTGAGGCATAACCTAAACACTTAAGTAGCTTTTGATTTAGGATCAGTCGCTGAGAGCAAAAGATAAATAAATTTTTAATGAAGCATCAGTGAAAAAATCGAAACTGAAACTAAAGAACTATGCACATGTGGCGAATGCCACTTAAGAAACAATATAGAATAGGATGAATCAATTCGTTTTTTAAATGAAAATATAAAAATATAACAATTTGAATATTACTTCCGATTTCCTTAATGGTTAAAATATATACTTATGTAGTATATTATTATGCATCACAAGTAGAAAAATAATATTTTAAAAAATATATACTCGCATGATACTTAAAAATATGATCACATACACTTTAAAAATATATGAATTATTTCTTTCGCACAGCTAAAATCAATTTCATAAACAAGGCTGAAGTTCTGAAATTCTTCTTTAACGAAAACAATAAAAACAGTACCTCATATCACGGTTTCTCGCTGGCGTTGTTGATGGTTTCACTTGTGGTTTTAAGATGTTTCAGTTGAAGATCGACGGCGACACTGCTGATCGCCGCTGTAGAAAGGATTTCCAAAGTGGACGTAAACTGTTAGCTTTCATCTGCAGGACTTCTGAAGGGGCTTTTGAGAGCAGCTTTGAATGATGACTCCACTTGGGCAGGGCATGAATATGTTGTTAATTGTTAGTACAGAGAGGCAAGCCGCGCGTTTAAAAATTCAGTCAGTTTTTTTTTTTTTCATCTTAGGCATTAAGCCAATTTTTTTTTCAAGGGATAGTAATTCAAAATAACCGGATAATTAAAGAAGATTTTTAAATCAATCCCGGCCGAGCCCCCATTATTTCTGTGGGAGTCTAAGTAAATCTTCCAAAAATTAGAATCTTCAGATAGCGGGATTTTAGTGGCGTGATGTCTAGGGGTTTTTTAATATTTACGGGTTAGTTTCTAAACCAAAATTAAAATAATACAAACGAAGGATGAAGAGACTTCTTTAGAAAAATAATAGAATTTATTTAGAGTTAAAGGGGAATATTTACAGGGGGAGTATTTACAGGGAAACATTAGCAAGAATTAAAACATGGAGATATTTAATAATCAGAAAGTAAGATTATTTCCTCTAGGAGGACGTTAGAGGTAGGGAAACATTATGACTGAAAATATATATTACCGCGCATCCGCTGAGCTTTGCAGGAACCGCTGACGCGTGAAGAGAGACGTCCTCTCTCGACAAAAGTTAGTGAGCCCCTGCTTCAAAGTTAATTGGGACAGACTTTCGAAAGACTGATAGGTGGCGTTGTTCTGGAATGCCAAACTAATTAAAAATTATGGTCCTCTGGGAAATAATCTAACCTTTACAACTCTTGCTTTGGATCTCATATATCATCGGGTGTTGACAAAACAAGATGAAGGCAGATGTTGGCCAATTAAAATGGTTCTGTTGGATATCCTATATATATATATATATATATATATATATATATATATATATATAATAGTTCAAATTATCAATCGCTAATAAAATACTCTTTATTCGTCCAATCAAGTTCAAATAAATTTTTTAAAACTTCTAGTGGATGACATCTGATGTTACTACAGTTTTTTCAAACATTAATTCATTAATTTTTTCTTTAAAAAATCTTAATTAAACTTAAATACTTTTCTTAATTAAAAACTAACTTTCTCGCCAAAAATCTTTCATTTCCCCACCACCAAATAAGTAACGAATTCAGTTTGTTTTTTCCCCATACCAATGAGGTTAGGCTTAACATGTTTTCGGCCGATTATTTTAAACGATTTTGTTTCTTTTCAGAATGTTTGATGCATTTAAAATCAAATATTGTTAACTAATCGATTTTTCCGGTTCATTTTGAAGTACTTTCGAATTAAAATAATACAGAACAAAGAATATTAAAAATTTCTTATCTGTATTGCACTACCCCAACTAATGAGGGAAAATCACGCATTTTTTGTTGTCACAATTTTCTTTGAATCTATGATTGGCGTTAAAAATTCAACGCTAGTATAATTTTTTGAAATTATTATTCATAGTAATTGTAATTGTTACACCGGTTAGTCTGGTTGGTATGGTGTTGGATTCATATCTTTTGGGCTGTGAGTTCGAACACCATGTATAAAAAGGAGAATGAAAATTTGCTTTCTATTTTGCCGCTTAATATTGTGATTCTGTAATATTTATATACATATTAATTTAAATTTTAATTATTTAATTAAGAGTAACTAAAATAAAAAAATTCTGTTTTAACCTAAGTAGGAATTGATTTTTAAAAAAATTGTTTTTTTATATTACTTGTTTCCTTTTTATATTACTTTTTACTGGTAATCTAAAGTAGTAACTGGGGAAGAGAAACCGCTTTACAGGCGCTTGTGTTTGCTTTATGATAACAATTGATTGTGATATTTTTATTCTTCATCAGTATTTTTTTTATCAATAATGGTGGAATAATCCATATGAAATAATGTTATTAAAAAGTAGAGTGAATTTATACGTAATGCAAGATGTAGTTTTTTTTTAATTCACAATTACAAGACTTAACAGGAAAAATCTCATTCTAGAAACATATTATAGTTAATTTTATTTTCAATAATAATATCAACTTTATTTTTCTATTACTTCAATATCTTTCGTAACCATGTTCAATAAAGAATTTAAATTGTTGTTGTTGCTGTCCCAGTTTGTAAAAAGTAAACATAGTACACTGCATTATAAATGGAATATTATTGAATTTGCCTTATTAATTTTTTTCTCTCGGAAATTTAACGTACTGAATTGTGTAACTATGACATGCGCTTTTCTTGTTATGTCTCATAATATTTTATAAATAATATTATTCTCTATCACATAATTCAGAATCTAAATAGTTGCAGTCATGTAGAACAAAATAGCCAGAATAACAAAATATGGCATAAGCCCAAAACAAAAAGTTTAGTCTATATAAATGAAAGTGAATCGACAAATGTGTTGCTAAGCGCAAAACTCGAGAACGGCTCGACCGATTCGATATATTTTTCGTTGATATTTTTGTTAAGACACGAAAAAGGTTCTTATAGAGAGAAAAAACAGAAAAACTGTGAGAAAATTAGTAAAACCGATACTTCCCTTACTTTCTGGCCAAAAATCTTCATTTCCTTACCGCCAAAAGACTAAGACTTCATTTTCCCCCACGTTAATGAGGTTAGACTTAACATGTTTTCGACCAATTATATCAAAGGATTCCATCTATTTTCTCAGTGTTTGCTGCATTTAAAATTAAACATTGTTAATTAATCGATTTTTCAGATACATTTTAAAGAACTTGAGAATTAAAATCAAACAGAATAAAGGAAATTAAAAATTTCTAATCTGTATTACGTTACCCCAACTGGCATAGAAAATTCACATGCGCATTGTGTTGTAATTGCTGACAACTGCGTTTTCATTTTAAATAAAAGTTTAAAAAATATATGTATAATATTGTTGTAGCTATCTCAATCTAGACATAAATAAAATAGAATTGACTTGATTTTAAAGAAATACGAATTTGATTTACGGTTTTGCTTTATTTCAGGTACTCACAGTAAATAAATAGTTTTTAGGTTAGTTATATACTTTTCCATGCTTACTTAATCATGGATAGAAGCTAGTACGTAATAAATGTGCATAGTTTTCTTTTATTATTAAATCATAATCCATATATTACCATTAAGTGTATTTTTATCATACATTCAATCAGAACAAAAATGAATCACGAAAAAGCTTACGAATTTTTTTAATCTGAAAAAAATTAAGTAAGAAGACTTGTTCTGGAATGGAACATAAATTCTTAGCCACTTTATGACGCTAATTAACTTTGTTCTATCTCGATAATCAGAAGCAGAAGTAGCAACAAAAGAATACTAACGTCATTTCGCTTTTGTATTATTATTTTTTCAATGTCCTGATCATGAAAGTTCGTGATGGAAATCGATAGTAATGAGGGTGACGTCATCAACGAATGTGGTGGTATGTATCCTGTCCGCTATGGCTGCCAAAATATTTCATACGAGGAAATACAAATGGGATTATTTTAAATAAGTTTGCTCAGTTTGTTTCTTTCTTTCTGAACCTAGTAAAAAATAAACAAATAATAATTCATTTAATTGAATGCAACAGTCATAGAGTTCATAGTTAAAGGTGAAAAATAAAAATAATTATTTATTCAAGAGATGCAAAGTCTTTTTTACTTATAGTTCCTTTAGAAAACCAGCTTGGAATGTTGGCTATATCTAATTTCAATTAAATCATATACACATATTCTCATATCTATAATTCCATCAAATTATCAGGCATTAAAACTTTACCATTTTAATCGTCCATAATTTGGTCTGTTTATTGAGAACGGGAGCTTTTCCGATAGGAGCCAATCATATGAGATGACAGATTTTTTAAAAATTTTGTTTTATGAAAAGTAATTCAATACATAATTATTCCACAAATACAAGGTATCTGTTGATTACTCAGAAATTACATATATATATAACTTTTCATAAAAC
>JAOUZG010025245.1:4174086-4208340 GCA_026289955.1 Argiope argentata | reverse complement strand
GATATATATATATATATATATATATATATATATATATATATATATCTTTACTTATAATGAAGCACAATGTGTGTGTGTGTGTGTGTGTTGGCGAAGTACAGGCCAGACCGTTCGACCTACAGCTACCAAATTTGGTACACGTATACCTTGGGTGCCGGGAATATGCACCTCGGAGCCCTTTTTTCGAATTTATTATTAAAAATTTTATTAATTAAAAAATAAGCCAAATTTTGACGTTTTTGCGCTATAACGTCCGAAATTATTACAGTACAAAATTGATTTTTGCATCAAGTTAAAGCGCAAAAAATTAGCTTTCCAATGATACTAATGTTTTGACATATAAATTAAAACTTGTAGCAGCCACTATTGACTGTAACCGGAACTGCTGCGCCACCTAGACTAATGAGCGCAAACCTCTAAAACATCAGTAAAGCTCAAGCAACGGGCATGGACGCATCTCAAACTTTTCTATGTGTTTGTGTAATTTGTTAAAATTATCTTGTGTTGTGTGTGACTTACCTTTTTTCCTAATAAATAATTGTTACACTAAACATTCTTTATTAGAACCCCCGAACACCCCCACCACAAATGGCGCCCAACCGGTTTATTTAATTTTAACGATTCCGTTGCTTGGACTTTGCTCGCAATTTTTTTCAGCACTCCGTATCCAACGGAAGAACAGCCATGAAAACCTAATCCATAGGTTAATGACTATAGGAAACCTCATCCGTAGGTAATTGATTCTCTTGCATATTCCTGATCCGAAGGATAATTTTGGTAAGTTTGAATTTCTTGTGTAGAACAATCCTTGTTCTTACAAAAAAAAAAAAAACCCTTAATTGCAAAGTCGCAAGAAGTATTGATTTATTTGAATTGATAATAAATCTTATAAAAAATGTGTAATTATAAATAACAATTTATCTCGGAGCATTCAGTACTTATTTTGAAAAATATGTATGAAAATTTTGTTACTAATATGTTACCAGTGTTTAAAAACATAGAATTATTTTTTTGCTGTGTGTTTTAAACATATTTTAAAGAATTGGTATAATTGATAATTTTAGTATAGGCATACACAAATTTTATGAAAGTGTTATATTTTTAAAGATTTCACATTCTATTTGAAAAGAAAATAATCAATTTTGTAATGTATAATCATTGAATCATTTTAAGTAAGCGTAGTGCAGTTCGATTATAACCTTGAACTCACGCCAGTGCATAATTTCTGGCTGACTCAGCAATACTATTTTCTGAATAAGACATAACTCTCTTCAATTGCTTTCCTTTGCTCTGAACTTGGAACTCGTATGATTAATATGCATTTTCGATGCTGGTATTTTGTTATCGTATTGAGTAGAGTATATCCATTTAGATTTTTTTTGTATCTCTCTTATATGCAGAAAGTATTCTTGTCATAAAGTGAATTTATTACAAGTTGGAAACAATTTATGATTGTGTTCTTTTCAACATAGATTTCTCAAAATGTATAAAAATTTCAACTAATTCCAATTGTATATAAATGCAATCTAAATATTCTCATCAATTTGATTTAAGCGTATATTTATTCTATTTATTTCCAACTGATTTTTGTATTAACGGTGTGTTAGAATATATATATTTATATGTTTACAAATTTGGCATCACTTTTACAAGATGAAGTGAAATAGTGGCTTTTAAAAATGAGTTTTCTGGGAAAGGGCAAAAAGTGTGATCTTGAAACTTTAGCTCGTGAAATGAATATCGACATTCCTCCAAATGCTGTGATTTTAACTTTAAAATCCCTAATAACTACATCCGAACAATACGATGAAAATTTTGTGCGCGAATGTTTAAATAACATTATTGAAGAAAGAATATCCAAAGAACGCGAAATTATTTCTATTCGTGAGAAAGCTGAAGAAAAGGAAAGAAATGCTCGTGAACAAGAGAGACTGGCACGTCAAAAAAGTGAAGAGAAAGACAGACAAGAATTTGAACTTCAAAAAATTCGACTTCAGATAGAAGCTCAACAATGTGCTTCATTGCCTGCTGTCGCCAATGTTTCAAATAATCTGCAATTATACAATTTGATTCAAACTTTTGATCCCAAAGAAGACGATATGTCACTTTTTTTAAATTTATTTCAACGGCAAGTTAAATTTTTGAAAATAGAAAAAGACTCTTGGGTTGCACATTTGCTTGGTGTGCTTCCTAATGAAATAGCACAAATAATTGCTCGCGAACCTGAGGAAAAAGCTCAAAATTACGAGCATGTGAAAAATTTACTTTTGCAAAGATTTAAACTGAGTCCAGAGAAATTGCGACGTCTTTTCGCAACTCATAGAAAAACTCCGGACAAAACATGGAAAGATTTCCATTTTGAACTGAGAAATTACTTCGAAGGATGGTTGGAAGAACTCCACATCCAAGATTTCGATAAATTGAAGAACTTGATGATCCTAGATCAAATGAAGAAACGGGTACCACCAGAAGTAAAGGATCATTTCTTAGACATATGGTGTGATTGGGTTACCCCTGATGACCTAGTAGAAAAACTAGACGCTTACGACAACTTGCGAACAAGCAAGAAAGAATCTCAAATGCTGAATAGCTGTGTGGATAAACCATATTATTCAAAACAAACTGACCAAGTCAGGCTTGATAAAGGCAAAAGAACTTTTTACCCCAAAGGTCCAAAATTGCAATATCAACAAACTTTTGATAGGAAGCCTCTGTCTGGGTTCCCCAGTCAAAGTAGGCGGGATCCCGGAGTCCTCAGTCAAAGTAGGCGGGACTCCTTTTGCAATGACAGAGCACAGAAAACAAGCCCTGACATGCTACAAGAAGCTAGAAAACCATTAACTTGTTACGGCTGTGGAACTCCTGGAGTAATCAAATCTAAATGCCGCATATGCAATCCAAAACTCCAAGAAAGCGATGATTTCCCTGCAAATCTTAATCAAATGACTTTCTATAGTTTTTCAACGGATGTTCACCCACTGAACATAATTGAAGTTTCAATCTGCAATAAAAAAGCAGCCGTGTGTACTGACACAGGTGCTACACATTCTGTGGCCGGTGAAAAACTGTACCTACTTCTCAAAGAGCATGGTATGAAATTTGAAGAGAAAACAACTGATATGACATTAGCCGATGGACATATACGAAACACAGAAATACTCACAACCATTGTGAATATTATTGTAAAAGGGAAAAATATTCCAACAGAGCTTATAGTGTTGAAACACGCCAAAGGAAACCGAACTCTTCTCGGTGTTGATTTTTTAAGTGCTGCAGGTATCGTCCTAGATATCCAGAAGAAACATTGGTACTTCTCTGAAACCCCTCAAAAGAAGTATGCTTTCATAGAAACGCCTCCTAATATAAATGCTCTCCTAACAGTACCCACTGTGCCTCAACCTTGTCAACTTCGTAATCATGAAGGTACACATCTTTCTCCTCAACAGCGACAAGATTTTAATTCCTTACTGAAAAGGTACGAGACATGCTTCCAACCAGGGGGAGCGCCAACACCTTTTATCCAACACAGAATCAATACCAGTGACCACCTTCCAATTGCAGTGCCACCTTATAGAATGAGTCCTGCAAAGAAAGAAATCTTAAGACAAGAAATTAATAAGCTCTTGGAAGAAGAAATTATCGTAGAATGTGAATCCCCATATGCTTCGCCAGTGGTATTGGTACCAAAACCTAATGGTACAATGTGCCTCTGCATCGATTACAGAAAGCTGAACTCCATTTCAATTCCTGATTCCTACCCACTTCCACGAATGGATGATTTGCTGCATGACGCAAAACCTACTCCTTTCATGTCAACTATCGATCTTCGAGCAGGATATCATCAAGTTGAAGTTCATCCAGACGATCAAGAAAAAACTGCATTTGTGTGTCCCTTTGGAACATACAAGTTCTTACGAATGCCATTTGGTTTAAGGAATGCCCCTGCAACCTTTCAAAGGTTAATGGACCGTTTCCGAAATGGTCTTGATAATATTCTCACCCTCACATATCTCGATGACATCATCATTTTGTCAGAATCATTTGAGAAACATCTCTCTGATTTACAAGCTGTTTTCGAAAGACTCTTACTTTTTAAATTGCAAGCAAATAGAGATAAATGTCATTTCGCTTCATCTCGTGTCAAATATTTAGGATTTTGGATTACAAAAGAAGGAATTGAAATTGATCAGGAAAAAGTTTCCTCCATTCAGAAAATGCCACCTCCCAAAAATGTTAAAGAAGTACAATCCTTCCTTCAAACATGTTCCTGGTTCCGCAGATACATTCCTAACTTTGCAGAAATATCACGACCTCTTAGTGATCTTACAAAGAAAAAAGCTTCATGGGAATGGGGTTTCACCCAGCAAAATGCTTTTGATAACTTAAAAACTTGTCTCATAACACCTCCTGTATTGAAGCAAGCTGATGGAAATAAACCATACGTTCTTCGGACAGACGCTAGTAATTATGCCCTTGGTGCTTGTTTACTTCAAGGCTCAGGCTCTGAAGAACACCCTATTGAATATGCTAGCAGATTGCTTTCTCAAGCAGAGCGTAACTATTCAACTACAGAACGAGAAGCTCTGGCTGTCGTATGGGCCCTCAAAAAGTTCCGTGGTTACTTAGAAGGTTCAGAAGTAACAGTAGCATCTGACCACCAACCTTTGATATGGCTTTTGACTCTTAAGTCCCCAACAGGAAGACTTGCTCGATGGGCTTTAGAAATTCAATCGTTCAACTTGAAAGTTCAATATGTATCTGGAAAAGCAAACGTCATTGCGGATATGCTTTCACGGCCAGTTTGCGAAGAAGAAATTTCCTCTCGTGAAATTTGTAATATTGTGATAGCAGACATGCCTGTGAGAACTTCAAAGGAAATGCGTGATTCTCAATTGAAAGATGATAATTTGCGTCCAATAATTGAAAGCTTTGAATCATCACTTAAAGATGAAAATTTTGTAAACTGGACCGGAAGAGGGTATTTGATGAACCAAGGAGTCCTCTATCGCTTTGTTCCTGATGCAGATACAGAAGAGGCACAACTTGTTGTTCCATCTCATGAAATATCAAACGTGTTAAAACAATACCATGATGCACCTACTGCAGGTCATTATGGTGAAGATGGAACTTATCATAGAATAGCCCAGCGCTATTACTGGATAGGAATGCGGTCTTCCATTGCTGCATATGTGAAGAAATGCCCGGAATGTGCTCGGTACAAGTCTACTAATTTGAAACCTGCTGGACTTTTAAGGACACCTATCCAATCTCAAAGATTTGAGACACTTTCAATTGATTTGTTTGGACCATTACCCCAAGGCGCTACTGGTAAACGATGGATCTTTATCATTGAAGATTGCGCAAGCCGCTGGATAGAACTGTTTGCTCTGGAATCAGCCACTGCTAAAGAATGTGCAATCACACTGATAGAAGAAGTATTTCTAAGATATGGGATTCCAAGACGTATTATAAGTGATAATGGCCCACAATTCATTAGCGCCGTCCTCCAACAAATATGTTTTGTTCTTCAAATAGATCAGGTCTTACTCCAGTTTATCATCCTCAGGCTAATCCTGTAGAAAGGAAAAATCGTGATCTAAAACCTCGATTGGCTATTCTTGTGGGAAACGACCACGATAGTTGGGAAGACAAACTCCCGTATATTCGTTTTGCTATGAATTCGGCTGTTTGTGATACTACAGGACATACACCTGCCTTCCTGCAATTCGGAAGAGAATTAAGAACTGTAGACGATGTAGTTCAAGATTTTCGGACTGTTGTCGAAAACGATAATTTCGTTCCAGAAATCGCGCCGTATTTGAAAAGATTTGCAAACATTACAAATGACATACGAGAACGTATCGAAATAAAACAAGATCAACGAAAAAAATACTACGACAAAAACCGACGTCAAATTTTTTATTCTCCTGGTGATAAAGTTTGGGTTACTTTGCACCCCATAAGTAACACCAAAAACAAAAAAACTTCAAAATTTATTCCAAAACGGGACGGACCATACTTGATCCTCACCCAGAAGTCTCCTACTTCATATGTGATAGCCAGCCTTGATAAGCCATCCGAACCGATAGCAACCTACCATACTTCTGCTCTTTCGCCCTTCATAGATGTGGATACTTCTCCAGTTGTCCCTCTTAGAAAAAGAGGTAGACCGCCAAAATCTGTCGTGCCACCACGTATTACTACTCAACAACCTCCTTGTGTGCCCGGGTCATCTACATCAAATCACCTTGCCCAGAAACTCAATAAGCCACAACAGATAACACAGACTGCCAAAAGACCTCCCAATACTTTTAGTCCTGTCTCTTCGTCGGGACGTCATCAGAGACAGAGGGGGAGATTGTAGCAGCCACTATTGACTGTAACCGGAACTGCTGCGCCACCTAGACTAATGAGCGCAAACCTCTAAAACATCAGTAAAGCTCAAGCAACGGGCATGGACGCATCTCAAACTTTTCTATGTGTTTGTGTAATTTGTTAAAATTATCTTGTGTTGTGTGTGACTTACCTTTTTTCCTAATAAATAATTGTTACACTAAACACACTTTATTAGAACCCCCGAACACCCCCACCACAAACTCTATTTTTAATGAATTTTTAAACATTTAATTTAATCGTATTTTTTCAACTATTTATTTTGCAAAAATAAAATAAAAATAAAATTTTATCTTCTCGAGGATCTCAAAAAAAAATCAGCTTTTAATAAAATGTTGCCATCACATTTTCAGAAGTTCTGATTAAAAAAAAGTTAATTACTAAAAAAAACCCTGAAAAATACAATTTTTATCACGTGATTTTATGAAATGAAACAAATAGGAAATGTGATATTTTTTAAACAATAAATGCAAGAGAAAATTTTTCTTGATCGTTTGCAATATCAAAATTATTAATCCAATTAAAGAATTAAAATAAATAAAAATACTAAGTAAAAATATATTACAAAAGATCGACATTTAAAACTGAAAAAGAATTTTTAGAAAAGCACCAAACGATTATCTTCTGAGAGCGAGATTAATTATTTAAAAGCAAGAAATCTTAAACGAACTTTGAAAATGACGTCATTTCAAAGAAACGACGAACAGAAAGCAATTGATAATAAGTAACAGTAAAATATTTTTGCATTCTTTTTTTTTTTTTAAACAATAAGACATGTTTTGAATTGTTACTTTTACTTATGTGAAAAAAAGAACATATTTTGTGCAAATCAAAGAATTTGCCTTCGTGATTGTAATTTATCTCCGCATTTTAATGAATCATGCGAAATAAAAATGCAACTGCTTTCAACGAAGCATACGTAATATTAAAGCTATACCGGTAAAAGCAGGTCAGCTATTTGAAAATGCATCTTATTTCAAACAAGCATACGTAGTAATTAATAATTCAAAATTTGTAAAAGCATATAAAACTTTTTTTACCCGCATATTTCGGAGACATCAAAACTTTCTAACCAAAACAATATCATTTCCTCAAATGAGAAAAAATAAATCAACTATCATTCCAAATTAAACATATAAAAAATGTCATTTTCGGCACGTGTCTGCATAAAATGAAACAAATATGAAACATGATATTTTTGTAAAATAAATGGATGGAAGCGATTCCTATGATATTTTACTACACATATATTACTAATCCAATTAAACAGTTTTATTTAAGGCAAATCTACATCTTAACATCTACAACGCATCTTCTGTAATCGGAGCCCAACATCTAATTTCTTAATTTTTTGGGGACAGTCATAAATCTCTTAACAAATGGTCTAAGTGAAATACATAATTAATAGATTGAGGTAAAAAATTCTGATGAATTTTACATGTATCGTCTGCTCTGTGAATCATATTTAGCAAGATATTCTAGAGACAATAAGTCCTTAAAATAAAAAAAGTGGCACTCCAATCAACTAAATCAGTCATCAAAGCTGATCGATCTATGAAAATTTCAATATAACTATTCGATAAAAACTGGCGATTTTAGATCACTTTATCAAGATATCAAAGAAGCCAATCATAGTTACTCTAGAATAATTGGTCTAGATTATGAAAATGATTGTTCTATACTTGCAATATTCAGAACTGAATAAATCAGCCAGATTTGTAAAAGATAGAAATGCTTATTTATTAATTTAGAAGTTGAAATATTAAGAATATTTTACAAATATGAATCTATAAGACCATATGAATTTAAACCATAATTTTTTTATATATGTTTATAAACCTTAAAAAAATGCCATTTCTGAGACCATTTACATACATCTAAAAATAAAATTAAAAACTTAAGGTTTCAATTAATCTGTGAAATTTTTATTGAATAATTCCTTGAGATCTTATAAACTATATAAAAAATTATAATGTTTCAATTTCTGTATTGAACATAAAACTTCAATGTCGGACTACTCTGCTTTCAGTTCTTAGTTTTATTTCTTTATATTAAGTGCACTTCCATCACTTCCATTTTGATTTAAAACAGAACTTTACTTGCACTGATAGAAAATCAGAGAGAGATGTGGAGTTCAAAGATAGGAATGCTTAAGGCTTACATAATATTGTAAGTGAAATATATGATTATCGAAATTTGAAGCTTAAAAATATTTTGCTGAAAAACTTATTATGAGACCAAGTTATATAAAAAAAATTGATTTAACCCTTTAGTCGGCATTAATATTGGCGAAGCGACTGGTCGCCAAAGGCGGCTAGTATATATATATATAATGGTTTTATGATGATTTTTTTCAAAAAAAAATTAATTTACATCTTCATAACATTCAGTAAGCATTTTTATTTTTTCGTATACATTGCAAAGTGAAAGCATAGTAATCGTCAAAAAAATTCAGAGTCGAAATTTTGAAGAATCCACGCTTTAGAATATCCTTAGTTCGAAAAACACATTTTTTGGAACATGTCCATCTGTCTAGGACAAAGATAACTCAAAACCGCTTTGAACTAGATAGATGAAAGTTGATACACCGTCTTAACATCAAATTTATAGAATTTCGGGCAAAATTCATGTCTGTCCGGCTGTTCGAATTTAAATTAACACGATAATTATAAAAAGGGAGCTAGGTGCATAAAATTCGGTAAGAATTATTTATAATTTATGCACCTGTCGAACTTCGAGCCAAATCCAATAAGGGATTGATTGTATGTAGGTCTGTACACTATTAGAAACATACAAATACGTTAACTCAAAAATAGAATTATTTGAATACATCAAATTGAGTATAGGAATTATTATTATTCGACTACAAGTGCAATTTCAGTCATGAGAAAAACGGGTCTAAAAATTAAATTTTTGAATGCTATTAACCGTATACCATGGATTAATCGCTAAATGATTTACCAAGGAAAACATGATAGATTCAATAAAAATGCTACATTCGTGTCAAAAATTAATATTTCGCACTATTATACGCCAATGTTATGCAAAGCAATACATTACAATTTTATTGTCAGGCTTTGCGAGGTCACTCCCACTGGTTTAACAATAAAAACAAGTAATGTAAACATTTTTTAAAATCAATTCCTGCGTAGGTTAACAAGGAAAAATTTTATTTTATCTACTTTTTATTAAATAATTACAATTAATATAAATATGACAGAATCACAATATCAAGCGGCAAAATTGAAAGCGAATTTCCTGGCAATTTTACATTCTTTTTTCTATATATGGCTTTTGAACTCTCAGTCCAAGGAATGAGAATCCAACTCCATACCAACCGGACTATCTCAGCCTTGCAATCAAAATTACTATAAAGAATTGATCAAAAAATTATACTAGCATTGAATTTTCGACGTCAGTTGAATATTCAAAGCCAATTGTTGCAATGCAAAATACGTGATTTTTTTTCCTACACCATTTGGGGTAATGCAATACAGATTACACATATCTAATTTTCTTTATACTGTATTTTCATTCGAAAGTAGTTCGAAATGAATCGGAAAAAATGATTAATCAACAATGTTTAATTTTAAACGCATCAAACATTATGAAAAGAATCAGAATTGTTTTTAAAAAATCAGCTGAAAACATCTCAAGCCTAACTTCATTAGGGTGGGGGAAAACAAATTGAATTCGTTACTTATTTGGCGGTGGAGAAATGGAAGATTTTTAGCGAGAAAGTCAGTTTTTAATTAATTAAGAAAAATTAATGAATTAATATTCGAAAAAACTGTATTAACATCAGATGTCATCCACTACAAGTTTTTAAAAAGTTACTTGAGCTTGATTGGATGAATAAAGAGTATTTAATTAACGATTGAAGATTTGAACTTTATAACTATATATATAGGAAGAAAGCAAGATAACAGTAGGAATTGAAAAATCATGTCAAAATAATGCATTGCCTTGTATGGTGCTTATGACAAGGCATTCGAAAGTAAAGGGTTAAGAATGCAATTGTCTGTCCAGTTCATCCATTTTCTAACTTACGTGATGCTGCAACTTCTCTTTTGTTTGTCTTTTAAACTGTATAGATAATCAAAATCTTTCTTTTATGACCTTGAACAGTGGGAAAAAATGCTGATTTTATGAAACTATGATACCAGTTTGAATTTTTGAGGAACAATGCAATCTACAATTAAAAATTAAGCAAAAAAGAATCTGTAAAAATTTACCATAATTCAAGTCATATATACTTGACTGTCAAATAAGTGTCATTGCAAAGACAATTTTTTTAATTTTAAGATGATGTAAAAATCTCTTTTGCGCTATAATATTTTTAGAAGTTATGGTGGGAAACTTCAAAATTTCGCTAAATTTTTAATTAATTAAAATATCAATAAATAATTTTAATTCTTCCCGAGATGCACATTCCCACCTAAAAAAGTATATATATACTAAATTTGTAAACTAGTTTAAGCAGTTTAGCTTGTAGAGATTTAACCCATACATTCATCACACATTTTTATTGTTACAGATCATCGGGCTCCTTTGTAGGGAGTTTATGGTGTTAAGACAATCAGCAGGTCTCATTAAAAAAAACAACGACTATGTTTATTTGACATGAAGACACAAACACAAGGACGACAAATATGTATACACGACAGCCCTATAAAACAGACAGTAGCTCACAAGTAGAAATCGACCACAGCACACAACGGGGCCAGACAGAATCCAGCAGAAGAGGAGCTTCACTCTGTGGTCTCTCCAAACAGCTGAAGTTCTCACTGTCTCCTCGCTTTAGTTGCCGACTTACTAACATATAACTGTCTACTCCACACACGACTCGATGCTGCTGCTTCCGTAAACAACAGGACTCGGCACACAGCAGTTTAGCACTCGCTTGAACTCCACACAACGCTGGTTCTTTGTCGGAATTCTCCTCAGTCGCTTCGCTGTCCCCCTGCAACTTGAGATGACAGACCTTTTATAGCTCCCGGGAGGCGGCGCGAGAATCTTCTGGGCCAATCAGGGCGCATCTCAGTTTTTATTGGATGGATCATTAAAATTCACGAAGTCTCTAACATTATCCATTTTATCCCCAAAGTCACCAAATTTGGCGCCAGGTTCCTAAACAGTCACCAAGTTTACAGACAATCTCTGAGATCATTGACGCGGCACCCTCTCAGCGCCCAACAGGGCTGATTATAAAACGATCTTTTTTACGATGACATTATTTGTGCTGAGGAACAAAATTACAGGTTTGTAATATTAATAAAAATAAATATTATTGATTCAAATATAGTATTACAAATTTTTATCTATTTTGAATTTTTTATTTTTTAAGCAAACTAAGAAAAGTTTAAAAAATGCTATAAAATCTAAAATAATATATTATGAGCATAAAAATTAAAAATGAGATTAAATGTAAAAAAAACATCATAAAAGATAGTTCAATTAGTAAAAAAAAATTAGTTATCCAAATTAGACAAATCTAGATTAGGAAAAATATTTTAAAGCTAAAGGAAGAAGTTAAATTATATTATTATTTTTTACTTATTTTATTTTTATTTTTGAAATTAGAATCCACCTTTCAAAAATAGCTGTTCACCCACCAAATTAATAGCATTCTCTATAACAAAAAAATCGACGCACCAAGAAGCAATAACCCGATTGCTTTGAAA
Organism: Argiope argentata; assembly: GCA_026289955.1. Taxonomy (NCBI): domain Eukaryota; kingdom Metazoa; phylum Arthropoda; class Arachnida; order Araneae; family Araneidae; genus Argiope; species Argiope argentata. Next base: position 4,196,263 of record JAOUZG010025245.1, on the reverse strand, counting down.
TTTCGTATGCATGAGTGTTTTGAACAGACATGCAAATGATTAAATTTTGGTGTCCAATGAAAGAATAGTTTAATCTCCAGCGCATCGGAACTGCGCATCCAGCAGATGTATATAAGGGGCAGTTCTTCAACGGTTGTTAAAATTTTCAGTTTGATTGCGATTCAAAGTATTTTTCAATAACTTAAAAAATGAATCGCCGCAGAGTACGGGCTCATTACGAGCAACTGTCGGAGTTTGACAGAGGTCGTATCATTGGATCGTAAGAGGTCGATTGGACAAATTGGAGAATCGCTCGTCATTTGAGTCGAAGCGATGCGGCGATTCAAAGATGCTGACAAGAATGGGTGGAAAATGGCAGAGTTCAGCGTCAGGATGGTAGCGGACGACCTAAGGCCACAACAGATCGTGAGGGCAGAGTGATTGTCCGATCAGCTGTCACAGCACCTTCTTCATCTCTATCAGACGTTCAACCCAAATACCAGTGTTCATCATGACCATTCACAAACGGCTGAGACAGCGAAATATATGCCACCTGCCGCTCACGCCTGCACACTGCCAGGCCAAATTACAGTGGTGCATGGCTCGATCAGGTTGGAATGATGCTTACTGGGGATGTATAGTCTTTAGCGACGAATCGTGCTTCCAACTCTTTCTTGACGATCATCGAAAACGTGTTTGGAGACACCCAAAGCAGAGGGGGGGGAGAGATCCAGCTTTCACTATTGCCAGCCACACCGTCCCTCAAACAGGCATTATGGTTTGGGGTGCCATTTCCTTTGATAACCTGCCCTCTTTGGTCGTCACAAGAGATACAGTTACTGCACAGCGGTACGTCGACGAGATCCTAAGACCTGTTTTGCTACCATTCCTTTTGCAGTACCCTCGGCTGGTTTTTCAGCAGGACAATGCCACACCAAATACGGCACGAGTTGATATGAACTGTTTTTCAAGCTTCTCAATCACTTTATTGACCTGCCAGATCGCCAGATCTCTCTCCCATCGATCATGTCTGGGATATGAAGGGAAGGCAATTTCATCTGCCTCGGAATGTTGATGACCTTGTTCGACAATTGGAGCGAATTTGGCAGGAAATGCCACAGGAGACCATGTGGAAGCTTTATCGGTCTATGTCACGCCGTGTAGCAGCTTATATACAGGCTAGAGGTGGGTCAACACCTTATTGAATTTGTTACTGTAACTCTAAAATAAATTATTCAATTGATCTAAGATTTTAATCATTTACTATTCTGTACATTTTCTTTCTATCGACCAATTTTACAAATTTTTCGCTCGCTATTCAAACCGACAAAGGATATTATGTAATATTTGTGATATCAAATGCTGAAAACGAATGAAAATTAGTTTTATTTGCATAAAAATGTTTACGAATTGAAAAATCTTGAGATATAAAAAAAAGAACATTTAAATCTGGTCAGTTGTGCCGTATAAATATTTATACATATGGCTGTCATTTAACAAAAATTATTTGAAAAAAATTGGAAGGATGGAGTAATGTTTCCTCGAAAGTGGTTACTAAAAAAATAATAATAAAGATTAAAAAGAAATCTTCTATGCATATTTCAATGCATCATGCCAGAACATCATTTCTTGAACGGCCAAGCACCACGTGCTCGTGCAAGTTAAATTATATTTTTATTCATTTTGATTGATTCATTAAATAAGTCACTTTAGTATTGCAAACGATAAAAAAAACTTTGTCTAGCATTTATTGTTTCAAAAAATATCACATTTCCTATAATCACGTGCTCAAAATGACATTTTTCTAGGTTTTATTTGCGGCAGTCATTAACTTATACTTTTTTAATATCAGGTTTTTTGTAAATTCAATAGCAATGCGTTATTAAAAGCTGATTTTTTTAGATGCTAGTGCAGATAATAAAATTTCAATTTTTCCCCAACGTTTTTATTTTTCGGCTATGGATTTTTGTTGACTCCACAAACCTCATTCCCAAAATAACATCATGCTCTGACATGATACAAATATTATTTTTTTAAGTCTTATGATTGGAAATTGAAAAAGTAAAAATAAAATTGTGGAGGAGACATGGTAGCATTTTATGAAAACGACTCGACATATGCGGTGGCCTTTTCTAAACTCTTCGAAACCCATTGAAAACAATGTTTAAAGATTAAATAATTTTCACCATTTGGGCAAAAGATGATGGTTATCCTTTTGGGTAATAGAAGAGATTTCTTTAAATAAGAAATAAAATTTATTAAAAAAAATGAGTCCCATGATACATGAAAATATGCATAGCAGATTTCAATTTTCTTTTTTTAATTTTAAAGTAGTGTGTAATATTTTTTTTCTATTTTAAATCTGCGTAAACTTAATTTTTAATATTTTTACCTATTTAATTTCATAATGAAATTATCCCAAGATATAGGGTTCTTAAAAGCTCGAAAATTAATTTTGTAAAGCTGTAATGAGATTCCACAATCAATTAAAGTATGAAAAATAATTTTTTTTCAAAATATGAATGTTGATTGAAAAGGAAAAATGATATTAATTACAAAATGGGCAGTATTGATTCGTCTATTTTGTGGCTATAATATATATATATATATATATATATATATATATATATAATATTGCAGGCTTATGGAATCGCGAATGAAATATCTGCTTCAGTAATCGAATCAAATAAGTTGGTTCGTTGGAAATTCTAAAATGCAAGTTACAAGAAATTTATTCACTTGTTTAATTAACTTTATTTATTCAAGAAATAAACTTTTTCACCAATGCCGTTTATTATTATTCTTTCTCTTTCAAAATGTTCGAATTATTTTCATGCACCAATACATTAAAAGGGAACTCAAAAAATAGGGGAAAAAAATTGCACTCCATCAACTAAAATTCCTAAATATATATATAATATTTATAATTTCTAAAATTTTGCCCAATTACAAAATTATTTTGAGAACGGCGGACTCAAATCACTTCAGTTTTGTATCGTGGCTCTGCTTTCGTTATGAACTAACTAGGGAATTTAAGGAAATAAAAGCAAAAGATAATATCGAAATTGGTACAACATTCACGACTTTTTAGAAAATTTCAGTGGTTTAATATTCAGTTCCAACATTATGCACTCCATCTAATATTCGGAAAATTTTCGTTTCTAATTTTTCATTAAATAGTGACAACCATAAAGAAGTTCTCTTTAAAGGGAATGGCAACAGCTATAGATTGTTTACATCTATAGTAAACAACAGATTTTTAAAGAGCATCGTGTTTTGATCTTTCTAAACCCGGCACAAGCTAAGAATTAATTCAGGAGCATACGCCGGATAAAAATCCTCCGTTCTTACTTCCTTGAAAGGGCAAATTGAAAATCATGAGGTTGAACAGCTTAATTGTTCGAAATATTTTGACTTTTGTGAGTAAGCGAAATTATGTATCTCATTCGTGTAATTTCTTAAAACCCGTTGTACGACAAAAAAGACCTGAGAAGATTCAATACAATAAATTCATTAAAATTAACTCGCGTCATTGTTCACACACCGCGTATGAACATGCTCCAGAATCTTCCAAAACTTCTGGACCAATTGGCAAAATTACACCCAAACTGTTTTTGGCTTTCACATGTAAAGTATGTAAAACTAGAGTTGAAAAACATATCTCTAAAATAGCATACACGAAAGGTGTTGTTATTGTGCGATGTGATGGGTGTCAAGAAAATCATCTAATTGCAGACAATCTAGGATGGTTCCCAAATTTAAAGGCAATGAGGTAAAAAGGAAATTATTTGTTGGGACGTAAATATTGGTTTGATTCTTAAAACTTTTATTGTTTGATATGCCAGTTATTTTTGCTATTATTATTTTCTTATTTTTTGTTATTTTTAAATTTAGTTTTATGGGTTTTTTTAAATATTATTGATTCAAATTAACTGTAAGTTGACTCGAATGTGGATTTTATTTTAGCAGGTGGTCTACATTACAAAACAGCTTCCTTCTCTTACATCAAAACTTGTGAGTAAAAATAAGGTTCAGTTGCTACAATTGAATTCGGGCAATTTTTTGCTTAATATTATAATCCTCATGTGTTACAGAAGATTTTTGCTAGTTAGACAAGAAAACACACCATGGTAGCTGAAATATTATGTGATTATGAAGATATTTAGAATAATTATTATAGATGTAAGTTTTATAATTAACAAACACACTGAAAATTTGGAATGATTTATTTCCTCCCCCCCTTGTTATGGACTTATACTTTTTTTTCTGAAATTACTGCTTTCTCTATCGTTTATGTAATGAAAATTTTGCATTCTTAATCGATTACTTTGTTTTGAAATTTCTAATAAAAACCCATTTTATTCCATGTTTTGTAATAACAAGCTGACTAAAAACATATGTTAAACTAATAATTAAAATATATGTCTTTAAAAAAATTAAATTTCAATAAGCAATTAAAAAAATGTATGAAAAAAAATCACAAAATTTCACAGAATATCAGGCAAATAAATCTTTTGCATGTATTATTTTAAAAAATGAAATATACTTGAAATAAATTTATAACAAAGCAACATTAAATTACTTAACTGTCAAAATTTATCTATTTTGGTGATCAAAGAAAACTTTTGATTTAAGAAATTTTTATTCTTCTGACTTTCTTTCTTGAAAGGTGTCTTGTGAATATTCAAGTTAAATAATCAATGAATATTTGCAAGGAAATTTAATAATGGATGAAAAAAAATCTTAATATTAGAGCTGAAATGAACCTTTTTAAAGTATGTTTAAAATTACAAATTAAAAGCGACAACATTATTAAATAATGCAAAAATATCATGCTTAACATTACCATATATCAAATTTAGAAGAACATACATTTGAAGAACATATTCTTTCAAGTATGAGAATTGTGTTTTATTTAAATTAAAATGACTCATACTTCAAATAAAAATGTGTATTTAATTTGTTTAAACATGAAATTTAAAAAATAATAAATAAATAAATAACACCTCAATCTCAATATTAGTATATTAAAAAATAAATTGCATAAATTATTATTTTATATATGTAAAATGTACTTCATATTCATTTTGTTTTATATAAATATGATATCTTTTACATTGTTTGCTATAATTATTTCCTTTAATTTTTTGAAAATTTAGCTATTAAGTTTTTGAGAACTCAAAATAGACACATTTTAAATCATTAATGATATGAAATATGGAAACAGTTCTGAGGGTGTAAATCTATAGTGAAATGTTTTTAAATTCTTTATTATCTTTAGAATGATCATATTAAATTGATCAAAACTTTCCTAATAAACTATAATCAATGCCAACTCAAATGATGAATCATACGAGGTATGTTATGTGAAGTTAAATAGTCCTGAATATAATCCATATGTAACTGATATATTTAACAGACTTTAATTTTAAATGAAAGTAATCGGTATTCTATGTAGTTAAAATGTTGCTGTAAACATGATTTGCTTTAGTATTGCTTCACAACCAACAATGCATTAGAACCTCTGTTATGTAGGCAACATATACTTTATTCACTATTGATGTGGTCACTGCTTTCCATGTGTTAACAACTTGGGTTATCAATAAAAGTACGGAACAAACTTCTTTGCCAATGCATTCATTAATGTTTTCAAAAGAATCCTGTTGTTGTTTCTAATGGTATTTGCCATGGACAAGCTTCGCTGATGCCACAGCGATTTTAAGCCGAAATGAGTATCTCGTTTTGTAGTGCCAACTAGGGCCAAGAGTATGACAGCCCCTTTTTACAGAGGGGCACATTCACATACCTTACCAATAGAACACAGGACAACAATGCCTGAAGCAGGACTCGCCCAGATCATGGGGAAGATGCACTATCCCCATGTGAGGATGTCGGCTCAAATGAATCCTAAATATTCTAGTAGCATCATAATTTAGAATACTTTGTTTGTAATTTGAACACCTTAATTTTTTTATGATTGTCAGATATCTCATAAATAATAACATAGAAAAATTATAAAAAATTTATGTATCTGTGGTGAATGCTATCCATATAAGCCAGCCAACATCCCTCGGACCGAAGTGCACTTTTGGCCCAACGGATTTGGTACTGGACTACTAACCATAAGATTGGGAGTTCGGGCCTACTGCAATCAACAAACACCTAAATATCTATTTATTATTCCCTAAATTCAAATATTAGTACTGAAAAAATCTTAAAGCAAGCTTATCTTCTTACAATGCACACAATGTTATTGCAAAATTTGATTCTTAAATATGATGCACATTCATATTTTTAAAAAAATGTTTTGTTATTTTTTTTCTTAGCATATAAATCATATTTTAGTGTCTTTTCTCAGATTTTAATTTCACTTTCAAAGGAAATAATCAGCAAAACATTGTTAAGTAACAAAATGCTGGCATCACTGAATAAAATTTGATTTTTACAATTTTTATATAAAAACTAACTAATGTGTGCTTGTTTTGTTTCAGAAATGTAGAAGACTTTATGGAAGCACAAGGTGAAACAGTAAAGAAAACTATCGAAGATAGTAAAAAAGAAGAGTAATTTCAGATTATTTAAAAAATTTCTATTGTATAACTAGTTTTTTGTACATGGTATGTGACTGTTTTAAGTGAAAACCAACATGTAAATAAATTTAAAAAAACAACAACAATTTGTAACTATTTTAAATTCCAGTAAAAAAAAAATGGAATTATAAATGATTACGAAGAAATTTTGTTATATGCAACAATTTATCAGTATTTTAAAACTATTATAATGAGTTATACTTCTAATTCTTCATTAAAAATTGCATCAAGAAATTGTAATTGAACACATTCAGAAATCACTTTGTTTAAAGCTTATATTTTTCTATAATAAATGCAATATGTAAAACTTATAATTTCAGACAATTCTGATTATACATGTAAATTTTATACAATAATGCAACTTTCTCATAAAACTAACAAGTGATGGTTGTCCACTCCAAGCCTAGTCTTGGCAGCTTCTGTCTCTTTTTCTAAATTTACAAACCTGTCGGCGAATTGTGCTTTCGTCTATTGTATCCTCCCCATAAACTTGACAAACATTACGAAATGTTCCGGCTGCATATTCTTTTTATAAAACATTGTCTTATATGCTCCTTAGAGTTCATGTTACACCCGAGATGATTAATTTTGTGAGACGCAAGGCATTAACACATTTGATTGGCCGATTATTTGTATCATTACAATGTCATGCGTGACATCAATTCCATTTTAAATCTGGATATCCAAAAACGAGAACTTTTGCACTCACCCAATAATTTATGAATAAGTCTATGAATGCTTATTAGTTTTATTGGATAGTAAATGCCTCACACTAGTCATTTATCTGATTCTTTAAGATGAAGAGCAAATGAGTTTCACACCAGATGCTGCTGCTAGAGAGCTTAATAAGTTTTGCAGTGCAGTCTAAAAATCCTAGAATTGGTTCTAATCCAAAATTCAATTTGGATAGATCTGTTTCATTTTAGCCACGATGCAATTCCCACAGATGGTTATTGTGGCGCTGTAATCAACGCCTACACCGTGGGATTAAAGTGGAGTGTACTGTTTCATTTTAGCCACGATGCAATTCCCACAGATGGTTATTGTGGCGCTGTGATCAACGCCTACACCGTGGGATTGAAGTGGAGTGAACTAACAAGAAACATAACTGCTCTAACAAGAAAGCGTGTGCAGTAGTTTTGGTTCCGGGGATTGTTGTAAATGTTTTTTTGTGTTCCTGTTCCTTCCCGTTCGTTTTAAACTAAAAGTAAAGACTGTGTTAAATAAATTATTTTTGTAGAGTGGTGTATTTGATGATTGGAAATAATACACACCCACTACAGTTATCAAGTACTTTATGCCCAAACAAGGCAGATCAAAACTATGTCTCAAGTTTCTTTCACTATAAGTACACATAAACTATTATGGCAATAGTACTTCTTTATGAACAAGGATTTTGTATAAGATGGCCTTTTAAATGCATCTCTCATAATAGACAATAGCAATTTACTTGTTTATGGAAGATAAGAGAGCCCATCACTAGTACCAGAGAACAAAAGGCCTTTTAACTTTGCACAGATTTATTCTGATAGGTAATTCAGATTGTATGCTGACATACAGTAAGGCACCCAATACCATCTATGTGACATAGCTGCATATGAAGAGAAAATTGTGATTTCTGTCCTATTCTCTTAATGAAGGAATTCTCACTGCTGTGATAAATCCAAAATCGCATGTTGATTGCTCTAACCTACCTTATCAGAAAACAGACCATATATTAGCACTATTAATGAGTAGTTTTTCCCAATAGATAATAATGTGTGAACTCGTTTAATTAAACTTGAAAGTCTGTATTGATATCTCGAGAACCAAGATTTAGAGTGAATAAACTGATCTCTGGATCTTCATCCAATGAGAAATTTTAAATGCCTAATAGGCTAGGCAGCTACTTAAAAAACTTTTGCAGAATCATTAAATGTGACTGAACAATCATTGCTTCCCATGTAGGTACCAGATCAATTGAAATTTGAAAAATAGAAGTTACCTCCAAGCTGCAGGTATGAAAAAAAAAAAAAAAAAAAAAAAACACATTCTTCAACATCTACTTTTTTTTCCCTCCACAAATAGGAAATAATTTATTAAATATCTGTTTAATACACTATTGTTCTAATTTTTATGATCATTTATTTGAAATCTAAATGCATTCACACAAAAAAAGTTACACTATGACTTTTAGAGGCAAATGTATTACATACAAGTATGCAACCTTAATATATATACATGTGCAGTGCAATTAATTTGAAAATACTATTTCATCAATATACTTAAATAAGAATTACAAACAGTGGCAATTCAGTAAATTAGTTTTATATCATAAATTGATGAAGATCTTAAAAATGTTTTAGTGATTTCTTTTCATGTTGCAAGTACAAACTCGATTTCATATAAAGGCAACAATACTTTGACATGAACCAACTTTATTTCACTATACGACTCATTTTTGTACAGATTTGAGATAGCAGAATGAACAGACCAGTTACATAAAATAAAACTGATAAAAGATTCGAACTGCATGAAATTAAATGCTATTACTTCAGATTTTTATTGCTCCTTATAAAGAAATAGTAAAAAGTATTAAAAAAAATCAAATAAAACACTATATCAAATTATTTTCAAATACAGCAACTTGTATTACTGGTATAACCTTCTGAACTAATAAAATTAAGTATATCATCCTAAAATTAAATTCATCTTTTATCAGAAAGTCTTAACTGGTAGTTTTTTTTAAAATGCTGAGCTTGGCATAGTTAGTTCATACTTTTACATACAGTAAATATAAACAATATTTGCATATATGTAATGATTTAACACACAGTTGCTAAATACTGCCATTTCATTTCATATTTTTAACATGCTGCAAAAGTCAACAATATTGCATAGATGTAATGATCTTTAACACACATTCTGACAAATAGGAAAACTACAATATAAAATAATTTACTGAGGTATCTGTGAAATTTAAATTGCATAGGCCGTTGGCAGTTACTAATAACCATTTGACTGGTAGTACTTTACAGATGAATTACATGAATAATTCTAACTATCCTTGCAATTCTACAAGGTGGATGTTTGGACAATATAATTTGGAAGATGTGCAAGAATTTTTATTTTATTAAACAATTCATTATTTGAAAATATTTTAACATCTTTTTAAATTAAAAAAGAGTTATGAACATTTTTCCAAACAAAGAATTGTCCAATTTTTCTTCATGTTAAAAATATATATTCTTATTACTTATAGAGCATTTTAATCAATGACTGAACATATAAACTAAAGTGGAAACTTCAAAATAAAAACACATTTTTAAATTTTACTTGGAAAAAAAAAACATGAATACCAAGCAATTAGTTATTGAACTAATACTTAACTTGAAATTATTAATCACTGTTGTAAAAAAGAGCAATATCAATTATACAGCACTAAATCTCAGAGAAAACTATTAGAAATTGCAATAAAACAATATTTTGTTAAAATTAAAATTTGGAAGCATCAAACCAGTAGGAAGCAACTTAATACTTAAGAAGGAAAAAGAAGAAAATGATTGCTTGCAATGCAAGACCTGTCCATTTACCACACAGAAAGTAAAAATGTACAAATAGTAAAAAATCTGAGACAGAGTATATCTGTCAAAGCTGGATGAAAACATGTCATTTCTTCTTAGGAGGTTTTGCCTCCAAAGGCTGACCTTTTTCTTTTCCTCTCAGTCTTAAACCTAAAGATAAATAAACAAGTTAATTAAAAAAATATTAACACATTTATTTCTTTTTTAAATTTGAATCTTTGATTACCAATCATGTTAATTTTCTAAAGTGTAAATAGTTTATTTTTATATAACTTTATATTACAACTAAGAAAGATCCACTATATCTTTTCAAAACAGAGAATTAAGATGAAATAAAGTGCCCTTTTGAGTCCTCAAAAATATAAATCTACAATCCATATAGAAGGAAATTATCGTTATTCATTTTTCTTTAGCTATAATTATAATATGATACATGAGAACAAGACAGTAAAATAACCTACAAAGTGATCAGATGCAACATGATTGTGCCATCTGGGCGATAGTATAATGAGCTATGTTCTAGTATTTGTATCAATCAATAAGGAAAGATTAACATTCAATTTGAAAAGCCTAAATACCATTGATACACAAAAAGACACAATTATGTTCAACAAATTATATTTAGCTTTGACAATAATTGTTTGTAAAATAAAAGGTAATTATTTAAAATAAATAATTTTTTACCAAACAATGTCCCCTACATTTGAAGTTTTATAAATTTGGTTAATATTCTATAATCTTTTATAATATATATATGGCCATGAAATAACTTTCCCTGTTTTGCGGCATCTGCAACTGAAATGAATGAATGAAATAAAACCACATTTCTTATACAGACTATGGAGGGCATGAAAAGATGAATTCTGCAGGGGGGAGGGACCTACTAAACATTGTTGATAGGGGAAATATTAGCACTGTTGTTACGCATGAATAAGGAAATTTGTATACCGAGAAGGATTATATAAAAATGCCTTGCACATGGGTTACAGTGGCACCATCCATTCCTTGTAAAAAAGGGGACAACAAACAACCTAATGGCAGTTAATTGTTGATTATTGGTGTGTTCTTAACTGTTATTTGAGATTGATTGTTGATATTTTCTCAATATAAGCCCTATCTAAACACAATGTGCTTCACTGGTAAAAATAGTTTTACACTAGACAGGGCTGCTCTTTAGTAAGCCTACATGTCTTATGTGTAAAATATAAGACTGGCTGTTATGAACATTGAAACTACATGCAAAGTGGAAAATGTTATACCCAAGAAAAGTCAACATATTGAAATGTTCCATGGCATCTAGTTGGACCCTAATATTGATAAGATTATTTTCTATGAATTTCATGAATTTATTCATAATGGTACATCCACAACACCCCAATTTTCCCTATTGACAAATTTTGGTACTAGTTTTTTTCTTCTGCTGAAATTACCCTCTCATACCTTCCACAAACAGTATATGAATTGTGGTTTCATTTCATTTATTAGTTTCAGTTCCAGATGCTGCCAAAAAAGATAGGCTATTTTATGCTGTATATATATGTATAATCATTATTATAAATAAAAACAATTACCTAAAGATTTTAAAAAGCTGAGCTTTTACTTTCTACAAATGAATAAAAAATTAAATATTTAATTAAAATTCAACTTAAGAAAGTTGTCTAACTATAAAATATTTATAGGCAAAATATAAGCAAGGATAACTGTTAACAGAATTTATTAAGACTATCCTAGAAAAAGGAAAAAATATATACATTTTAAATTTAAAATAAAATAAAAATTATAGAAATTTTTGAAACTATTGTCATCAGGAACTAACACGAGAATTTTCAATCTGAAATCAACTGTTTATCTCAGTGCTACTGATGCTTGAGTTTTGTAGAAATACTAAAAACTTAAGAACTGATATTGCCTGAGAGCAAGTTTAAATTAATGAAGACACTTAAAAATTAAGATTTCTGAGTTAAATGGAAGTTTCAACCTTAACCAAGTGAAAAATAATTAGTAAATTCTACCAAATAGAACTGAATATACTAGCTCTCAACATAAGCACTATATTCAATAGCATATGATACTTGCATAATAGAATTACAACAGCTCTTTCAAGATATAAAAAGTCAACTGCAGCTAAGATTTCTACAAAACTATCAATCCTTAATTATCCATCATTGTAACAGCTAAATATAAATTATCACTGGACAAAGCCAATACTGACAAATATACTCTGTTAGAAGTTATGAGCAGATTGCTTAGTTTGAATACTGTTCAATCAAAAAAGACATTCTAAACAAATCTATAAATTGATGCAAGTCTAAAAATTATGGGGGGCAGGAGGTAGGAGAAAGGTTTGATTTTGTCATTTAACTATTTAAAACAGTACCAAAAAAATTTATTAGATGACAATGATTTAACCCTTTGACATGCAGTGGTTTCACTGTGAAATCACCACTTTTTAAAATTTATTTCAAAATGTGCAGAGGTTTTTGATCAAAACCAAAGGTTTTAAAATAATGTTCTAACTTTAATAATTGCCTGCAGATGTCAGCATACTCGTTTAATATCCCTATTATGTACAAAAAAAATCATTTTAAAACTTTTTCTCAGTACTTTAAATTTAACTTTTTTCTCGTCAAGAAAAAATAAACAAATTGAAAATGCCTCCATAAATTTGTTGTATGAAAGCTGTCTACAACATACATATTTTTTTCAAACCAAATTGTAAAAGATCTCAAACTTGACATCTTTTTAGGTGGTATCAGACATAAAACTGCACACCTATAGCATGATATTCTATACCACTAGAAATGTGTAAGCAAAATGTATCTGTTTTTCTTCTCCTGCCTCTCTTATTCAGGTAGTTGATAATTTATGGGTATTTTGCTATGAATTTTGCAGGTGGAAAATTTATTTGCAATTGAGTAAGTGTTATGCAAATAAGATGGCTGAAATTTTCACTTTTCAGTTGCAGTCTTCTTGTATTAGCCAGTAATCATATTATGCGAATGTTAAAAATGTATTTTCTGATATAGTATAATTTTCTTAATTTTTAAATGGTTTATTTAAATATTATGTTTCATCATAACTTGAATACAGTGTTGATTGCATTTTAAGTCATTTTTTTTTATTATTAAATATACATTTCATTCAAATTTTATTCAGGATTAGCAGCAATAGAAAACTAAAAGATAAAATATATAAATTTAATAAATACCTATGACTCTTTCTATTTTTGTAAGAATCTGCTGATTAGGCACAGCTCTTCCAGCTTCATAGTCATTAATCACTTGAGGTTTTTCGTTGATTCTCTAAATAAAATATTTTTATGAGTAAGTTAAGAATATTTAGATTGTACAATAACAGCTTATTTTGATTACTTATATAAAACAAGCTGTTTTACTTATATAAAAGGGAACAATTATCAAAAACATAAAATTCAATATTTTAAACCAAAAATAAATTTATAACATTCGTCATTAAATGTAATATGTAATTCATAAAAAGAATTAATTAATTTAATTAATTAATTTTGATAAAACTTGAGACAAGTGCAAAAATGTAGCTGACAGCTTATTGACAACTCCAGACAAGCAAAAATGCTGACAACTTCAGACAAGTGCAAAAATGTAGCTGTCTTTATAAATTTTACAAAAATATATATTTATATTCAAGTAATTTAATACTTTAGTGTGATGACTTTCAGCAACAAGAAAGCGGGATTTACAAAAGAAAGCCCATGTGTGTGTGTATTATATATATATACACACACACACACACACTGGTGTGCAAAACTTAAGCAACAGGGGTTTTTTCCCCCCCAACTCTAAAAGAAGTCAGTTGGGAGACATGAAATTCAGAAATGAAAGAAAGAACAGCATTTTGTGCTTAAAGGATGTCGAAAGCTTAGTTGTGCAAAAATGAATACAATAATGAAATAAAACTAAAAAAGATTTTGCTGAACTCATAGTATCGTTACACATGATTGTCTGTCCAGGAGGAAGAACAACAAACAGATGTTCCTTATTATGGGATATGTCCTCCCCTTACTGCAATGGCTGCTTTGCACCGTCTCCCCATACTCAGCACCAAATTGCCCAACAGATAGTGAGGTAAGAGAGCCCAAACCTCAATCAGCATCTGTTTCAGTTATTGGGTGTTCCCTGGAGGATGTAATTGTGCTGCAAAGTGACTTCCAAAAGCATCCCACACATGCTCTATAGGATTTAAATCAGGAGAGCACGCTGGTCAATCCATTCGAGTGATATCTTCACGTTCCAGTAGCTACTGAACAGCAGGAATCTGATGTGGCCGTGCATTATCTTCCATAAAAACAAAATCTGCTCCAATGGCATTTTGAAATAGATGCACATAGGAAAGGATCACTTCCTTACAATAGAGATCTCCGGTTACAGAACCTCTGTCGAATACATGGAGCTCAGTTTTTCCGTTCAGCATAATGCCTCCCCAGACGACAAATCCATTACCACCATACTGGTCTCTTTCTGTGATGTTACTTGATTGAAACCGTGTTCTGACCTCTTTCCAAATTGCTTGAGTAGAATTGTTTGTAGCAATGCAATTCTCACCTGTAAAGAGGACACAGCTCCATTGATGAGATATACAGCTTTTGTGCTCCTCGCAATACTCTAAATGGTCCCACTAATGACCAGCTTTCAAAGGGATACAGTGTTCAGGACAGTTGGCAAATAGGCCCCCTTTGTGAAGGCGTCAGGACATAGTAAACCACAACACTAGTCGCCCCTTTGCTGTACACAGTTGCTGAGCAATAGACTTGCTGACTGGTTTTGGGCTTTTTTCACCTGCAGGACGATATATCAGTCATCCATTGCAGTTGTTTTCCTGGGGCAGCCACCATCAACCTTTTTAACAGTTGTGCCTGTGGTTTGGAAGGCTTTTGAAGTGTGCGAAACTCTTCAGCCCCACTGGTCACACTACGAAACTCCTCCAAATTTCTGATCATTCTTCCAAGTGTGAAACTATCCAGGTCATTTCTTTTAATCATATTTCAAGAAAGAACGCACTAGCATTTGCAGCGAATGTGTTTAAATTGCATCCCCTTCCTTCATTTTATTATAGTCTTGAGCTGCGTATGCTCATATCAACTCTGATGTTTTGTTCCTAAAATTTGTATGCCAATGACCTTTCTCCTGAATTACGTATTCATTGTACTGATTGCAAAAACTGCTGTAGTTTCATAACTATCTGCTTAAAATTTACATTGTTGCTTAAGTTTTGCACATCAGTGTTTGTATAATCATTAAATTACTGTAATTGGGAAAACATTTTACCAGGGCTTTAAATATATTGATAAATTATTTAGTTACCTTAAAATAGTGTAGTAAGAACAGTTTAGCTGTTTGAAGGATAATTTTTTAAAAAAAAAAATCAGATTGAAAATTAGTTTAATTTGAATACAAGAAAAGATGTTTCAAATTCATAGCTACACATTTTATTATTATATTTAGAGAGGATTTAATTTATTTTACTAAACTTATTATAAACTTATTTTACTAAACTTATTATAACTAAGGATAATAATCTTATTTTTTTTTTGGTATTTTTAATTACTGGCAAGTTTTTACATAAAATACATTTTTACAATTCATTTCATTAAAATACACTGATAATTAAAGATTTTTTCACATTTTTCATTTAATCATTTCACTAGCCATGTATCTAAGGAAAATAAGTATATTATTCTTTATTAAATAAAAAGAAATTAACTATATAAGGTTTAAATTCAAATTTTCACTTACTGTATAAAGATTTCTGGCATAATCAAATTGCAATATATAAATGAGATACAAATATATTAAATATCTTCAATAAGGTCTGATTGTAATTAATAATTTAAAAAGAAAATTTATCCAATATATCTTCTTCTCTTTCCCATAAAATTATATTTTCTTAATTAATTTTATTTTGAAGATTTTTTAATTAATTTATAATATTTAATCCACTGCAGAGATAATATGATTTTACATAAATATTTTGGTTTCACATCTTTTCTTTTGATTTATATTTCAGTAACTTAATTAAAAATTTGCCTTTTTACTGTATAATTTGGTATAAAATTATAACAGCTTTTCATCTGGTCAAAAAGTTTTTTTTATTTACTTATTTTTTAATTATTAACCATTAAGGGGGGACATGCCAGATTTAGATCCAAAATAAGGAGAGCAATTTTGCTCCACTATTTTAGATTATATATGTAAAAATGTATAATTTTTAATGTGTCTATAACAGCAAAATTGGAATGTGCAACCATTGACCAAATTTTAAGATAGGAAACAAAATTTACATATAAACAAAGATTTAAATTTTTTTTCTCTCAAACCAAAGATTTTATAAAATCACACCAATTAGGAAATGAAAATGTTAGCATTTTTTTTTATTTTTGAATACAACAACATTTTTAAGAAAAGTTGCTTACTGTTGCAAGATCCTTTTGAGTTAAACCTTTATTTTGTCTTCCTTGCTGTATAAGACGTCCAACATCCAATCCAACTGTTTCATGATGCAGCTGCTCTGTTTCTTTATCTAATTTTGAAGTATTCAGAGTTGTCAAGTGTTGCTTATTAGTAGCAGCATTAACTAAGGCATGAAAAAAAATCCAATCATTTGAAATGAATTATTCAGTTTCTTGACATCAGTCAATGTTATCAGCTTCAAAATAGTAATTTATGAATAGATACATCATTTACATACATTTTTTGGTGGTTTCGATGGCCAAACCTTGTCGTTGAGCAGCATTAATTGCCTACAATAGAATACAACATAATCAAGGTAATAAAAATATTTTAAACAAATAACAATATTGCAACTATAAAAGAGTAAAATTTATTCAGACAAGAAATTCAGTAGCAAGTTTTATTATTTTTATACACTACAATTTTTTTTAAGGAGTATTTCAAATCAAGACAAAGCTACCATATGTTTCATGTTTGAAAAAGTCCTTAGAGGGTGAAATTGAAAAACAATACTTTTAACATTTCATATTAAATATTCTTGATTAAGTATGTATCAGAATAAAACATAATTTGATTTAAATAAATTATAGAAAAGTATTATCAAATGTTTCCATATAATAAATTTACTATCTAAGCTATTATTATATTAATAACTTTCCCCAAAGCTATGGAGTTACACTTAAAAAGGCCCATAATAAATACCAAAATCTCATAGATGCAAATTAAATAATACTAAGCTGGATCACACAAACACACACAAAAAATTGTACATAAAGAATCCTCAGGTAAAAATAAACAATATGATACAGGCTTTTTCCCAATCTTCACTCAATAAACCAAACAGAAGTAAATTCATCAAATATCAACAAAAGAATAAAATTATCATGTTTCACAATTTATTTGTTCTTTGGTTTAGTTATCTGATCATTATATTAATGTTCAAAACTGTTCTCTAAAAAAGTTTTTCCTTTTTAAACCAATACCTTCTAATATATGTTTATTGATAAATTTTTTGCTTATACATTTGCAAAATAATTTTATTTAAGTACCATAACTAAAGAAAGAAAGAGCAAACTGATTTTTCAAAAGATGTACTGTATAGCAAAAGAAATTAGTTTTCTTATTAACTTAATATCTGCTGAATGTACCAAAGTAAACAAAACTTAATAGCAAAATACTCAATCATTTGACAGCATTTAAACTGTAGGTTATTATTAACAATAATATTATTGTATTTTTTTAATTAATGTAACATTCTACAATCTGGTACCTAATATCCTAACAGAAAAACATTTTGTGACATACGTTCAGAGACTACTGTTAGTGAATTGACTAGGGTTTGTACAAAAACTGACTTTTTGAGTTTTCTAATTAAATATTCGGAAAAAAAAAAAACAGTTTTAGGCAGTTTTTGAATTTTTATCGTAAAAAATAGAACAGAGAGAAATATTTCAATTGATATAAAATAACAAAAAATGACATCAATATCAAAGTCAAGATATTAAAAAAATGAAAGATTACATATACATATTTCTCGCATAAAATAAAGAAAACTCAAAATTTCAAATAATAGTTATATTATTTTCACTAGTTTTAATTTCTTCTAAGAAAATATGACTTTAAAAAAATAACCGCTGAATGGTGGTATGTTCTTATTTTAGATACAATAATTCCTAAAATTGAAAACACTCATTCACTAGCTACAGAGTTTGGTTTTACAATTTACATAGCATCAAATAAAAAAATCTAATATTTTTGTTCTTTTATTCATTCCCTAAAATAATAGAAAGTCATATTTCAGAGTGGTTGGATTTGTAAGTTTTTCTTTAAGGTCTACAAAAAAATTATGAAATGATTTTTTTCATGGGATGTTTTAGGTATTACTCTGATTCGTAGTTTCTTGAATTTTCTCTTCATCAGAATTGGTGTCAACATAAGAATTTAGAAATATTCTAGACAATAACTTAATAATCCAGATAATAATTTCAGATTTTGAGAAGATATACTAGATTTTTTTTGCTGAACTAGAAATGTTTTGTAGATTGTAAACACAGTGAAAAAGCTCCAATTCTACTTGTCTTCTTTCTTGAATTCATTCTTCTAAAGCATACAAAAATTCCAAACTTATTTCAGTGTTTAAATTTTTTAATTCATTAAACAGAAATTTAAATACACCTTCACTTGTTAATAAATTGGCATCTTGTTGCCTTAAGTTTTCAGCTATTAGACAAATTGATCCTAACAAATAAAATTCATTAAAAAAAAACAAAGAAAGAAGAACATACAGATTTCCAATAAAACTGGTTTCAATGTGACAAATGTATTTTAAAAAACTGGAGTTGAAAAATTGTCAAACGCTAGAGTTGACAGAAGAGTTTCAAAGCAATGTTTCTTTAATTTTATCATTAGGATGTATGGTAATTAATTACATATGGATATATATTGAAAATGTGACATTAATGATTCCTACCAAGGGCTGCACATTCAATGCCGAAATAATTGAAAGTCTAATGTTTCTCTAAAAATCTATTGTATGTAGCTAACACTCCAGAATAATGAAATGTAATTATTATTTATTTACGTCTACTCAAATTCCCCACAATAACAAGAGTGTTCCTTATGGTTGCCATAAAACAGCAGGTCATAAAAAAAGAGATCAGAAACATCTATTTGTAAATTGACAAACTGAAGAGAATATAATTATAGCATAAATATTCTGTTTTTTGTTTTTAGCTACTCAATTGTGATTTCGATTGGTTAGTGTTTCTGAAACATGATTTCAAAGTTATATGAATTGCATCATTTGACATTGAATGATTTTTCTATATTATAAGAAATACGGTTCGGAGAAATTAACTTATTCTTAAAATATTTTCAAGAAAAAGGAATAATGCATACTATCTTTTTTAATATTTCTCAAATTTTGAAATAAAAAAAACAGATTAAATGAATTATACATAAAAAGCAACAAATTCTAAATTAACACAGAATAGTATTAGATGTTCGAAAAATATTATATACTATTCAAAGAAGAATAATTAATACAAAATTAACTTTATATTTGTTGATAAACAAACCTGCTGGGAACGCAGTTGACTTGCTTTTGGTGGCTTCTTGCGCAAGTATGTGACAGTGTCCCAATCTTCTTCAGACATTTTGATTAAAAATTATAATAACTTAGCAATCTATCCCACTTTTTTTGCAATTATAAATTTGCAACGTAACTAACAATTAGTTTTTTCCTTCTAGAAACACGATGTACCATTAGCAAAAACCTGGAAACAGAAATATTCAGTCACAGTCAAAATTTCATACGATCATGTTTAATGCACAGAAAAAAAAAAAAGTACATAATACCCTGCTCAATTATTGCCCCAAACAGATTTTCTAATAAAAGAAAATCTAGAAAAAAGCGAATAATAGAATGAATAAAAATAAGTTCGTATGAATAATTTAATGTTATCGCACAAAGAAATTTATGCTTTTTTTAAAAAATATGGATAATGAATGACCTATCCCGAACTAAAACGAATTTTGAAATTGGAAAAACAATATCTGTCTAAGAAATTCAAACAAAAAAATTTGATTCATTAATAACTAAATTTAGAATAAATTTCGAAAAAAAAATGCCGTATAAAAGTACCGATCTAAATCTGTTGATCCTAATCCCGCTTTGCTATAAAACCATTTCAGAGTTCATTTCGATAGTTTCAACAAAATGCTCCTGCATGACTGATTTTGAATTAACTGTTTAATGTAATTAATTTTGACATATTCAAGTTAAGAAAGTATCTATACTCAAACCGGAAAACAATTTTCATTCCTTCATAAAATTAGCTTGAGGAATAAGTTAAAAAAAACGGATTCAAAGTTGTTTGCTTTTAAAAAATGTGAAATATTGAGGAGGGAGCAGGTTTATATCTTCGAAACTCTGTTGGAAGTTTTAATTTAATTTGTGGGCATTAAGATTTTAAAAAAAATGGTATTACATACCACGATAGCCTTTTTTTATCAACTCAAATTTAGATCATGATTGTTTCATAAGTGACAGATTCAAAGGTGGCAGACTATCAAGAATTCACTAATACTTTTTTCGAAATGAAGGCACGAAATACATACTTTTTAAATTAATTGTTAAACAATGTTCAATTATAAAAACAAACTAAAATTGTATTAAACGAAAACTCAGATAAATATTAAGTTTTCTTCTAGCATCTAAACAGTAAGATCTTTCAAAATCAGTTAATAATCCTATAAAGAATGATTAAGCATTTAAAATTGAAATGCTTTTACACTCATGGTAATAATAAACTTTTTTTAAAGCTCCAACTAAAACTTATCAGTGGTTCCATACTATTAAATTACTCCAGTTCCATAATGATCTTTTAAGGAGCGTATGTATGAAAAGTTTACAAAACAGTTTTTAAAAATGAACTATCAGAAATTAATATATAAGTAAAAAATTACAATAGACTCTTCATAATTGTATGATTAACTGCATAAAAAAATCAAGCAAATCATAAATACCTAGAGAACAGAGAAGTGGTGTCATTTAATTAAAATATAAGTTGTGATGAAAAGAAATTCACCTTAATGTCTTATGTTAATTTAAATTTTTACATTCAAAATTTTAAAATTTGTGCATTTAAATCCTAATAAATAAGCAAGATTTAATGTCTATATAATGAATTCGTGTCAAAGTCACTTTAAAAAGTATACTCCATTATGTTATTTATCAATCTGAAGAGAAATTATGCAATTAAATCATAGGAAGAGAGATAATGCATGTTAAACGGGAGAGAATTCTAACAGGATATAGTTAAAAAAATAATTGAAATAATAATATTAATAATTTCATAGCCATCTGGAGCCATCATAGCCATCTCCCAAAAGACTTTCTAGTATATTCTTTGATAAAGACCCTTTCCACTGTAAAAATAATGATGTCCTTTGCAGGGCCAAAAACATTATTAGTACACAGTTTTTTTCTACCCTCATATGAGAATTTGTGCTTTGTAGTATAGCAAAGTAAGTTCGAACTGCAGACTAATGAAAAGTAATAGTTAAGGGAGATTGCAAGTAAGTGAATCTTAGCTTTTTTACTGAATATAGCTAGTGAATTTTTAGCATTTAATTTCTTATATCCGTTTAATACACAAGTAACTGAAAATTTGATATATATTTTGGACAATTTTTTTTCTCACTGAGTGAACCAAAATTCTACTTAGAACTAAACTGTAGTCACGAGATCATATACTAAATTTCTTTTATTTAATTCATTGCGTAATTGAGTTATTGCAATTACGGGTATGAAAAAGTATTGACCGACAGATGGCCAATTTTTTGATAGATTTGGCTCAAAATTTGATCGTATTTATATTATGAATTTAGATTTTTATGTCAATTTTATTTGTTTAACTGTTCGAATTTTGTAATTGTCTTGTTCACTTGTATTCATATCGGAACATCATAACATGAAACTAAAGACTAAAGAAGTGGACAGACAAGCTTCATATTGAATTTAATACCTAGGCAGACATATCCATTTTTAATACCCAAT
>JAOUZG010025245.1:4138491-4158622 GCA_026289955.1 Argiope argentata | reverse complement strand
AAATAAAGTCCATTCAATCCGAACCCGCTACGCTAAAAACGTAACAATACTTTATCAGACTTGAAACAAAGCAGTTTTTCCGGTTTTTATTATTCTTATTCCACGTCAAGATGATTATGTTATTATCAATTCGTTTAAAATCTGTGATATCGATTTCACTTTCATTCCTGAAATAAGATAAGTGTTCTTCTAAGTGTTTTGGCGTGGCTTTATCTCCTTCGAGAGAGATAAATGGCAACTTCAATTTTTGCTATCTTAAGTTAAAGTATGACCTGATTAAAGCATGCGTAATTAAATATCATGAGACACGTCATTTGTAAAATTTAGTGCCGAGATGAGGCTTCTTAAATTTGCAGCTAAAGGCATTTTAATTTTGTTCTTTTTTCGAGATAAAGGGGAAATTGAATGAGCAGTAGGTTGATCTCCATTCCACCATATTCATTTAAATATAGTTTAGGAAATATGATGAACGCTTCTAACGATATTTTGTTTAACTTGAACATTTCTTTAAAAAAATCCAGTCTTAATAAATCTCAAATAAAAAGAACGCGAATAATAATAATCTTCTTCATGTATACAACAGCCCCCTGCAGACCTAGGAAGTCTTCCTCTGGCCAGGGGTCCCATAGGCGTTTTAAAAAGGATATTTTGAGGGCGCAATTTCCAGGGCTTTTTCAGATATGGCCGAGCCATCTTAACCTCTTGCTCCGGATAGCCAATGTTATTTGTGTCTGCCAACAGAGTTTATGTAATTCAAAATTGACTCTATTTCACCAACATCCTCTCTCTAGTACTGGATTAAGATATGTAGAAATTGAAGGTCGCGGTACGAACCTGCGACACTAGCAACATAACCACTATACCAAAAAGTTGACTTCTGTATGGTAGATGTTATCTGGCTTATAAGGCTAACGCTACAGTACTCCCCCACCAGTGAGTCGACAGGGAAGCGAACGATTTTTAAAGCACCAAGCGTTAAAGGCGAGTTGCTGCTTGCATGCGTCAAGTGAGTCCGACAACCTTGTTTTGCTTGCTTGCTTGCGTGAAGTGAGGCTGATGGCTTTTGTTTTGCTTGATTTCTTGCGTCAAGTGAGTCCGACAACCTTGTTTTGCTTGCTTGCTTGCGTGAAGTGAGGCTGATGGCTTTTGTTTTGCTTGATTTCTTGCGTCAAGTGAGTCTTACGACTTTGTCTTGCTTGCGTGAAGTGAGGCTGATGGCTTTTGTTTTGCTTGATTTCTTGTGTCAAGTGAGTCTGACGACTTTGTTTTTGCTGCGACTAACCACTACAAAGAGGTCTTCGTATGGAGGTTCCAAACTTTTTCTAATTTTGTCTGACCGCAGAAAAACATGAGAGCTCCTTATTCACAAAAACTGCATGCCGCCCGCGATGTTTGGTTGGCAGAGGTGAAAGCTGTTGCATTGCTGCCCTGAGAATTCCCATAAAGGTAGCAGGATCAGAGCTGTTTTCAAGGGGGCAGAGAAATTCACCAGGAAGGCCCAGGGGAGTTCCATAAACTACCTCTGCAGTTGTTGTAGCGCCACAGATAGTCAGGACCCGACTTAGCAAAGTTGGTGACTGGGGCAAAAACTTCATTGGGGCCCCCTCTGCTTCACTACTTTAGTAATGAAGAGCATTTATTAAAGAAGGAAACGTAAAATAAGATTTCTATTCGATTTGAGGGTCCACACTTAAGTGGGGACCCGGGGCAAATGCCCCTTACGCCCCTACCTTAGTCAGGCCCTGCATATCGTTCTAATGATCTTTCTCTTGAACGTGTCCAGAAAATTCTAAGTATCCAAGTTTTACTTGCATATAACAGAACAGGAGTAATAAAAGCGTGATAAATTCCAGGTTTTGTTTTTCGACTAATTAAGTTGGATCTTAGTTGTTTTTTTCAGTCCAAAGAAACATTTATAAGCCATTTTTTAAATGTTAATTTCTGCTGAGAATTTATTATTGTCATTAATCATTGTGCTGGGGAATTTGGAATGATCAACTTTTTTGGAGGTATGACCGTTAATACACAGAAGAACACCTTGATTTATAGCTGAGGATGGAAATTCCATAAATTTGGTTTTATCTTCATTGATGGTAAGGCCCATTTTTGTCACAGAAAAATAATAATAACTAACTATTACTGAGGTTTGATTAAAAGTCAGTTCATTGATGTAAATTGATGTTTACTTTCTCATTTACAAAATGTACAAATTGTAAACATTAAAAAAAAAAAACGCAGTGTCGAGTTTTCTCTATACTCCAGATCTCCAGAAGTCAGATTTTTTTTTTTAGAGTTTTGTTTGTCTATCTAAATATCTGTGGAAAAAATAGTGCAAAAGTACTTTCAGCTGGACGGATTACGTTTGTTTATGAACTTTGCGCTAAATTTGTAGATTTCTCATAAATTTTGAACCAAATTTGTAATCAGGAAATCTATCTGTCCGAGTGCAAGTGAGTATGATAACTATAAAACCATAATGAGTTGACTGATAAAATATCGTACACATGTTAAACACATAAAATGTAGACCCGTACCAAATTTGGAGCTCAATCAATCAGTCAAGGAGTTGACCATTCTGTCAGTATGCAAGTAAATGCATAAATCCAAAATGTAATGACTTAAGAAATGAAATTATAAAATGATTATAATTTTAAGGCAAATTTTCCATCAGTAGAAAAAATAAAGAAGATAGAAATGCCAAATATATATTAGATTTTCTAATTCCTGTGTATTATTCGCATACCAGTCAAATATTGCACGCTAGAGCTAGTAAAACTAATAAGCTAAAGATCGATATTCCATAATTATTATTAAAATGATGTTGTTGTTAGTTATAGCACTTTTTCAAGCCCACTGACAGGCCCATCAGCGATTTAAATCGATTGAGCGTCTCTCATTTTTCAGTAGCGCCAACTAGAGCCAAGAGTACGACTTCACACACGTCACAAACCCTTTTTACGGAGCTGACTTAATTCATTCACAGATCCTAATTTAAATCTGGAACAGAAAATGATCACCTCTGACCCAGTACCCACTATGGTATTACTCTCGGCACGGAGGACTTTGTGACCACGACAGATTTAACGAACGCCAGCCACCACACACTCAGGGAATCTTCGACCGACGAGGTTCAAATTTTCAACCTAAGGAGTACGAGCCCAACGCTCTACCAACTAGGCTATCCCGGCCCATTAAATAATGTCACGTAATGAATACAATTTTCTTTACTACACAACGACACACGTACTTCTCTTGGAACTCTGAAAATGATGATGATGTTGATGAGAGCATGATTGGAACTCTGAGGGTTAATGGTATTCATTTTCTTCTCCAAAATCCTGTTTTATGTGAAGGGAAGGAGAAAAATTATTAAAAAGTATGGATGAAAGTTTCGAGAAGTCCATTCCTGGTAATTTTCATTAACATAGCCTCAATTACCGACAGATACTACATTTTCGATCAGAGCTTAATAAGCGGAGAAGCGATTCAATCACCAAAATCAGTTCAGTTCATTTATATCAACGTTCCGATTTAAAGCAACTCTAGGCCTATTTTGGAAAAGACTTCTTACTTTTGAACCGCAGTCAGACGACGAGGAGAAAAGAAGCATGGTACAAGTCATGTTTCACTGCAGACATAAAAATCTCGACATTATTTCCTTCTCATAATTTTGCATTTGGCCGATCCAAGATCTGATTGGCTTATCTCAATTGATCTTTAAAAAAATATTTTGCAAAATCTTTCAACTTTCATTTGCTTTTATCCTTCATTTATCGTCAAGATTGATGGATAATCTAACTTTCTGTTACTTTCACTCAGAAAAAATTTACGTTTTGCAGAATGACATGCATTTCGAACCGTAAAAACGAATATTACTTTTCTTCTTATTTTTTATCCATTTGTCTTTTATCATGTCAGAGCAAGATGTTTTGGGGATGAGGTTTTTGGCGTCGAAAAAAATTCGTTGGAGAAAAATAAAAAATTTATTATCTGCACGAGCATCTCAATAAATCAGCTTGTAATAAAGCTTTGCCGCCGCATTTACAAAAGTTCCGATTTTAAAAAAAAATAGTCAATGACTACAGCTAATAAAACCTAGAAAAATGTCATATTGAGCACGTGATTGTATGAAATGAAATAAATAGGAAACGTGATTTTTTTAAAACAATCAATGCGAGGCAAAGTTTTTTGGATCGTTTGCAATGCCAAAGTGACTCATTCAATAAAGCCATTAAAATGAATAAAAATATAATTTAACTTGCACGAACACGTGTTGCTTGGCCGTTCAAGAAATGATGTTCTGACATGATACACTGAAATATGCATAGCAGATTTCATTTTAATCTTTAATTCACATATTGATTTTATTTGCTTTATAAATTATATACAAAATTTAACGTGAAATTACGAATTTAATGTTATTAAAAAATTAAAAGATACTGCAACTGGTATGATGTAGAACGTTTAAAAGTGGTGTATCGACTCTGGCATCGTGCTCGTCGTTAGATCATGACCTGAAATTAAGAGGTTTGCCTCGTTATAGATGTAGGATAGCTTCAAAACGAGATCCTAATTAAATGACAACTAAACAGAGCCTGAATATTTTACAATCAGATTTTCAAACTGCTAATAGAAATTACGCAGAATTATACTTGTAGATAAAGAGGTATTTTTCCAGAATTTTTTCGGGGGAGGGGGGCTGTGGAGGGGGGAGGTGGCTGTTCGTTAATATACGTATATCGATAACATGTTGTAATTAATTTAAAGTCAATTACGGACCGCAGTTGCGAGGAATTGCCTTTGAAATTAACAGTTCCAACTTCAAAATACGATTCTAGGGAAGTTGTTGTTATTGTTACTTACGGCACTTGCCATGGACAAGCCCCCCGCTGATACAGCAGCAGATTTAAGCCGAAAGAAACGTCTCTTGTTTTGAAGTAGCGCCAGCTAGGGCCAAGAGTACGACTTAGCTACACAATCACCACATTTGCTTGCAGAGCCCCTTTTTACAGAGGGCACAGTCACACATCTCACAGTTAGTACACGGAAGAACAAGCATGCTCGAACCGGGACTCCCAGAACACGAGGAAGACGCGCTACCTCTGTGCCAGAAAGCCGGCCAAGTGAAGATACACGATTGATGCAGATCTGGTGTCTTCTAAAATCCGCGGGCTTGAAAAGTGTGGAAATCTGAAGCAGCAGCTGCCAGATCAGGTATTTTCCTCGTCAACTGATAGGGGCTCGAAATTTCATACATTTCTGTTACTCATACTGGTTGGTTGTTTAAAAACCAAACTTTAATACAATTAAATGAAACTAAATTAAATCAATATTATTGTTATTAATCTGAGGACGTATTTATATTTCATATATTTTTATTATTAGTCAACAATTCATTATTATAGAATGGCAGAAAATAATAATGTTCTCATTGTGATAATTATGTAAACAATATGGAAAGTACAATAATTATCAATTTATATAATTCAGGTCTAAAACAGTGTAATGTTGAAATAATTACAAAAGATTAATTTTTTTCTTAACTGGTAACTTTAAGAAAATATGAAAAATAGGTACAAGAATGGCTCATTAAATTTTAATCGGTAAGACAACTCAGGTATCATTCTTGTAACTGCGGTTTAAAATTCTGAGTTTAATCATAAGTATAGCCTTACTGCTACTTTAAAAGCGGAACGTTAATATAATTAAATTAAACTAAGTCACCAATTAAATTGGATATCTACACATTGCACTTGTTAAAAATGATGAGATATGACATATAAGTGCTTAAAAGTCAAAGAATAATATGTTATAAGATATGTGTTGATTATTTGTTTGAAACGCATTATTTATTAGGAAATTTTAGATTTTCTTCGATAAAGTATTTTTTATAGAATATTTTGATTCAATGGTGTATAGATATCCCAAGCACTGGTCTTAGGATATACCAAGGTGAAAAAAGTGTTAGCGTATTGACATCGTTTTCCAAAGAAAAATATCAGGAAAAGACAACAACAGCAATAGCAAAAAAGACCATGCCTCGAATGCCGTTTGTATTTGGGAGGCCATTAATTATGAATAGGGGCGAGAAAAATTATTTCATGCCACGGGCGCTAGTTACTCACGCTATCTTCCATCCTTTGGCAACAGGTTTACTGACCATATTTATATATAACATTTCATAAAGATTCATTTTTAAAAATAATTTTAACCCTTAACCAGTTTGCCCGTAAGCCGTACGTGCATCGATTTATCGAATTTTGATAGTTGTAAACAAAAAATAAATCATTCATAACAATTATAATTCAATAGAAAATGACTTCGACTACGTAGATAAGCCAAGTATTCCATGCATTTCCATTTGAATCAAAATAAGAAAATATTCCCAAAATAAGTGACATCTTATTAGATAGTAAGGAAAATAAACCAGTGAAGGGGTTAATGCAACTCAAATTTCTATAAGTAATCTATTTAAGAAATTAGGACTAAATTAGCGTTTCACATGCAGTGTATTAAGAACTTTTAAAACCGTTCTACTAGTTATGCACGTGCATCTACGAAAATTTAAATAAAGGGCTGGGGCCTCTCCTAAAATTTCCCTTTCGACTGATTGATTAAAATGTACTAATTGAAATCTATTGCAACAAAGACTGCCGTCCCATAATATTAAAAATCCTCTATTAATAAATGCGAAAAAAAAAAAACCCACCTTCAGTTTTAAAATTTTGACCTTTAACAGAATGATGCAACATAATATTGCACGAGCCAAGCGAATTTTAAAAAAATCACACCGTACAAATATATGAAAAATTGTGCGCACTGTATTTAAATTATAATTTATTCATGTCTGTATTTTGAACCCATCTGAAAAAATCATTTAATTACATATTTAATATAAAAAGTAAAATTTGCCCGGTATCAAAATATGAAACGGCAAATTACAACAGAGTTTATAAATGCATAATATGGAACATGAAAAATCTACTTCAGAGATAACGCCAAACGAAATCAATTTCTTAAAACTCCTTAATTGGCAAATGGCCAAACTTTGTAGTGGAAATTTTTTTTTGGATGAACACTTACTAAGTGGACAATGTATAATATATCAATGTACTCATTGAAATTTAAAAAAAAATCAATTGATAATTCATTCTTAGAAATTTATACAGATTATTTCATTTTAATTACTATGCAGGCAACTGTATATGACGATATGTTTGCAAAATCCAAGTTAAACATTTGATGTTCTAAATCTCATAAGGTCTAGACATAACATGAGAAACCAAGCCAAATGAATGGTTATCATAATTTTAACAATTAAAAAAATAAGTAACATTCATTTTTTCATTATAACAATGAAATTATTGTAAAATATGTCTAAAATATTTCAGCGAAATTTTTAAAACTGCTCAAAAATTAAGCTATCATCAGAGATAACTTTTGAAAATTTTAATAAGATGTAAAAAAAATCATGCAAAAATATTTTTTAAAATTATACCAAAAAGGGAATTAAATTATGTTTTATCAGATGTTTGTAAATTTTAATGAAATGATTTAAGTTAAGATGATTTTATGATTTGATTTTAATTGTAAACTGAAAAAAAAAACAATAATAAGAATGTGCAATAAAATTTATTAACAAAGCATTTTAAGAAATCTTTTTCTTCTTCTTGCATTTATGCAAAGCTAATACATAGGAAATTTACAATTATTAATAATATTAAATAAAACTCAACATGATTATTTCAAATGCTGTAAGTCTTAGGTTCTAAATACACTAATGAGAATTGACAAATTTCATTTCCAACCCATTCTTTTAATTAGTATTAAACTGTGTTTACTTTGTAAACATAGAATTAGGTATTTTCATTCTAAGAAAATAAAATATAAAATGCATTTTCATATATATGATACGTTTCTGCGTTCGGCATACATAAAATATTTTCATGCTATTCATTGCAGCCTTAATCTCTCACATTACGAAGTATTTCCTTTCATTTGCAACAATGAATAATTTTAAGATGACTATTATTCAGCCCATCGTAAAAGAAACTGCATTTGGCGAAGGAAAAAAGAAACTGAAATGGCGCCATTTTCCATTCGTATCCTGGGAGGAAGTTGACCGTCAGCCGACTGCATGCTGAATATTGACGAGTTCTTTCGCGGCTTTTCTAGTAAAATCCAAGGCGCATTAAGTCAAAAATGTACATATATTTAAACTATTTCTTTTAAATATTTATAAATTTATTGAGATATG
Organism: Argiope argentata; assembly: GCA_026289955.1. Lineage (NCBI taxonomy): Eukaryota > Metazoa > Arthropoda > Arachnida > Araneae > Araneidae > Argiope > Argiope argentata. The sequence continues at coordinate 4,150,365 of JAOUZG010025245.1, read as the reverse complement.
AATTGAATACATTAATTTAACTCAATCTACTTACTTTCGTTTTTAAAATTTTCATAATTATTAGAACTAAACTACTATGTGAAAGTTGCAGGTTTAATAATGCTCCTATACTATCTGCATTTAACAGTGAATTAAATAACTCATTATATGTTAATAATTAACACAGTTTATTTAAAGAACTAATTATAATGAAAAATGTTTGTTTTGATGAATACATTTAAGTAATATCAAATTCTGCATTAAAAAAAAAAAATATTAGGAAGGATTTTATAAAAAATTCTTTGCACACAAATTCTACAAAATTATTATTTTTTATTTATTCCATAGATGATAGCACAGATTCTATATATTGAATGCATACTTTATAAATGTAAGAGTTTAATGCAAATTATCAATCTAAGTAATTAATCATATTTATAATAATTATTAAGATGACAATATAGAATATACTTTTTAGCATAGATACCATTTATGAGTTTGGAACATTTAGTTTTAAATAGTTTTAATATTATAATATATAAATATTTTTATCTGATATTATTCAATGAATGATTACAAAATAGTAAAATTATTAATTTTATTAGCAGCTTACAGTCGTAAAACATTTTAATGAAAATTTTGAAAAGGACAAAAGTACATGAAACCAGTAATTATATCATATTCTAAAACTATTCCATTATCCAGTAATTTATATTCAGTCTAACAACACTAAATCAGTCACAAAGCAAGTGTTACAGATGCCAAATTTCATAAGCTTTTACTTAATTTTATTTTAAATCATTTCTTCTATTAAATTACTAAAATTAATATTTTATTATGTAACAAGTAATGTTTTTAATATTAGTATTTTTCTTTTGAAAAGGAGTACAGTTGATTAATTATATTAAATGCCTTTAAACTGTAAAAGAAGTAATAAGGGAATGATGAAAATCACTTAACATTATTTCAATCTCCCTCGCCCACACTAGAATTGTATTCAAAATAACATACCAATCAGATATGATGTGGATTATAACAATCTGAATAATTTTTCTTTTCCCAATTTTTTTCTTTCTTTCCTCATTAAATATCAATAAAGTGTATGTTAAATTGTTATGTTTACTATAAATGATTAAAATGTAGGATAAGAAGTCAAAAAAACTTAAATATCTTAAATAATTTTTGAAGATTTATAAAATAGATGTGAAATTAAAAATACAAAAGATATACTTATGCAACTTATTAAAATAATTAAAAACATCTTGTTCTAAACACAATAAATCATGGCAATTCAAAAAAAAAAATCATAAGCTGATAGCATTTGAATTATTTTATTTCTGGATGATACTGAAAATTGTACAAAATATGTATAAACAGACTTTTTTAATAATGGAATTGTTATAAATTAAAATATTTACTTACAAAGCTGAATTAAATCAATAGTAAATATATCTTTCCTGCTAAATTTTTCATCTGTGAATTTCTTACAGTTATGCATAGAAATGTGTAATGATTTATGGTAAATCTATAAAAAATATATAATGAATGATAATTCTCATTTTAGATGTCATGATAAGATACACTTAAAATTATTCTCAATAATTATGATATTTAATATAACCTAGCTTTTAACAAATACAACTTTCCTTTGTTTTTCACCAGAAATAGAATCTATATTAAGTAACATAACATTTAAACCGAATTTTATACTTTATAAAATTCTTTATCTGAGCATTTCAACTCTCTTTAAAGATAAATCAATTATACTAAAAGCACATTTATTAAAAAATAATTCTGAAAGAATTAATGAAAACACATTAAAATTTTTTTCAATACTCAAATCTACTTTATATTGACTAAAAATGCAAAGTTTACATGATTGAGCTTGAATATTTTCTCTTAACATTTTAACCCTGAAACATTTGTATAAATAAGTTGTTGAATTCAACAAAAATTAATATTATTCATTTAAAAAAATAAAGTATAAGATGTTCAAGTAAAAATTGCCAGTTTGGTACGAATATTAAAAAGAAATAGTTAAAGAATTAACACAAATTTTTTTTTCGTGTTAAGTTCACAAGTATATAAACAATTATGAAATAAAAATACGTAATAATTTTAAAATTATAATTTTTGTTATTTTAAACACAGTAAAACTCTACATGGAATTTCTTTTTTCATTCAAACTACATTTCGTAAAACTAGAAAAACTTTTCATATGATCCGCCCTAAAAATTGGATAAATATAATATCAATATATATTTTCATCATAATATATTACCCAAACTTCATTTAATATGCCGGTATAAATTTTCATGCGATAAATTGTTAAATTTAATCAATATTTGGCTTTAGATTCGTAATATTTTTCTGATTACGAGTCAGGAGAGCAATAACTTTTGCACTATTGTTACCCTGACAGAGACGCCGGCAATCCAAATTCCGCCAACCTTTTAGCGAAAAACTGACGAAAGTTCCGGTTTCGAAGTTCATGATCCTTCTAGAAGCATTGAGAATATTCTGACTACCGGCGTAATACATACGTCTCCTACAGCTTCCGGTATATAGTTCGTAAATTATTTTTAAAATTCAGTTAAATTTTAACTAATATACTGAATTATAATCCCTTAATATTTGAATTTAATTTGAAAGCAAGTGTTAAATTTGTCTCAAAGTTGTTTATATAATCATTTGAATGAATAAATTATTTACCGGAAGTTCCTACGCCACAGTGTCTAACTCTATATAAGCCATACCGTACCGGCGTTTTGACAAATTTTGGTATCTGAGATACTGCTCTTTAAAGGCGAAATAGCCTTGCGAAGTATTTTTGCGCTCTTTGTTCTGTTTTCTTAATTGTTATCTACTCTTTCGAAGGTATTAAAATATTTCATTTCAATTTGAAATTTAAATTATTGGATTGATTTTTTAAAATTTCGTTGAAACTAATTTTTTTCTTCTTATTTTAGATGCCTGAAGACGTGCAAATGCAAGATGAAGCTGAGGCGGAAACCTTCGCATTTCAAGCTGAAATTGCTCAATTGATGAGCTTGATCATCAATACCTTCTACTCCAATAAAGAAATCTTCTTGAGAGAATTGATTTCCAACTCCTCTGATGTAAGTTTGCAATTTTATCTACTATATCGGAATATAGAGAACTTATTTAATAATACCTATTATCTATATATATGTGCTAATTTTAATGAAAGAACTGTATTTAAATTTCTGTCTCTGCAGGCTCTTGACAAAATCAGATATGAAAGTTTGACTGATCCTTCCAAACTGGACAGCTGCAAGGAGTTGTATATTAAGATCATTCCCAACAAAGAAGACAGAACTTTGACGATCATTGATACTGGTATTGGAATGACCAAAGCTGACCTAGTCAATAACTTGGGTACCATTGCCAAGTCTGGTACTAAAGCATTTATGGAAGCCCTGCAGGCAGGCGCTGACATCTCTATGATCGGACAGTTTGGTGTTGGTTTCTACTCTGCTTACCTAGTAGCTGACAAAGTCACTGTTACCTCAAAACACAATGATGATGAGCAATACACATGGGAATCTTCTGCTGGTGGCTCTTTCATTGTACGCCCTGACCACGGTAAGTTAAATAACAATTTTTTTGAGTATTGTTCTCATAGTTAATCTAATTAAACCGTTTTCGGATCACGGCTTTTATAATCCCTACTGTTAAGGAACACACATTTGTACTAGCAGTAATTTCATCATTTACAATTTGCTTGTCATTTAAATAGACTTTGTTTACTTAAATGATTATGAGGTTTCTGAATCTGCTGTATGCGTGTATGATCGGATCCCATTGGGTAGCTACTTAATAAATGAATTGGATTTAATTGTTGTAACATTTTGTTATGTAGCATTTCTTAGTTTAAATAGCAGCTAATTTCCTGTTTTAATTCTTGCTGGGTACAGTAACTTGTATCGTATAATTATAAGGAGTGACTTGTAACAGATTTTAATGAATGATTAGTTAACTCTTATTCATAATGTATGTTATTTTTTAAAAAATTCATATACTTAGAGCTTTAAAATATAAGGGCACTGTTTTTAATGTGGAGTTCAATAAATGTCTTGTCCATTTAATACTAACATAATTCCACATTCAATAAATGTCTTGTCCATTTAATACTAACATAATTCCACATTCAATAAATGTCTTGTCCATTCAATACTAACATAATTCAAGCAACATATAATGAATCCAGATTGAATAAATATTTTCAAAGTACATACGATTAACATCTCGTTCAGAAGCTCATGCTGAAATCAAACTTCCATCTTGTCTTCCTTCCTTTACAAAATTAAATGTTGCTGGAATTCATCTTTCAACAATTGAAGCAAAATTAAATCTGTAATTTTTAATATATATTTTGTCTTATCTTGTGCTGTTATATTTCAGGTGAACCTTTGGGACGTGGAACCAAAATTGTGTTGTTTTTAAAGGATGACCAACAGGAGTATGTAGAGGAAAGGAGAATTAAAGAAGTTATTAAGAAGCACAGTCAGTTCATTGGGTATCCTATCAAATTAGTTGTACAAAAAGAAAGGGAAAAGGAAGTATCTGATGATGAGGCTGAAGAAGAAAAAGCTGAAGAGGAAGAAATGAAGGAAGATGAAGACAAACCTAAAGTTGAAGATGTAGGTGAAGAAGATGAGGACAAAGATAAGGCTGACAAAAAGAAAAAGAAGAAAATCAAGGAAAAATATACTGAAGATGAAGAATTAAATAAGACCAAACCTATTTGGATGAGGAATCCTGATGATATTAGCCAGGAAGAATATGGTGAATTCTATAAGAGTCTGACAAATGACTGGGAAGATCATTTAGCAGTAAAACACTTTTCTGTTGAAGGTCAGCTAGAATTCAGGGCTCTGCTCTTTGTTCCCAAGAGGGCTCCTTTTGATTTGTTTGAAAATAGGAAGCAAAAGAATAACATCAAATTGTATGTAAGGAGGGTTTTCATCATGGACAATTGTGAAGACTTGATCCCAGACTACTTAAATTTCATTAAGGGTGTTGTGGATTCTGAAGATTTACCTTTGAATATCTCCAGAGAAATGTTACAGCAAAATAAGATCCTGAAAGTTATCAGGAAGAATTTGGTTAAGAAATGCTTAGAACTTTTCGATGAAATAGCTGAAGACAAAGACATGTACAAGAAGTTCTATGAACAGTTCAGCAAGAATATCAAGGTAAAGAAAATTTCTATTTTATAAATAATAAAGTAGAATCTAGTTACTTTAAAAATTTATTTATTTAATACACGTACATTCTGTTAAGAATATTTATGCAAGATTATGTGTTTAATTGCTATGCTCAATTAATCTTGGTTCTTATCAGCTTTAAAATATTTTGACTAATATTTTCATTAATTCAAGTTAAGATTTAAGTGGATGTAGACTAAATTTTTTTCTTTTTCTCTTTTCAGTTGGGTATTCATGAAGATTCTACCAACCGTAAAAAGCTTGCTGAATTCTTAAGGTATTACACTTCAATGTCTGGAGATGAATACTGTTCATTGAAGGATTATGTATCTCGAATGAAGGAGAACCAGAAGAGCATCTATTTCATTACTGGAGAAAACAAAGACCAAGTTGCCAACTCTGCCTTTGTTGAAAGAGTAAGGAAACGTGGTTTCGAAGTCATCTACATGACAGAGCCTATTGATGAATACTGTGTGCAGCAGTTAAAAGAATATGATGGCAAGACTCTAGTTTCTGTCACCAAAGAAGGCCTCGAGTTACCTGAAGATGAAGAGGAGAAAAAGAAACGAGAAGAGGACAAGGCTAAATTTGAGAATTTATGCAAGATCATTAAGGACATTCTTGACAAGCGTGTTGAGAAGGTATGTTTAAAATGTTTTGTTTTTGTTTTGTTAAAATGTTTTGTTGTTGTTAAGATTCCTATGTTGTATTGTTATGTTACTGTTATATACTTGAGTGTTAATGTATTTTATTCTTTTTAGGTTGTTGTATCAAACAGATTAGTTACTTCTCCTTGCTGTATTGTTACAAGCCAGTATGGTTGGAGTGCCAATATGGAGCGTATCATGAAAGCCCAAGCATTGAGAGATTCTAGTACAATGGGTTACATGGCTGCTAAGAAGCATTTGGAAATCAATCCTGATCATCCAATCATTGAAAATCTAAGGCAGAAGGCTGAAGCAGATAAGAATGACAAGTCTGTCAAGGTAAATATCTGATAGCAACAATTTTAACAATAGCGTATATTGAGGTTGCATATAAAATTAAAATAATTTAAGAATTAGAATTGGGAATAATTTTTATAGGGTATAAAAGATTTTCAGCTTTCCTTTAGAATTTGGAAAATGAATTATGTTATTTTAGTTCACAAAGATGTTTTTTTATATGAAATTTATATCAATATATACTTGTTTCTAGGATCTTGTGATGCTGCTCTTTGAAACTTCTCTTCTGTGTTCTGGCTTTGCTCTGGAGAATCCTCAGACTCATGCCTCTCGCATCTATCGTATGATCAAGTTGGGCTTGGGTATCGATGAAGAGGAGGCAAGTGGTGCCAGTGGTGATGCAGCTGTTGAAGAAATGCCTTCACTAGAAGGTGATGATGAGGATGCATCAAGGATGGAAGAAGTTGATTAAGATGCTGAGGTGATAAAATGATGGACTTTATTTTCCAATTGATGTAAATATGTGGATGCGAAGCTGTCTAATTTAACTCGGAACATCTTTCATTCCATTTTTTTGTATATTCATTGTAGTTTCAAATAAATTTTTGTTTACAGTTGCTAAAAATCTTGTGTCTTCATTCTTTTTACATATTAAGTTTTGTTTTAAAGAAATGGTTAATTTAATATGGTTGAAAGTCTTAGGTTTTTTACTTACAGAATATAATTGCTTTATAGTCTTAATGTTTTTTAATTGAAGTAATATTTTCAAATTTACAATTACTTTTAAAACTTTCTCTTAGAAGTTCCATGTTAAAAATATTGGGTTCTAGCTGGTATTGAACATGAAATATTCATTGGTACTGATAATAGCATAGTTGGTTATGCTTCATTAGAATTAAGTGCTTTGATATAGGCTTTAAAATGGTTGTCTATATGAAAAGAGCAAGATATAATGAATGTTTTTTATAAATAAAATATGTGAAGTTGGAAGTAGTTTTTACAAATAGGTATACAGAAAATAAGATTAAGTTGACTTCAGAAAATGAATTTCTTTGTTCCTGGATTAAAAGTAAGCTGATTTTTATTAAAATATTAACATTAAATATTGCTGAATAATATTAGAAAATATTCAGAGCTTCAGCATTTAAGTCTTCAAAACAGCTATAGAATATTTTGTAATTTTTTTAAGAGTTATCTGATTTTTCCAGAGTTAATAAAAATTAAATATAATTAAAGATCAGTATTAAAGTATTGGTATAAATAATGAAAGCAATATTACTTAACAGATTCAGGAAGAAATTCAAATAGCTTTACAAAAGTAAACAAACGATCCTAAATATGACAAAACTAATATTTTATAGTCCAGAAGTAAATTACTTTCTTCTAGATATTGAATATAATAAATGAAATGCATAATTTCAAAGCTCTGTTGGCCAGATATATCAAAGATTTGTTATTGAAGGGATTTCAATGTATTAAAAATGCTTAATATGATATATTAGGTGGTTATCGCTATTTAAATATTTCCTAAAAGATATTCAAACTTTACATCTAATTGAATTTCATTTATTTATTAGATTGCCTTAAATTTCTACTAGAACTTTTTTAACGTATGTTTGGAGCAAAATTATATATATAATAAAGTCTGATCTCAGCACCATAAAATCAAACAAAATGCTTAATGAGTTCTTTTTGTGTATCTCATTTAATTAATGTTTATTGAAATAGATCAGTTATCCAGAAGAAGTATTAAAAAATATATGCCATATTTGTGGCCAAAAAATATTTGAATAACAATTTTTATATGATTTGGATATTAAGGTATTTATAAAGGTTACGCTAGTTAAATGTTTGCTTAGTTTTTATGTTTTGAGAATACACAAAATTTATTCAATCAACAGAAAATGAGGATAAAGCATAATAAATATGTACCCTAGTTGTTAGATATATAGTACGACATAATAAGCTGCTCTAGTGACACATTTAGGGAAACCTTATACAATCGTTCTCATTAGAGAAACATGTAGCCTATAGTTGTTTCTTAAGTATTGAAGATAAAATTGTAATTTTAGAATAAATTATGTATTTTTGCAATAACAGCACATAAATTAGTTCTGTACCTATTTAACAAGAGGCTGTCAATGATGCTACCTTTTTTTAATGAATGCATTTATTCTTTAGCTTTAATAATTTTTGAAAATTAATTTTGAACATTATTTGTGACCAGGATTTTTATTGTCATGAAATTGCATCATCAAATGGTCGATTTATGTGATATTTCTACTTTTAACAGTATAAAAAATGTCTTCTGTGCTTTAAATTAAACTGTTAAGTAGTTCATTTAGTAAGATACTTTGCTGAAAATTTAGAGGCAATGCGATAAATTACTTTGCTCTAGCTTCCAAATATACTCCAAGAAATGTATCGACTGGCATTTTTATTTTCACATTGCTTCCAATTACAGAGTTGGCATCTTTTTAACTTCATGAATTGATTTTCATTGTTTTTGGAAACTAAGAATTATTAAATCATTTTTATTTTTCATAAATTATGTAATCATGTTTTTTGTAATTTTTTAAAGCTAAATTAAGAAAATTTTATTTATTTTTTCTTATAATTTTAAAAGCAGGTACCTATTAAATTTTCCAAATGTAAGAGATTTACAGAGCTTTTCTTCAAACATAAGAAGCAATAAGTTATATTTTATAGTCTGGCCATTTCTAAAGACTTCTATTCTTTTCTCTTAAAAAATTAGAAGGTGGCATCACTGTATTATAAAATTTTTTGATCATAGCCATCCTGGAATGCATTTATCCTTTAGCTTTTTGAGGCTGCAAATAAAATACTCTGGATTAGTAGATATAGCAAATTAGCTTTGGAGTAACTTTTCATCCTAAACATGCCAATTTTTATTTGTAGCTTTTATTTGTATAAAATTCAAATACAGAATTTTTGCTCCTTTAATGCTTCTAGATTAATACCAACGTTTTCAGGAATGATGTGACTTTCTAAATTAAATGGCAATTTGTTAATTTCAAGAAATACTGAAAATGATCATGGCTATTTATTGTTAATCTTATAAAAATTGAGATTTTGGGGGGAGTGAAAATATATATATATATATATATATATATATATATATATATATATATATATATATATATATATAATCAGGGGGGAAGCATCTTTTGGTATATAATGGAAAACATTGTAAAAATACAAAAATACATATTTACAATTTATTAATTTTTTAAAAATAACAATTGCATTATAAAAAACACACCCTATCCTTAGAAACTCTACAGGCTACAGGTCTACATATGCATCCAGGTATAAAGGTGTTTAAATAATCAGGGTCCAACTTAGCCTACTTGGTTCCCGGGGCAAAAACTTCTTTTTCGCCTCCTCTGCTTCATTACTTTAGTAATGAAGAACATTCAATAAAGAAGGAAACGTAAAATAATATTTATATTGGATTTGTGACCCCCCTCCCCCAATTATGTGGGGACCCAGGGCAACTGTCCCGTATGATCCTGCCTTAGTCAGCCCTGTAAATAATGCTTTAAAGTCCTTAATTTTTGAAGCAATTTTCATTACATATCATGTTTTAAATAAAATATGTTTTTAATAATCTTAATGCTTATTAATAACTGCATACTTTTATCATTAATCTAATGATATGTTGACTAGCTTTATCTAAAATTTATTGAAATGCAGCTTGTATTTTGAAATTTGATGACTAATATTAGATTTACCAAATTACTTAGCCATCAGAGCATTGACAATTTTAATACGAAAGTAGAGATAAATTTTTTACTTAAACCATGCCTTTATTTGAATTAATTTTTTACCAATCTAATTTTTATTATTGGGTAGAATGGAATCTTGACTTTTTGTTTATCTGAAATGATAATGTTTCTTATCTATTTTAGAACATGTATGATTATACAGATATTAAATAAGGTTAGGTTGATACATGTTTTACCTGTATTGGGTCTAAACTGTTGCTTCTGTTTATTGATTGGTAATAGATTTTTTTTTAAAGTTAAAACTGCAAACTGCCCTTGAACTTTTACTGAGGCAATATAAATGATTAAAAGTTGTAATTTTATTTCTTTTGAAAAAGATATTGATTGGAGATTTTGATTTTAAGAATTTAAAGGGTGGATCATAGATAGAATGACATTAGTGGTAAAATTATATTGGAGAGGGAGTCTTTAATGGAATATGTACTGTTACTAAGATAAAATGTATCCCTAGTCATAAAAAAAATAACAACCAGGCATGGTGTTAGCATGAGTGAGGTAGGGTGGTAAATTAACCAGCATCAACTTAATACTTGGTATCAGATTTATAAAATTATTATTTTTCCTCTAAGAGTGCATTTGAGATGACAAACAGATGCTCTTAATCTGTATCAGTATTGTGTGCCTGATCTAAAGTATTGCTCATTATCATAGAATTAAACTAGAGAAAATATTCTTGAAATATTGATAATTTAAAAAATGCACATTTAGGACATTTTAATTCAACTTTCTTACTAGTTACATATTATTGGTGAGAGACTACTAATGCTTTTTTTTATTGAATATTTGAAGTATCAACCTGAATCTCTTTCGTTCGAAGTTATATTTTTACTAGTAATACATTTCTTGACATCCTAAGAAACATCAAATGTTTAAAAGACATTAAAGTAAATAAATTTCTGTTGACACTGAAATTTCAACTGTAATATAAAAAAAGACACACAGTTAAAATTGACATAAAAGAAAGAAACAAGTTGAATGGTATTGGGAAAAAAATCAATAGGGCAGTACTTCAGAAATAATACAGTGTAACTGACTGAAATTTTTTTTTCTCCCCTTATAATGGAAGATTTGGCTTTCTCTTTAATTACATTTTTTCGGCGAAATTACTCAATAGATGGCGCGATCCGTTCAATTGAATAAGTTATTCTACCAAGGCAATTTCAAATGATTATATTAGAAAATAAAGAAATTTTAATTTCAACAGTTAAATTTTGAATAAAATATTAGTATAGTCTAAGGTTATAATCTCATCTGAACTGTTTCATATCTTAGTTTAAATAAATAATATAAAAGTGTTAAAAGGTTTGGTTGCATTATTGAAAACTTAATGTTATTAGTTGGATTAATCAGACTAGACCCGAATTAGAGTCAATGGCGGTTTTTTGAGTCGCAGGTTGGTGGAATAAAACGTGTTTTAAACTTGTAAAGAATGCAGATTTTATGAAGTATGAAATATTAGAATAATATTAACACTGAATGAAATATAATTGATTCGATTCTTATCAATTTCATTATATACTTTTATAATTTCAATTATTTGCTTAATTAATGGCCAATACTACCTAGCCATGAAATATACATTTTCTTAATGTTAATAAAATAAAATAAATCTAAAAGGAATAATTCATAATGGTTAATTATTGAATATTAGTGATGCTAATTTTAAAATATGCTGACATGTAAAACTAAATAGATCTGTTAATTAAAAAGATGTTTCATATTGTTCACAAGTTATGTTCGTCCATAGAGAACAGAAAGAAATACTTGGTATCCTACTTACAAGCAAAGACCTACTTAAATAAAAAAAAAAATTCCCGAAGAAGTTGTTTAGTATTTTGTTATATATTATAATTGGACATGTATCTCAATTAGCAGGAATACCGCCATTTTTAAATTCTTCATCTCAAATAC
>JAOUZG010025245.1:4107547-4132013 GCA_026289955.1 Argiope argentata | reverse complement strand
GGATAATACATAAAACATTCCTTGATATACATTTTAATGGATAAGACTTAAAGCATTCCTTGATATACATTTTCAATCTAGTCTTAAAATCTTGTTTTGTATGTAATGATCAGTTTATTCACAGTAACAGCAAAAATATTTTTCAAGAAAATTTAATTTTAGATCAATTATAACTGAATATTATTTACAAAATGAAAATGTAATGATCAGTTTATTCACAGAAACAGCGAAAGTATTTTTCAAGAAAATTTGATCGTAGATCGATTATATCCCAATATTTTCTACAAGGTGAAAATGTAATGATCGGTTTATTTATAAAAACAGCAAAAATAATTTTTTAAGAAAATTTAATTGTAAATCGATTATATCCGCATATTTTCTACAAGATGAATATTTTTTTTGCAAATCACAGCTCTATTACAATATTTATTCTTTCTAAATTACAATAGTATTCTAAATTTTATTTCTAAATTGCAATAGTTATTCTTTCGCTTTAGGACTGTCATATTTTGATGTTGCTTAACCCCTTAACTGGTTTATTTTTCTTATTATCTAATAAGATGACACCTTCTATTTTGGGAATATTTTCTTATTTTGATTCAAGTGGAAATCCATGGAATATTTAGCTTATTTAGGTATTCGAAGTCCTTTTACTATTGAATTATAATTGTTATGAATGATTTATTTTTTGTTTACAATTATCAAAATTTGATAAATCGATGCACGTACGGTGCACGGGCAAACCGGTTAAGGGGTTAAGAATCTTCTTTGCGCGAGAGAGTGCGAAGTTAGAATTATAAATTCCTCTCTCTCTCTTCCTCTTTCGTAGATATTTCTCCCATGTTACTCCCATGAGGGCTCTTACGAAATTTTTCCGCACAAAGCACTAGTAGCCTTTCTCGACCATCTGGTTCATTGGAATTAGGAGTTACTAATATTTTCAATTAAATATTTTATGGAACTTGCTGCTAATGGCTTCTTAAAAAATATTTTTAAACTTAAAACTTGATAAGCATGTAATATGTACTATTTTTTAAAAACCTCGACCCCAGATTTCATTGTGCAATGAATTTCTTTAATTTTCTGTTGTCTCATCTTAAATTTGAACTTTGATCTGAAAAACAGAAGAGCTTGAACTTCAATTAATGCAAACGATTTATTACTGAAGCTAAATTTTTTTTTCTTTAAAATGCAAAGGAAAGAAAGTAGAATCATTCAAAATCGAAGTTTCACTTTTTTTCATGTTTCGAGTATTAACTCAAAGGAATATTTAATAAAACATTCTCTAGTGCAACAAAAAAAATTCGATGCATTTCAGTAAAAAAAAAAGCACTTTTAAAATGATAAGAATGATATTTTTCTACGTTTAATTATATTACATCAAGGATTGGCAATATTTAAAAATGGGCGCACATTAAAAAATTGTCATCACAGTTTTATAAAAAAATATTAAATTAAATCTTAAATGTAAATACATTTTTTTAAATTTATTAAAAGTATACTTTCAGTAGTAATCTACTCGTTATAGAAAAATAAGCCATAACTTAAGATATTTACTATCGATAATGGAATAATAATATAAGATATTAAAGATGAATGTGTGTGCGTTAGTGCTCTTTTGATCCGACCGCTTGACCTATAGCTACCAAATCTGACTCATCTATATCTTGGAGAGTCATAATGTGCATTTCGGAGCGAAATTTTTGAAATCTAAATTAAAATTTTAATAAATTAAAAATTAAGCTGAATTTTGACATTTTTTTTTGGAAATAATATGCAAAAATATTACTACGCAAAAGTAAATTTCACACCATTTCAGAATTTTAAAAATTGTTTTATTAATAATATCAATTTAGTAGTTGTGTAAAATGTTTCTTTCTTTGACAATTTTTTTTTTAAATATTGTTTTGTTTCGTTTTCAACAATACATTACATCGTTGCCCTTCAATTTAAACTGTTTCATTATTTCATCAAATATTTCCAAATTTTAATTATGTATTTTATTTCAGATTGCATTTACATTAAAGAAGTTGGGCTGTATATAAAATCTATTGTTTACAAGACGAATAAAAAAAGAAAAAGAAAGAAGGGAAGTTACTATATCGTGGAATTTAGAATGTAGATGAATCAGATACTTTCATTTTTAATAGCACTATGAGATTCTGGGCTGCGTCCAGTAGAAAGGTTCATGAATAAAACTTAATTACGACTATTAAAACAACTCTGTTTTAATATCCGAATATTAAGCGGATTCAAGACATGAAGTTATGTCTAAATGGTTATCTAAAATAAAATATAACCCATATTCCTGGCGAACCAGCTGTCCGTCTGAGGTGACTAATTTGTTAAATAAGAATATTTGAGATTTCTCTAGAATAGGTTGATATATTGTCATAAAATAGGTTAAAAATTATTTAAAATTAAATTTAAAGATTATACTGTAATCAAAAAAGATTCTTGAAAAAATAATTGGTTGTATATGTTGTTGTTATTATTTAGGGCACTTGTCATATTGGACAAGCCCCCCGCTGATACAGCAGCAGATTTAAGCCGAAAGGAGCGTCTCTTGTTTTTGAAGTAGCGCCAACTAGGGCCAAGAGTACGACTTTAGCTACTCATTCACCACATTCGCTGGCGCAATCCCTTTCTACAGGGGGGCACATTCCCAAACCTCTAGGATAGAACACAGGAGAACAACCCTGCCCGAACCGGGACTCGAACCCGGCACTCCCAGAGGTGGAATCTTAAGATGGTATAAAAAATCATTTCTGCACAGTAAGAATTCTGGAAGTTGTAGCGATTTTGATTTTTTAAAAATGTTGTTGTTGCTTATCTTCCTTGGACTGAGCTCCAATTCAAACCAAATAAGTGATCAGGGAAAGAGGGGTTCAGTAGCTACTGAGGGTAAAGCCCCCTAAGCAACCGAAGGCAGAAGTCTGACTTTATCTCATATGAAAATGACACTCACTTGCACAATTACTTTTTACAGAGGAGGGGCTCTTTTACACACCTCACAGATAGAACACAGGGTAAAGAACAACTATGCCCGAACCAGGGCTCGAATCAGGGACCTCAAGATTATGGGGAAGATTCGTTGCTTCTACACCAGGACGTTAATTTTTTGATTAATTAGTATTTCAATAAAAATTTCTCGAAATTATTTTGTGGTATAGATTTGTACCGTCCTTATAATATATATGCCAAGTTTGGTATATCTAGATCTGACAGTTTGTCGTTTAGAGTTTTTTATGCATGAGTGGGCCATCTTTAGTCCATCCATCTCAATCCATAAATAAAATATTTATTTTCAGCAGAGATTAATATAAATCTGTTAAAAATTTCAAATCGTCTGAAGTCTTTTTTTTAACTGCCTTAAGTAGCAAATATTCTTATCACCGATTTCTCCTTTACTGTTCAACTTCTATGGCAACTACAATAAAAGAAAATTTAGTTCAAACGAAATAATATTTTACGAAGATAAACAAAGTATTATGTCGCTTTAACTATTCTGACATGATTTATGCATGAATAAGCGCAAAGAGAATAAACACTTCGACGGTTTTAATTTTTTTAAAGAAGCGCCTTATAACAGTGACACACTAAAGTAATGCCCAGGAGAGATGTTTTTTTGTGCGCTCTCGTTGTATTTGAAAAATCCAATGAATATGTTAATATTTTACCTTCGAGGCACTTCCCTCTTTCCCCCTTGTTACACCACTGACCTACTAAAACTGAATAAAACACTATTTAATGATGAGTGCGTTTTAGATTAAGAATTATAAATCTGAAAAAAAACCCCGATTCTTACCGATATTAATAGGTTCCACGTAAAATTTAATGAAGTCTTGATTCTGTGGCTTTCTTTGGCGCGGTTGAATTATGTCAAATACAACCAAAAAGTAATTGTAGCTAAAATCGATTTCAGTCACAGGGGAAATTCTCAGTTCGTTGCTTTCTCCACCGATGTTAATATTCCATGGCACATTATCTGGCAAAAGAATTGAAATGTAGAAGTATCAGTTGCAAATTCAAATGTTAGTGCGTAAAGCATAAGCCTGTATATATACACTGAAGTGACAAAAGTCATGGATAGCAATATGCAAATATACTGATGGCAGTAGTATCGCAGCGAAAAAGTATAAATGCGTAGTTCGTTTTCCAGAGCTTTCATTTGTGTTCAAGTTATTCATGTGAATAGGTTTTTCGTGATTTATGGCGGCACGACGAGAATTAACAGACTTTGAACGTGGAATGTTAGTTGGAGCTAGACGCATGGGTCATTCCATTGCGGATATCGTTTGTGAATTCAACATTCCGAGATCCACAGTATCAAGAGTGTGCCGAGAGTATGAAATTTCAGGCATCCCATCCCATCATGGACAGCGCAGTGGGCGACCACCTGCACTTAACGACCGAGACCGCCGACGTCTGTGTAGAATGTTCAATGTTAATAGGCACGCAACACTTCGTCAAATAACTGCAGGAATCAATGTGGGATGTACGAGGGACGTGTCCGATAGGACTGTGCGGCGAAATTTGTCTTCCTTGGGCTATGACAGCAGAAGACCGACTCGTGTGCCTTTACTGACAGCACGACATCGCCTGCAGCGACTCTCTTGGGCTCGTGAGCATATCGACTGGTCCCTAGACCAGTGGAAAACCGTGGCGTGGTCAGATGAGTCACGATTTCAGTTGTTACGAGCTGATGGTAGAGTTCGAGTGTGGCGCAGACCCCACGAAGCCATGGACCCAAACTGTCAGCAAGGCACTGTTCAAGCTGGTGGTGGCTGCATAATTCTGTGGGCTGTTTTTACATGGCATGGACTCGGTCCTCTGGTGCAACTAAAGCGATCATTGACTGGAAATGGTTATGTTCAGCTGCTTGCAGATCACTTGCAGCCATTCATGGACTTCACGTACCCACACAACGATGGGATTTTTATGGATGACAATGCGCCATGTCACCGGGCCAGAACTGTTCGCGATTGGTTTGAAGAACATTCCGGACAATTCCAGCACATGATCTGGCCCCTTAGATCACCCGATATGAATCCCATCGAGCATTTATGAGACATCATCGAAAGGTCCGTTCGTGCCCAAACTCCTGCACCATTCGCACTTTCACAATTATGGACGTCTATACAGACAGCATGGATCAATATTCCTGTAGAGGACTTCCAACGACTTGTGGACTCCATGACCCATCGAGTTCTTGCACTTCGCCGGGCAAAAGGAGGACCGACACGATATTAACAGTCATCCCATGACTTTTGTCACTTCAGTGTATATATCATGGCAAACAAGATTGCACTTTTAATATAAACATGTATCTGCATTATTTATTATTAACAGAGCGGTTTATTCTTTCTAGGTTGAAGCAAAACATAACAATTTCATAAAACATCCATCTCCTTTTTTTTATCATGTCAGAACATGATGTTGTTTTGGGGATGAGGTTTTTGGTGTCAAAAAAAAGGCGAAAAATTGAAATTTTATTATCTGCACGAGCATTTCAAAAAATCAGCTTTTAATAACACGTTGCCGTTGCATTTACAAAAGCTCTGAGTTTTTTTAAAAAAGTTAATGACTACAGCAAATAAAACCTCGAAAAAATGTCCTCGAAATCCTCAGTTATTCGCATTAGTAAGCTAGCAAGAAAGTTTTACCTTTAGTGAACTCTTTCTTGATATCGGAGAGCGCACCCCTCCTCTTGTAGCATCTGAACCAACGAATCCGATGCCGTTTCTGCTTCTCTTGGCTCCCGACTCGGACTCCCAGGGTGAGCGTGGTTCCGATTTGTCTCGTGTTGATGCACGTGCGACTCACCGCATCGTACGAGTCGCATGGATAGAGAGGGGAGAAACCGATCAAACCCATTTCCCGATTTCTGAAAGAAAAAAAATATCTTGCATTCATAACATTGATAAATGGAAAATATAATAATTCATTTTTTTTGAATTTAAATATTGAATTCTACAGTAATTTTTGCACTGGTTTCAATTATTTTGAAATTTTCAATTTATTTGCAATTTTTTTTCCATTTTTTCAATTTATTTTGAAAAAAAAAACCATTCATTGAAGTAAATAAGGTGGTATCATTTAATTATAGAATATTCCAGAATTCTATTGCTGTTGTTACTAATGACATTTGCCATGGGCAAGCGCGTTGATGCTCGTCAGCGATTTTAATCCGAATGAGCGTCACTTATTTTTGTAGAAGCGCCAACTAGAACCAAGAATACTATTTTTGCTACTCACGCATCGCATTCGCTTGCACAGCCCCTTTCTATAGTTGTGCACATTCACATACCTCACAGATAGAACACAGAAGAAGAACAATCAAGCCCGAACCGGAAAGCCTATATCACGGGCTACCTCTACGCCAGGGCACCGAATATTTATTTGTAAATAAATAAGTGAAAACATCATAAGTAAAAGGTTGAAAAATCCTTTTACTTTGAATTTTTCAGTGTAAAATAACAAACATAATGTACATTTGCACGTTATAACAGCGTGCTTTGGTATATTTAAATCCATCTCAAGTTAATCGGGGTCTGTAGTAGAAATAAAATAAAAACTTTAAATTTTCTCACTGGTAAGCTGAAATGCTTTTAGATTTTAAAATAACATCAATTAAATCAAGTAATTTTAATTTGTTAGTTGGTGCAACCTAAGCCTACTTTCTTCTACAGTACGTACTAATGTTCTCTTTCTCTCTCACTCACTTTCCCCTCCTTTTATGTTCTGATGCTTTTTAAAATCAATTTATCCCGAGTTTTATGTTCAAAATTGATCCGGAGACTGAAGGGATTCAGATTTATTAAATTCTGCCTTTCTCTTTAAAAATTTTTGGCCGAATTATTTGTCACCGCATGTATTTATTTGTATTTCTGAAAAAGCAGTAATCTTCATAAATTATGAAAATGATTATCATAAAACAAAGTGAAGTAATTAAAATATCAGAATACGGATTTTAGATTGCTTCAAATAGAAGAAGCAAGTAAAATCTTCCTTGATTTTAAAAAATTGCACAACTAGTCTAATAGAGATCGACGAACTTCTTTACATTTCGAATAATGATTTCTTACAGCCATTATATAGCATCATTATGAACATAAACAATACGTACTTTCCTTGTCATATTTGTTCAGCGGAGCGATGAAAAGATTTATTTAGGCATTATTTTGTAATAAGTGTTTCAATATTACCCCCTCCAAAACTCTTTCTTAATTGTCTTATTTTTTGATTTTTTTATACTTCTTATTGGCTAATATGATTCACGAAATGCTTCATATGGTTTTTTACTAATGATAAGGACAAAATTTCGCTGTCTTAGTTCCTTTTATATATTTTTCTTGCGTACAAAATCAACAATTGGTATAGACATTTTACCTCTTTAAGCAGTCCATATAGTTGCAAATTTTTTATATTGCTTTTCCTGTGCGATTAATTTTATGGTAAAGATGAGAGTTTAACAGATAAATGCTGAATGGATAGTGTGCTAGAGGCCCCCGACCTCGACACCTTTTTGATGAATTTGGCGACAAAAACAAAGAATCCTAAGCATCCGAAAATCTTGAGGCTTCCATTAGCACTCGAATTCGATGTTTGTTCCAGAAAATTTGATGTCTTATCTTGGGAATTATTAACGAGTAAGTTGACTGAGCTCAAAGGAGTAACTGAACAAAATCTGCTGAGTTCGTTCTGAAGGTTTTCTTTTATTATGGTTGCTTATTATCGATTTTCTGCTTATGTGCAAGTTTATTCTCGTGCGTTTGGGTCGGTTATTGGATAGATCACCTTTAAGCTTCATTTAACCAGTTGAATTTTTTTGACTGTACAATCCACCGTGACGAGTTTTATTGTTTCTTAAAAATATTAAACTGGTGGATTCATTTTCATGTTTCACATTTCAAGCATTAAAGATTATGTAGAAGAGCTTTACGATGACTGCTCTTGTTGGGAACTTTATTTTATTTAATTTGCTTTGCTCATGCTTTATTTCATTTGATTCTGTGAACCTTCATTTATATACAACATTACTTAAACTGACTCTCGGTGTTCATAAATACTGTGATAAATTAGTGAACTTAATGAAACGGAAAACGGATAAAAACCTGTAGTAGAGAAATGCTAATATTATCCTAAAATATTATAATTTTTTTGAATTTTGAATTTTTACTTTTTTTATTCTTGCAATTATTAATTGCATGATTTTATCTGCCACAAGAGTCAAAATACATAAAAATCGAATTTAAAACCCAGAAGTTAATATATTAAAAACTGCAAAGAAATGTATAGCCAAGAAATATAAGCAAAAAGGGATGAGATATTAGTCTTTATTTAGTCATAAAATCTATGACATGAATAAAGAAAAATACATTAGTTTGCAAATCATATCTTTCAAATTCAGGATAAGCCTTTCTCTTCCAAAGTATTTTATTTTGAGAAAGTTTTATTTAGGACACACACATATATATGTTGAACAATGAGGATAATAGCAGATGTTATGTAAGTTGGAGCAGGATCCAAATAATTATCAGGTAACTAAGTTATTTAAACGTGTTTTTTTTGTATAGATTTAACCCTTACAGTCCAGAGGGGCAGCTAAGTTGACAGAAATCCAAATTTTGATAACACACACACACACACACACACACACACACACACACACACACACACACACACACACACACACACACACACACACACACACACACACACACACACACACACACACACACACACACACACACACACACACAATTACTAGATTTATTGTTAAAGATATTCATGTTCAGAAGATCGTATTTCAAATTATTCTTATCTATTACTTAATTCATTATTTAGTGAGTTTATACGCATTTGAATTTATTGACCGATCTATGGTCAGCCCTGGATATATTGGTTCCAAAATTTAATGAGTATTTGAGATTCTGATGATAAATTGGTGCACCAAATTTCATCCCTATAGTTGTTTTATTTTAGATTATTTCTATAGATAGATTTCATTCAAATTTTGATAGAAATCTAAAAAAGGGCCTTGATTCTAATACCAAATTTCATTGTTCTTGTTCAATGCCTTTTTGAATTATTTTGTTTACAGACAAAATCGCAAAAGCATATTTTTTGGACTCAAGAAAGTTTGTTCAAGATTTTTGAGGAATTCAAAAATCTTGAAATAATTTTTTTCACAGTTACAATACATCCTCTTTATGTATTTTCCTTTAAAAGAAAATAAAATCCCCAATGGTCTACAAATTTAATATATATATATATATTTGGTACTTAAGTGTTATACCGTCCAATTTTATCGCCGAATTTAAAGTCATCGCCAATGTGTTGCTGAAACGCCAATTATGGCAATACGGCAATGGTGTTATCCGTTGATCTTTATGGCCAAATTTAAATCTGTCGCCAAGAAGTTACTAAACCGTTGGCGAAGATGGTATAATACGTAAGTACCTTTTTAAAAAAATCAGATTCAATCAATCTCCTCCACTCCTGCATCAAAATGAGACGTATTTTCTAAACAGTTTACTTACTTTACATGCTTCATAACACCGAAATTGCTACTTATTTACTAAATAATAAAGCAATAAGACACTTACGCATTATTCATGTCGAACCTCATATGGCTCTCAGCTGCACTGTCGTCGCGTTTCAATTTCTTTTCCATTTCTTTGCTTTCCACTTCTTCGGGTTTATCGTTTTCCATTTCGAAATTATCGTTTTCTTTGAGTAGAAGATCGTCAGTACTAGTTGTGCCTGGATCCAAAAATTTATCAAAAGTTGATTGCAGTTGCTTGTAGAAATCATCCAAAGCGTCAGAAGATTCCATTTTTCGATCAGGTATCAGGGGATTGCTCAATGTTCGAATGAATAAAATGAGGCAAGAAAAAGCAGTGACGATCCACATCTAAAATAAAAGGCAGTAACCATTTGAAAAATTTCCGATAGTAGGAAAGAAAATTTTGAGCTATGTCCTCAATCTCAAATGTGTAAATCTAAATTAATGATTGAATAAATAAATATCGAATGTTTTAAAATAATTAATATACTTTATTTTGATGTATTTATTACCATTAATTTACTACATATATGTGGCAACTATTAATTTTGCAATATCATTTAACTTTGATGAACTGGATTTTATAAAGCCGGCACCCCGGCATAGAGGTAGCGCGTCTTCCTGTGTTCTGGTCATCCTGAGTTCGAGTTCCGGTTCGAGCATGGTTGTTCTGTATTCTATCTGTAAGGTGTATGAATGTGCCCCGCTGTAAAAAAGAGGCTGTGCAAGCGAATGTGACGCATGAGGGTACTTACGTATTATACCGTCTTCTTACTAAACCGTTGGCAAGAATCACCAACGGTTTAGTAACTCACTGGCGATGGATTTAAATTTGGCGATAAAGATAAGCGGATTACAGATTGCCATAATTCGTGGTTTAGCAACTCACTGATGACGACAACAAATTTGGCGATAAAGTTGGACGGTATAATACGTAAGTACCGATAATTAGCAGAAAGGAATGAGAAAAATGTCCCAAAAACTTTTTAACGTTTTATAATAAGGATGTATATGACTAACTAATCTAGAAAATTGTTTTACTACAGGATGTGATTTTGATTGAAAGGGATGCAAATAACACGCAATACATTCTAAATAAATTACAGTATAGGCATAGTAAATAAATTATAGTTATTTATTTCTAAATGGATTAACTGCTTTAAAATGTTTCTTTACGTTACCAGTTACTGTAACAAGTGCTGGGTGCTCTTAAAGAAAATTAAAATTAGAAAGAATTATCTTCGGTGAAGTATCTGTTCACATTGGAAAAAGAAATTTCAAAAGGTTGCAATCTCCTTGAAATAATAAACAACAAAAACATTAATAACAAAATAAATAAATATTAAAAAACAGTAATATGTGTTGGTGTTTGTAATTTTTTCTTTTTTACTTTACAAAAATTTAGGTCTTCAAATGATTTTTTGCACCTGGGGCACATGTGACTGTGGGCGTATTTTTCTTACATTATACGTGCATGTCTAATAACTCTTTTTCAAATATTTTGCTATTATATCATTAGGAATTGAACTCTCCGGCTTAGTGTCCTGAAAGGATTTTAATAATATTCGTTGTAAAAAAAAGTTATGAAATATTGCACAAAATCAAATAACATATCGATTAAAACATATGGAATGACCTATGTCTCTACCTTTAACTATATTAATGTTAAAGATATATGTGTTTTTGTGTTTGTGTTGATGCTGTTCAAACTAGATTATTTGACCTTGAATTACTAAAATTGTCATATATATATATACTTTGGAAGGTGGAAATTTACAATTCATGTGATTTTTCTTCAATTTTTTTTATTTGAATTATAATTAATTGAAAATGAAATGAAATGTTAATATTTTTTCTTCATAATTTC
This sequence comes from Argiope argentata, assembly GCA_026289955.1. Lineage (NCBI taxonomy): Eukaryota > Metazoa > Arthropoda > Arachnida > Araneae > Araneidae > Argiope > Argiope argentata. Next base: position 4,120,575 of record JAOUZG010025245.1, on the reverse strand, counting down.
TAAATACATCATAGCATGAAAATTATTTTATTATCATCTTAGAAACTGAAACAAAATTTTTAAAGTTTTAATGATTGTTTTTGCAATATAATTTTTATGTTATTTTAAATTCTTAAAAAAATATTTTTTATGGTACTTTGCAGGATATATTTCATTGTTATAGTTAAACTCAAATTGAACTCAACTGCTTCCAATATTTCCTCCTATCCTTTTTTTTCCATTGTTGTGTGTCGAGATATGATGAGTGGACCCTTTTTTTTCATGGTGAAGAAGTTCAATAGTTAGTTTTTAACATTTTTATCATGTCAGAACATGATATTGTTTAGGGAATAAGGTTTCCTGGCGTCAACAAAAATCCGTAACATACATTAACATATAGAAATAAACATTTTAATCTGCAGGCGAAAAATAAAAATTTTATTATCTGCACGAACATCTCAAAATATCAACTTTCAATAACGAGTTGCCATGAATTCTGGATGTCATTTTAAAAATGTAATTAAGGAATTTTTAAGAATGTAATTTAATCATATTTTTAAACAATTTATTTCGTTTAAAATAAAAATAAAATTTTATTATCTGCACGAGCATCTCAAAAAAAATCAGTTTTTAATAACGTGTTGCCATCCTATATACAAAAGTTCTGATTAAAAAAATAAGTTTATGACTACAGCAAGTACAACCTAAAAAAATGTCATTTTTTAGCACGTGATTGTGTGAAATGAAAAAAAATAGGAAATGTTATATTTTTTTGTAAACAATGAATGCGAGACAAAGCTTTTTGGATCGTTTGCAATACTAAAGTGACTCATTCGATGAAACAATTAAAATAAATAAAAATGTAATTTAACTTGCACTAGCACGTTTTCCTTGGCCGTTCAAGAAATGAGGTTCTGACATGATATATTGAAATACGCATAGCAGATTTCATTTTAATCCTTTTTGAAATTTTGTTGTCTTTACAATTAAAGTTTAAACTCAGAATCAATAATAGATATTAAATAGATGTCTTTTTTTAAACAAAAAGAAAGATATTTACTACTATATAACATTGGTGTTCTTTCTTATGATATAATTGGTTGTATAAAGATGCACACAAAAGATTAGGAAGATGTATAGCGCAATAAACAGAACGACATAAAAACTTTTAAAACACTATGAGTTGTATGTCTACAAAATTGTAGTTTAATCATATTTGACGTGGAAACCTTTAAGATATATAACAACAAAAAACATTAAATTGAAATATTCAGCAACCGTTTTCTTTTTCTAAACCAACTAGTCTCCAAAGACTGCTAGTAAGCAATAAAATTTTTTTATAGGGAATTAGTTCGTGGAAAAATAATTTCCTCTGCCTCTCAACCGGAGTAATTCGCAGGCACTGAAGTGCCATAATTTCATAATCGTTCGGCTTTTCGTGCGTCGGGGAAGAGTGCAGGTGCAACGCATGAGCGAACGAAGACGGACGACCTCTCTCACAGTTACTTTACCCGCAGAATCCTCCCGAACTCGTTTTGCCGGTACGCACGGAAAAGGGATTTACTCGACCGCAGAAAAAAACATGGTGTTCGACACAAATATATTCATTCAGACTACAACTTTCTAATTAATGAAATATATCTAGTAAAACCAATGGCCTGTTGATTGTAAGGAATGTTTTTAGGAGTAGAAAACATTAATGATATGAAGAATTTGTTTCCAGGGCTTTATAAGTTATCTAAAATCTGCTGAGCCGGCTTTCTGGCACAGAGGTAGAGCGTCTTCTGTTTTGGGAGTCCCGGGTTCGAGTACCGGTTCGGGCATGGTTGTTCTTCTGTGTGCTATCTGTGAGATGTGTGACTGTGCAAGCAAATGTGGTAAGCGTGTAGCTAAGTCGTATTCTTGGCCCTAGTTGGCCCTACTTCAAAAACAAGAGACGCTCCTTTCGGCTTAAATCTGCTTCTGTATCAGCAGGGAGCTTGTCCATGGCAAGTGCCATAAGTAACAACAACAACAACACATCTTTAATAAGAAGGAGGTTCTTAAGGAGGATAGAAGACACCAGACCAGCTCCAATCGTGTATCTTCGCTAGGCCGGCTTTCTGGCACAGAAGTAGTGCGTCTTCCTCGTGTTCTGACTGTCCCGGTTCGGGCATGGTTGTTTTTCTGTGTGATTTGTGACTGTGCCCACCCCTGTAAAAAGGGGCTGTGCAAGCAAATGAGGTGAGTGTGTAGCTAAGTCGTACTCTTGGCCCTAGTTGGCTCTACTTCAAAAACAAGAGAATCTTCTTTCGGCTTAAATCTGCTGCTGTATCAGCAGGAGGCTTTCCGTGGCAAGTGCCATAAGTAACAACAACAAAATCTTCTGAAATGCTAAGTAACAATTTCTATTTACTCTGCATGTCAGTGTGCTAGAGAACTGGTTTACATCAAACAACCATTTTTAAATCAGCCGGGGTGGTCTCTCCAAAATTTTCCAAATGTGTTTCCTTCTATTACTCATATAAAATTGTGAGCCCTGAGTAAGTCCGAGAACAATAGTAGCGTACTATAGATCGTTGGGGTACTTTTTCATTAGCCAGGAGCCGGCGAAAAATCGCCAAATTTTGTAGAATTCCACCAAATTTCTTTAGCAATTTTTCCCTGGTGCTGGCTAATGGAGAGGTACCATTTTTGGCGCAAATTGTTACTGAATAAGTAAAAAAAAATGTGTATTTCAGTAATTTTTTTTGCTATTGATTGAAACCAAAATTTGACATTTAATTACAGCCGACCGTAATTTCACATATAAAATTTCATTGATTTTATATTATTATGATTATAAATGATTTCATTCACGTGTATTCGAGAGTACAGGCTGCCAAACTGCTAACCCTTTGTCACATTCGTTGAAAATTTGAAGGAAATCTATATTTTAGAAGCCAAATCCGTATGCCATAAACGTTAGTCATCTAGTTGCTAACGTTTTAAAATTATGAAGCTCCCTTGTGTTCGAACAGCCAAATAAATAGATTTCATCGGATTGTATCTAGTTTCAAAACTTGATTAAAATCTATAGATGCTATCTTAATTTCGTATATCAAATTCCATTCGTCTAGATTAAAACGTTTTTGAGTTGTCGTGCTCACAGACAGTTTAATGGCAAATGGACAGGTATAACGCCAAAAATGAATTTTTCGAACTCAATGAGGCCTAAAACTTGGAGAAAGATCAAAATCTTGTATTCATATCTTTTGATGATCTCAAGATGCTTTCTCTTTACTTTATATGTGAGAAAGTAAAAAAAGCCAATTAAAAATTTTATATGATAAATTTGTGAACGTTCTTTTTAAATAATTGGGTAATACAGTCGCCTCGGCTAAAATTATATCGTTTTTAATCATCAGAAATAGTTAAATTTTTGTATAATCCAAAACTTAATAAAATTCGCTTATCTAATATCTTATCGTTCTATCTATGTTAGTTTTATGTTTTTGAGGGCGTCCTTGTACAGAGGTAGCGCGTCTTTCTCGTGTTCTGGGCATCCCCGTTTGAGTTCCGGTTAGGGCATGGTTGCTCTTCTGTGTGAATGTGCCCCCCTGTAAAAATGGGCTGTACCAGTGAATGTGATGAGTGTGTGGCTAATTCGCACTATAAGCCTTAGTTGGCGCTATTTGAAAATAAGACTCTCATTCGGCTTAAAATCTCTGGCGGCCGTCAGCGAGCTTATCTATGACAAGCGCCATTAGTAACAACAACAACAACATGTTTTTGATGAAGGACGAACACTATTGAGATTGTATATTGCATTCAGAAAGTAATCTAAAAAAAATTCTCAAAATTATGTAAAATTTAATCAAAATATTTTTTTTTTCTGCTTGGCTCTATTTTGTTGTTTGAATGTTTTTTCAAGTATTTATATAAAATTAATCTTTTATTTTTAATATTAAGAATGATTTTTTTAAAACCTCATAATAGAGACATTTTTTGAGATGGAAAAACTTCGCGCTATCTTACTTACCACCAAGATGAACAAATGGGCTGCTTTTATGGAAGCCACTTCTGCTTGTTTCTATGAGTATCACTTGATCATAAGGGATGGGTGATGTGAAATTCTATGGTCAGAGAAATATAGCGAAGGTTTTTGAGACATTTGTTCGGCTATTTATCAACAGTTCAATATGAAACAATGTTGCACAATAATCCGTTTGTTTTAACAATGAGTGATTGTTTGCTCATCACTTTTTAAAGGCAATTTGAATAAATAGATGAAATGTGTAACAATCAAAATATCAATATCTACTTATAATTAAAGAGAATAACGAAGAAGAGTTGATCCGTAGAGAAAATCACCCCCTTGGCGCCCTTTTCAAAATCGCCAACTCACGGCGCTCTTGCGTCTTATCTCTCGGAGGAAGATATATCCAACGGAAACATCGGGTTGCCATATTTGGCGCTAAATATCCTTGGCGAAAAGGGGGTGATGCTCTCTCCTGTCGCACCCAAAGAAAAAACAATGTTTTTCTTAAGAAATGAGCTTTGAAATAGAAGTTGAGGTTAATGAATATTTTTTGATGTAAAAAAAATTGGTTTTATCGATTTTATTATTATGACTTCTTTCTGCCCAAGACACCTTTTTTGAAAAAGTTTAAATAAAAATTTTATATAATTTAACGTTTCATTTCTATTCCTAATAATGTATGTCTAATGGAATTTTTAAAATTGAATAAACAAGCATTATTTGACTTATAGTTATCAAGTTTGATAAAAATATACTTGGGAGGGTGGGATTGATTATCGTGAAGCAATTCATTTTCTGAAATTTTAATTAAGTAAAAAGTAAATGGAACTCTGGAAATTTCCCTACCTCAAAAAGATGGCCTTTTTAATGATATAAATTTTAAAGAGTAGTATTTTTTTTCTAAATTTTTTATGGTTTTCTTTAAAGTTATTATTTGCTTAATTTCGAAACAGTTTCCACCGTTTTATCAAATATTTAATAACTAAACTTTTTTTCTTTGCTTAGATATGGGAACAAAATGCATAATCTGCACTGTTTACATCGTACTAATTAAAAAGAAGAATGTGTCAATGAGTTTGTGTTGAGGCTTTACATACATAATCGTGTACAAACGGAACCGTTAAATTAGGTCTATCAAACCTAACACAAACATACTTTGAAAAGTAAAAATGTGCACCTTGGAGCGATTTTTTTTTGAAGTTTTGTTTATAACTTTTAATTAATTAAAAATTAAATGAAATTTGGAAGTTATCACTTTTAACCCGCACCAAAAACATTTTTGCATCATTTTGAAATTTAAAAAAATGTTTTATAAAAGTAATGTAATATTCATGAAAGTTTTTTTCTAAATTTAATACATTTTTAAAAATATTTTTTGCTTGATATCCACCAATAAAATGCATAATCGCTTTGAGATTCAAACCATTGATTTGATTCAATGTTACATCAAATATTTGATCGCTTGATTTTATTTCATTGTTGAAAGCTAAAAAAATGTAGAAGGATTCTGTATAATATCTGCGTAATTTACAAAACAAATAGAAATAGGAAATTACAATATTGTGAAACTTAGTATATAAATGAATCGCACATGTACATTTTTAATAGTTATATTATGTCATGAGACTAATCTACATTAGAAATGTTTGATATACAATGATTAGTGCATATTTTTACGAAAATAGTAATTTTCACACAAGAGTGATAAGAAGATGCAGATTTTATTGTCTGTGAAAACGCGTATTAAATATACGCCACACAAGCTACCAATTCACTTAGAATTATCTCTACTTAATCCTCTAATTTCAATAAGGGCGAAGCTATAGTTTCGCAAGGCAGCAAGAGAAAAGACGACCTCTCAAGCTCAGCTAACCAAGTAGCTTGTTCTCTAAACACAACTGACTGCCCGCCTTTACGGCGCGTCTTAAATAGCGTCCCGCTGAAATGGGCAGGACAAACCTAGAAAGGACTCTTTCCGGATGAGTCTAGAAATTTCTCCATTATTCTCTAATAACAAATCTTTATTTCTTAGCTTCTACTACACGTTTTAGAATGTAGTAAACACATAATGATCAAATATGGCGATCTTCTGTTGTAAACAAAACCTGTAGGTAACCAAATTTGACATGAATACGATTGGCGATTGATATGTGTACCTTGAACTTTTTCTAACCTTTGAATAGAATATAATTAATTAATAATAATCAAAGTTCTTAGTGATAATGTCTGAAAATATTATTCTTACACCATCTTAAAATTCTAAAAACTAATTATCTTTCCAATGATATAAATTTAGAATTTATTTTTTGTGATTTTAATAAACTTTTGATAAGATTTGCAAGTGTGATGTACAGTTAAAATTAAATTCAGCTTCTTATTTAGATTTATCAAGCTTCGAAATCGTTTTTTTATTGATTAATACTATTGCTTATCAATAATCTTTTTAATCAAATATTTTACTTTACCCTTAAATTAAACATAAGGAGTGAGTGATTTTTCAGCCTACTAATGATAGGCTTTCGTTATAATTTCAGCATCAAATTATTGTATTTCAGGGATACATTTTTTATGAGATATTTATTAAGAGGACATGAAATATTCAGATGATTACTGTAACTTCTAAAGCGATAGATATGTTTGTCTATGTATGTAGAAGCGTTATTTGTAGTACTTACTTATTACAGCGTCGCCTGCGATGCAATCCGGTAATGATGTAATCCGTTGAATTTTTTTGCCAAATTTAAATCCGTCGCCAATGAGTTACTAAACCATTGGCGAAGACGGTTTAATACGTAAGTACCTAATTCCAATCAAATATTATGTCAATGGCTAAAGAATTTTCTTCTTTTAATCCTATTTACCGTTGATAATTTTTTTAATAATTAAACGAGTCAGATTAGTCTATTTTTTTTCTTTCCGAATTTTTTAATTTTGTGCATTTCCCAAGAAGGTAATTTTGATTGGTTTCGGCATGAAAGCATCAACAGCAATTAATTTGTTATACAATATTAATGTAGTTTTAATAAGTATTTTATAGTTATTTATGCTAAGGGAAATTATTACAACTTAACATTTTTCTGAATTTTTTTTGACTGCTAAATCTAAAGAACTATATCATTAACATAATTAACTACAAACCGTTCAGGATATTTTCATTTGGTTCAAAATTCAGTTTAAAAAAACACATCTTTAATACACTATCTCTTTTTGGGATTTTAACATTTAATTCTTGATTGTTCGTAGTAATTAATGTTGTCAAAAATTAAATGAGTTTAATAATTAAATTAAAATTAATAACTCAAATAAGTAGTGGAGTGTTTACTATTTCTAAGGTCCTAAACAGTACATATTATATTTCTCTTTTTTTGAAATTATTTAATTTCAGTTTCATATTTCAACACAATTTTGATTAATCAAAAAGATAATAATTTATTTTATTAATTTTATGAAACTGTGATCATCTACCAGGTCTATATAAAATATCCTTAAAGCTAACTTCGGGACTTATAGGTATTAGAATAATTAATGAGTTATACTCGCCTAAAGAATTAATATTATTCCAATATTTTATAATTCAATGAATTGGTATTCATTTACAAATTTATGCATTTATCAATTAAGAACACAAATTTTTAAATTTATCTGCTGGCGCCACGAATTAGCCTAGCAGCCCCTAGCAACTATCTAGTAGAAAATCCAACATGGCTTGGAAATAAATGCTAATTAGTCGAACATAGATTGTATAGTTTCAAAAAGGGTTTATATTTAATGATTTTTTTTTTTTTTCATTTTCATTTCAATCTTAGTACTGTTTTGCATAAAAATTCAGAAAAAGAAGGGGAATAATGGGAATTGTAGTTTTTTTCAAGGGAAAAGAGGCGCTGTTTTGTTATATGTATTAATCGCTCCATTTTATTCTTCCTCTTTGCTAAGGTATTATACTTGCGTCTGACTACGGTACTCAATTTTGTGCTTCATCTTTTATATACTTGTAAACCTCAGAAATAGACGCTTATTTAACTAACCAAAACTCCAACAAAAGAAAGGAACGTTAACTTTTGAAATGTATGTAATTTTTAAATTGCTCTTCAAAAACTTTTTGTAATTTTTCATACTTGCTTTTTTTAAAGAGCAAGTTAATTAAGGCGACCAGGGACCTTTAAAATGACTTTTTGTAATTTTCACCTTATCAATTTGAAATTTTTTAGGCATTAAGAGCAACACTGTAGGAGATGACACAAATTTTTTTAAAGCGATATAGCCATTTACTTAAGAGTTAGGGGATAATATAATATAATATTAGAGATTAATAACATGAAGGAAAAATGTTCCAGGCGCTCCAAATTTGTTCGAAAGCGCTCCAATTTTTATTATTACTTACTCTCACCCTTTTGAATCAAGGGTTGGGATTAATATTGAAATTTGAGTACGAAATATCAAAATTAACCAATATAATAACTTAAAAATACTGTTTTTTTTAAGTTCATGTAATTTTGAGTTAATACATTAATTAATTTTGATATTTCGTTCTCAAATTTCCATATTTATCCCAACCCTTGATTCAAAAGGGTTAGAGTAAGTAATAATAAAAATTGGAGCGCTTTCGAACAAATTTGGAGCGTCTGGAACATTTTTCCTCCATGTTATTTATCCCTAATATTATATTTTATTACCCTCCCCCGACTCATAAATAAATGGCTATATTGCTTTAAAAAAATTTGTGTCATCTCCTACAGTGTTGCTCTTAATGCCTAAAAAATTTCAAATTGATAAGGTGAAAAATTACAAAAAGTCATTTTAAAGGTCCCTGTTGGCCTTAAACACAAAAAAATTACATGCTAATAATAATAATAAATGAAAAAGAATTCTCCCAAAATTATGTAGAAAATCGTCAAGGAAATTCGATTTCTTCATCCTGTAGCAGTATCAACGTGATGCCCTTTCCAAAGTACTAAAAAAAAGCTGTCTTCACCTTCTATAACCTTACCCGAAACTTCTATGTCTTTATTTCGAAATTAAACCTTGTACCATTTTGTGAATTTATCCGTAATTCTTTCAGTGTCGCCAATATCAAGTCAAAACGAAGAAAGCCAAATGACGTATTGCTCGCCAACTTTATTGTATTCTGCCTGTGAAAGCAACCATGCATGTGTTTACCTGTTCGCTTCAGCCAAAGAAACAAGTCGTTCCCTTCGTTCAATGCCGAACTGCCCAATGCCTGAGGGCCTATTCTTTTTACGTGTGTTTTGAGGCATCGCTTCTGTTATTCCAGAAAGAAAGTCGGCTCTTTTAAGAACGATCTTCAGAAACGCAGAGAGGTGAGTTAATTTTTTTAGTACCATCTTTGAATAATACTGCATGCTGTACGTAAAGATGTGTCGAATATTTAATAAAATAATAAAGACACTTTAAGAGTAAGTTTTGGTTTTTATATTTAATAAACAAAGCGACAGACATCTTGACCTGCTTTGGTCAATTTGTGGATTCACTTAGCGATTCAGGACGTTGATCTTGAGCAATAACAACTGTTCTGCCGTTAGATGTCTCTGATTTTTTTGTGGTAGCTAAATAATAAAAATAATAATAAATAGGCATGGAAATATAGGCAGTTTTGCATATGTTATATAAATTACTGTTGATGAAAAAATAAAACTCGACGGTTATGAAAAAGTTAATATTTTTGCTTATTAAAAAAAGTTAAAATTATGTTTCTTTTAATGCAAATTTTGATGTGTTGTATTAATTGTTCATAAAAAATAAATTATTTTGCTTTGTATGTAATGAAAATGGGATTTTATCAACAAAGATTTTTCATGAATTTCTTTGTAGAAACTTAAACTATATTAACAATACCATTATACAAAACTAACAAGGGAATTAATTTCATTACCAAAATGATACCCATTTCTGAACAATGTGATATTTTTTGAATATTTTTATTGTTTTAAGTGAAGTATTTTAATAATTTTTATCGTTTGAGATTTTTTTCTGTACTAAAATAAAAATGAACAAAAAAAATACAGCTTTTGAAAATATTATTAAAAATATTACTGTTTAGCAAGGCAACACCGAAATTGTTTTTTTTTATTGCATTTTACTCAAAAAATTAAAAATTTAGAGGGGAAAAAGAATATTGTGATTTTGTTCCATCAGCAATGCTTATATTAATGTGTGTGAGCACTTTTTAAAATTTAAACGATTTTATAGAAGACTTATGATGCTGTATAAAACACATCAACAATTTTTTGGCAATTTGTTTTGTAGCAATTATTAGAGTATCAAAAGTATTTCCACTTTTTATTTTTCGCCATTTTAATTATTTTTGTGTCAGTATGAACACAATATAAGTCAAAGTGTTAATGTCCCCTCCCCACACAAAGCATTAACAACAAAATATTAGAAAGCAAGGCATAAGTCATCATGCATTGTATATTTTTTCTTTGTTGGTATATTTTTCCAGCTAGTAATCTCTTAGTGTTTTAATATTAACATTTTGCTGGTTTGGAGGTAAAAATATCTTAAGGCTTTTCATTCACTTCGTCTACTTTAGAAGAATACTCACCACTATTGAAAAAAAGACGATAATCGAATTCCGTAATGATCCGAATGAAGCAAGATGCGGACTGTATGACTGACGTGGTAGAAGCTCTTCTTTATATAGCTCTTCTAATTTGCATAAGATCATTTTAGATTATGAGATCTTGTATCCTTATGCTGTTATAGAGAGTTATCCGCAATGGATCAAAGCAGAATGGTTTTTATCTTGTTTTAGGGATGAGGTTTTGTGGCGTCAACAAAAACCCGTAGGCGAAAAACAAAAAATCCGTAGTCGAAAAATTGAAATTTTACTATCTGCACCAGCATTTAAAAAAAAATCAGCTTTTAATAACGCCCTGCCATCCCATTTACAAAAACTCTGATTTTTAAAAAAATAATTCAATGACTACAGCAAATAAAACCTAGAAAAATATCATTTTGAGCGCGTGATTATATGAAATGAAATAAATAGGGAATGGGATATTTTTTTTAACAATAAATGCGAGACAAAAATTTTTGTTTATCGTTTGCAGTACTAAAGTGACTCATTCAATGAAACCATTAAAATGAATAAAAATATAATTTAACTTGCAAGAAACATGTAATGCTTGGCCGTTCAAGAAATGATGTTCTGGCATGATAGACTGCACATATGCATAGCAGATTTCATTTTAATCTTTTTTAAGTTGTCCCCATCCTATGCAATTGCTCACAAATGAGGAGAAAGGAGAACAAAAATTATCATCTGGCAGGATTCATAAGTGAATGGCCTGTTCAAAATTCCACCTAACACCTATTATATATTTTTTTCTTCCCAATTCGCCTTTATTGTGTAACTGGTTTGACCAGAGAATTCTTCTTCACCAGAATTTTCTATGTTATTGACAAAGCAGAGTGTAATCATTATTTCAAAAGAACGAGGAAAAATTCTTCTTAAGTAAACTATGCAAAAAAAAAAAAAAAAAAAAAAAAATGTGATTAACCATTTTTTATCACATTTATTTCGTATGCTTCAGACCGAAATGAAAGTGAAAATCGAATGTTTTATTTGAGTGAATAATCGGTAGAAAAAAATTTCAACTTTTACAGCTTTATAAATTTTAAAAAAATTAAAAAGAAATTTAAATCTCTTGTTCAAAACATCGATGCTAATGACTTGATTCGTCAGACCTTATTTTATTTTTTAAAGTTTTCTCTTACTTATATAGTAGCTGTAATGTGTACATTTATTATGCATTTCATACTGTTGCAACTATTAATACTATTTTATTTAATAGTTTTATTCATAAATTCAATGAAAAGAGACATTGGGGCTCCAATATTGAAGAATTAACTTTTTTTAAATAAATTTGTTTATAAGGCACCCAAGCGAATAACATTTAAAAAAAAAATCTTCAAACTTTTCCAGAGGCGGCTCATTAGCTCAGAAATTAGCCGTGTTACAAGAAAAAAAAATATCAAGGGATTACAACAACCCTAAATATCGGAATTTTTTAATTTCAAAGCCAGATAAAAAGGTTGTTTTACTTCGAATAAAGTAAATAAAGTATAGTAAATAAAATTACTTCGAATAAAGTAAATAAGTAGAGTAAATAGAATATGATATAAAATTCGTTGTAGTTTTTTTTTTCAATAAAAAATTATGCGAATTTTTAAATAAAGTTCTACAGAAAAAAGATTAAAATGAATTCTGCTATGCATATTTCAGTGTACTATGTCAGAACATCATTTCTTGAATGGCCAAGCACCACGTGCTCATGCAAGTTAAATTACATTTTTATTTCTTTTAATCATTTCATTGAATGAGTCACTTTAATATTACAAACGATACAAAAAACTTTGTCTCGCATTTATTGTTTAAAAAAAATATCACATTCCCCATTTATTTCATTTCACATAACCGCGTGCTCAAAATGACATTTTCCTCGGTTTTATTTGCTGTAGTCATTAACTTATTTTTTTTAAATCAGAACTTTTGTAAATAAGCTGATATTATGTTATCAAAAGTTGATTTTTTGAGATGCTCGTGCAGATAACGAATTTTCAATTTTTCGCCTACGGAGTTATGTTGAAGCCAAAACCTTCATCCCAAAAACAACATCATGTTCTAACATGATAAAAAATATTTGAGACCCTCTCCCCCCGTTTACACTTCCAAATTTCGGTAATCATAAGCTCGACCGAAAATAAATATCAAATGAGATTTGTAATAAAGGATCTGTAACATTCATTGCTTATCACATGTTATAATTAATAAATAATCGAAACCTCTTAAAAATTTTCATCTGAATTACTCTTTAGAAAATAAACCATGTGCCTTATCTTTTTGGTGAGTAACAGCTAATGAAAGAAAATGAATATCCAATGCAGAAAAATGTGTTTAGGTTCAAACAACAAGACTCGAAACCGACATTCATATACAGCCATTGAGAGTGAGATTAAGAAGAGTAGAAGGTGAAAATGAGTGTTGGTAAGCTTTAATAAAAAACAAGTTATATATATATATATATAT
>JAOUZG010025245.1:4080973-4107447 GCA_026289955.1 Argiope argentata | reverse complement strand
TATATATATATATATATATATATATATATATATATATATATATAAAGTCAATTCCTATTAAGGTCAACAAAGAAACTTTTTATTTTAGCTACTTTTTATTAAATAATTACAATTGTTGTTCTCGTGCTCCAATTTATAACGAAAGGAGGGATGCACTAGCTTTTGAGGGTATGGATCCCTGACCATCCGAAGGCAGAAGTCTGACCTCTAGCCACAGCCCGACTAAGGCAGGGGCATACGAGGCAATTGCCGCTGACCGAACATCAGACGGAGCTCCCCAAACAAATCAAATTTATTTTACCTTTCCAACTTTTTTTCGGTTCTTCAGTACTGAAATAGAAGGGGATCCGGGCCCCAATTAGGCTTAGTAGGGCCCTGCTTCTAGCTCACAAACGTCACAAAAACTTTTTACATAGCCGACTTCATTCATTCATCCACAGATCATAATCTAAATCTGGAACTGAGAACGATCACTTCTGACCAGTACACCCAGTGGTATTACTCCCTACACGGAGGACTTTGTGACCACGACAGATTTAACTACACACACACACAGTCATCGGCTGGAGGGTTCGAACTCGTTGCACAAGGAATGCGAATCCAACGATCTACCAACTAGGCTATCACGACCTAATAATTACACTTAATATAAATAATTGATTAAAAAAAAGTTATACTAGCGTTGAATTTTCAACGCCATTCGGGGATTTATCGCAAAATGCTTGATTTTACTACAGAAGCTCGGATAAAGCAATACAGATTAGAAATTTTTATTTTTCTTTATTATTATTTTAATTCGAAAGTACTTCAAAATGAATCCGAAAAATCGATTAATAAGCAATATTTAATTTTAAATGTATCAAAAATTAAGAAAACAAACAGAATAATTTGAAATAATCGGCCGAAAACATGTTAAGCCTAACCTCATTGGCGTGGGGGAAAGACAAATTGTATTTGCTACTTATTTTCCGATGGGGAAATGAAATTTTTGGCGCGAAAGTTAGTTTTTAATTAATTAACAAAAATAAAGAATTAATATTTGAAAAAAAACTGTATTAACATTAAATGTCATCCATTACAAATTAAATAAAATTTACTAGAACTTGATTGGATGTATAAAAGGGGTATATATATATATATATATATATGGAAAGTGTGAGCTAATTGTAGGTAGCCATTAGTATCTAGAAAGGAGGGGACGATCAGTTTGCTGCTTTTCAAACCGAGGGTGATCTGATGAAGCTCCAGCAGTCACTCGTCTCCCTCTCCCTACATATAGGGTACAAGATGATTTGATTACGTAATACATACAAAAGAAACATGCTTTTATTAAAATCGAAAAAAAAAATGCTTATACGACAAAGTTGAGTGAAAATATCTTCCTTCTTTATTCAAAAGAACAGCAAATATTGACATCAAAAATTGAATCGCCCGATTTTCTTTCCTTGCTAAAAGCTAAGGAAAAAAGAATGTATTTAATATTTGTGCAGTTTAGATGATATTTAAAACAGTAACTTCAAAGTTAGAAGATAGACAAACCATACAATTACTTTTATAAGCATCATGATGTCATGGCACCTTGTTTATTATTATGGCTTAATTATACAATGGACAGGACATATTAAATTTATTAAGCTGACATGCTTTAATTCCTGCAGGAGTTTGATGTTTAAAAAAAGTTTCTTGTGAAAAACTTGAATAATGAGTTATGAAAGAAAGATTTAACTGAAAACAAACGGAACCAAATTTCTCAAGGGAACTAATTGATTTTCAAAGGATGTTAATCATAGACAACAATTAAACAATTATAGGGATTATTGGTATCATTAGTTGCCATGAAAGTTGACTGATTATTAAGAATAGTTGTTGATTTGATCACTGATTGGATTAACCCCTTAACATGTTTATTTTCCTTACTATCTAATAAGATGACACCTTCTATTTTGGGAATATTTTCTTATTTGGATTCAAATGGAAATCCATGGAATACTTGGCTTATTTACGAATTTGAAGTCATTTTTCTATTGAATTATAATTGTTATGAATGATTTCTTTTTTTGTTTACAACTATCAAAATTCGATAAATCAATGCACGTGCGGTGTATTGGCAAACCGGTTAAGGAGTTAATCATTGCTTCATTAAGATTATTCTGAAAAATGTGAAAGTCATATGCGCCGATTGTACATCATATTTACGTATATGTTTTTTTCAAAGGTAAAGGTTTCACAATGTTTCATTGAATAAGTCAAAGTGCCGACTCATAAATTTAATTATTTCATAAATTCAAAAAAATGGACTCTGAAGCTCCGTTCGAAACAAATTTACTTTATTTGAGAAAAAAATTTCGACAATCATTTGGGATTTGCATGCTTTCTCCAGGAACTGAGATGCATAATATCTTTTTCTGGATGCTCAGTCGTCCTTATATTCCCAAAATATTTATTTCTTCATATTCCCCAAATACCTGTATTTATCTCTAGCACGCGATATCACGGAAGAAAATCCTTAAACTTACATTTATAGAATTTATGGTCGATTTAGAATTATCTTACGTGAGTTAATTTTCGAATTAAGGATTTCCGTTAAAGGTTGAAAATTCGTTCAAAAACCTCTAGAGAAAGCTTCATATACGAGAAAGCTTCAGACAGACTATTCTCGTTGAATAAAAATGTATACAAACAAAGTACAAAATTAACACAAAGTATTTAAAATTTGATTTAAGGAAATTCTCTCAAATAATATCAACTGCATGTATTCAAGATCTGTTTTAATGATATTACTACAACCGGATTTATCACTAGAATTTCTTTTTTCAATTCCTACTATTAGCTCACGCTCTCCCTATAAATATATATATCTTATACCAGTTTTCAGTCGTTAATAAAATACTCTTTATTCCTCCTCAAGTTCAAGTGTATTTTTTAAACTTGTAGTAGATGGTATCTCGCTTTCTCGTCTAAAATCTTCATTCCCACGCCGCCAAATAAGTAACAGTTTGTGTTTTCCCCAAGCCAATGAGGTTAGGCTTAATATGTTTTCGGCCGATTATTTCAAAGGATTTTGTTTATTTTCTTAATGTTTGATTCATTTAAAATTAAACATTGCTAATGAATCTATTCATTTTGAAGTACTTTCGAATTAAAATAATACAGAATAAAGAAAGTTAAACATTTATAATCTGTATTGCATTAGCCCAACTGGTGCAGAAAATACCCGCATTTTGCGTTGCCTCAATTCGCGTTGAAAATTCAAGGCTAGTATAATTTTTAGATCAATTATTTATAGTAACTGTAATTGTTAGACTGATTGATAGGGCGTTGGATTCGCATCCCTTGGGCTGAGAATTCGTACCGGTCAGCCGAAGGCTCTCCGTGTGTGTGTGGTGGCCATTAAATCTGTTGTGGTCAAATTTCTCCATGAGAAGTGTAATACCACTGCGGGTACTGGGTCAGAGATGAACATTCTCTGTTTCAAGTCTAAATTACAATCTGTGGATGGAGGAATGAAATGCATGAATGAAGTCCACCCCGTAAAAAGGGTTTGTGACGTATGTGAGCTAGAAGTCAGACTTCTGCCTTCGGGTGCTCAGGGGTCCATACCCTGAGGGGTCACCCCTCCTTCCTTGTAAAGTGGAGCACGACAGCAAAAATTGTAATGATTTAATAAAAAGTAATTAAAATAAAAAATTTCTTTGTTGACCTTAGTAGGAATAGACTTAAATTTTTCTTTATATTACTTGTTTATGCAAAACTGGTTCTTCATTAAGTGTTCAAATCAAAGAATCATCAGAAAATGAATATGAAAAAGAAATGAAAATGTGTATGACCAGTTAAATTCTAAATATTTAAGAAAATGGGAAGTACTTAACAGGTTCAATCGTTCCGCTGATTATTATAATAAATAAAATGTATTCAATAACTACTTATATTATAAAAATATATATCTAATTAGTTCACCAATCCAAAAAAAATTACTAGCTATTCTGTAAAAATTATATTAATTTATAAGTGGTAACTTAGAAAAAACCCCTGGATTTAAAAAAGTTTAGAAGTCATTGGCGTATCTGGAAAATAATAATTTAATTATAAAATAGACCATAAAAGAAAGCGATGATTTCTTTTATAGAAATACATGAATTTTGGTTAAAATATAATCTACAATTACAATAAAATTATACATCTTTACCAAATTTGTAACATTCTATGTTCATAATGATATTATCGTTGCAATAATATCTTAATTAGATTCGAAATTATTTAGTATATGTAATGATTTCTAATTCGTCTAGCTTTAAAAATAATTTTCTAATAATCAAACTCCGGCTTTACTGTAACTTTAACTTTTGAGAAAACCCACGAAAAGCAAACGCTGAAACAACAAATTCTTTTCTAAAACTTTATAAAACCCGAGAACTTTTATGCAAAAGCATGTGATAGAATGATTTAAAGAAACAATAAAATTAAAATTATTAAATTACAGAAAGAAATAGTTTAGAAATGAAATTGGTATATTAAAAAAGATTTTGATAAAGTGTAGGCTAAGTTTTAATATTTGTACCGAATGAAAGTCGCAATACGAACCTGAGACGCTAAGGTCAGTAGCCGAGTAACATGACCATAATACAAAAGTCGACTTCGGTATCGTAGATGTTATCTGGTTTATGAAGCTAGCGTCACAGTACTCCTCTACCAGTGAGTCAGCTGAGAGAGGAACGATTTTTATGGCACCAAGTGTTATGGCGAGGAACTGCTTTTTTACCTCAAGTGAGTCTGACGACTTTGCTTTGCTTGCTTGCGTGAAGTGGGGCTTTGCTTTTGCTTGCGTCAAGTGAGTTTTTGGCGGCTTTGCTTTTGCTGCGGGTAGATGGCGCCACGGCTATTGCAGGAAGTTGCGTTGCCAAGGTCACCAATGTACTGACTGAAGGTCGCGAAACTACGACGCTAGGGCCAGTAACCGAGTAACATGACCGGAATACAAAAGTCGACTTCGGTATCGTTGATGTTATCTGGCTTATGAAGCTAACGCAACAAAGGAAAGTTTCAGAACTGCGTAAAAAATAATTCTTGTGAGATAATATTTTTGGGAAGATGCAGCTGGAAAACATCAAAAATTGGAGTAATTTTTAATTTATTTTTGGATTTGAAAAAATTGGCACGGAGCCATCTCACTCAACAACCACCATCTTGAACAGCTCACATTTCAAACTGTTTTTTTTAAAGTAAATTTATATTTAAGACATTTAAAAAGGAAATTCAAGATTCATTTTTATTCATATAGATGTAACACACGACAAAGATTCAGATTTAACGAGAAAGGTTTGATGGAACAAACTGTAATTTATTTATCACTCTAGAAAATACAAATAATCGCATAATGTATCAGATATTTTCAAAAATTTCTCTTCATATTTTCTTTATTGGATAGTGATAATTAAAATCTCAGCGTACATTCAATTCAGTTAAAATAGCAAAATAACTAAATTTAATTGAACTCATTAACTAATCAAACGATTTCTTATGATACCAATAATCATACTGTATTTAAAAGCTTGATAATGGATGTTTCGTGATAAAGCAGACGATTCTAAAATGCTTCGCATATCGTTTCATTTGACGTCATTTAGGTCAGCTGGGGCCTCATGCCAGTTTTACAATAAACCAGTTATAAGATGGCAAGAAAGAAAGACATGCGCAGAAAGGGACTGGTTCATGTTTGCTATAATTACATGATAGGTTCAAAGATTCGATGCTTGGCTATAAATTGCCATTTCGGCGCCATAAAATATATCTTTTTCACTGCGTATCGTATTAAAATTGGATATTTGGGAACTCCGCCTAATTTTACAAACGCATGCGCAGTAAGAAATAATCCAGTACAACAGATGTAATTATTCCGATGGGACAATTAATTGCCATTCATCGAAACAGCATTTTCAGCCTTTCTGCGCATGCGCTGAAACTTGCCGTTTTATAACTAACCGAGTGAAAACCTGGCATCAAGTAAATTCAGTGAATTTATTAACTAACTAAATGACGTAAAAATTCAATTTTAAGTAAGCACTCGATTTTAATCTCATAACAAGTTTTTTGGATATTAGACAATTAGAAGTGTTATATAAAATTTTAATGATGAAATTATTTTTTGCACAAAATAAGATAAAAGGATATAAATAGCTGTAAATAAATAGTAAGTGCTTAACTTTTTCAAACAGTTCATAAAAATATTCAATTAAGAATATTTTGTAGAGAAACTTATAGCCATTTAATAGAAACTCTGGAGGATAACAGCCTTTGATGCTATAAATCCCAATCTCTTAATCCTTTCAAGTTTCAATAGAAACCCTCACCCGAATTATTGAATTAAGTACTAAATTTAAAAGAGGATTAAGAAATTTATTTTTGAATTTTTGGATTGAGTTTCAATTTATATATTTGAAATTTGAAATTTATATTTTGAAATTTCAAACTGTTTAATATCATTTGTAAAACAATTAAAAGCTTTACATGGAAGTATATTCTAATTTCTTAAATTTTACTGATTTTTTTGAAAATTTCCAGATTATTAAATTAGATTGTTTGATGGATAAAATTAATCATTTTCAATTTCGTTTTTTTAAAAACATTTAACGAGATAGTGAAATCGTCGAAATTGCTGAGGAGATTTTTATTTAGTTACTGAAGAAATTAGAATATAGTGAAGAAGTAATGTCAAAAATATTCTTCTTTTGGTTTTTTTAAAAAAGTGATTGAATGAATTTTTTAAATTAAACCTTAAGAATAAACAGAAAAACAAATTTAAAATAAATATATTTTAAAGTTTATTTTTAAAATCGTTTTTGATTAACTTCTCATATTCAATTTTGTAAGGATAGAATTATGAAATAGATTTTTCTTATATATCCTCATGCATTAAGTTTGAAATGTTGCAGAGCTATTGGTTCCCGATAAATATTGTTTGAATATTTTAATAATTTTGGAGCTCTTAAACATGAATAAGTTTATTAATTTAGCTAAAAAATTATTTATCAGAGATTGTGCTATTTAGAATTCAATTTCAGAAATATTAATACATAGATCCAGTGGCGGATTTGGAGTTTCTGAGGTCCGAGGCGCTATTCAATTTAAGGCCCCCTCCTCTCCAGTTATATTTACAGTGTACACTTTTTTATATATATTTTTAACTCTGTTACTCCGATTTTTTGTGTTAAAAAAGAGCGGGGGATGACCTAGGTACATAAAATTGAAAATTAAAACCATTTTTTTTTTCATTCTACTTGGCAGTATTTAAAAGGATGACGAAGTTCAGAGCGTGTTAAGGCTGTTCTTAAAAAAGTAGATGCTATTTTGTACCATAGTTGCGCAATATTTTTCAGGGATACATGCCTAAAATTTCATTATACACTAAATCAATTATTAAAGAATGGGGCTGTTTTTCTCTTTTGGGAATAAAAATATTTTGGTTTTGATTTGAGACGTTATCAGACTCAGCTGATATTTTATTTTGCTGTTTAAAATTACAAGTTGTTGTCAAGTTCCATTCGCAGATCATTCATAAATTTCTTCGATTTCACATTTTGCTTCGGCTCACTCATCGGCTTTTTCTTGTGCTTATTCTGTTTTAATTTTTTCATCTGTATTTTTAGGTTTGCATTCAATTCCATTTCTCTCGTCAATGTCTTCGAATTCCTTTTCAATTTCAGCTTGTTCAGTGATTTTTTCTTCCGCACATTTTGTTTCAGTACGCTCATTTACTTTTGAAATACGCATTCTTGTTCAACTCGCTCATTAATTGGTTATAATTCATATTCTACTTCAACTTGCACAACGTTTTTTTCATGTAAATATTCAATTTCCTCATAGATTTTTTTAGGTACACATGCTGAATCAAGTTGCTCAACTGCTCTTTCTGTCCCATTTTCCATTTTAGCTCGTTTTTCAAATGATATAATACGTTTATTGAGTAAATTTTTATGTCGTTCTGCAATTTTTTATACCTTTTGCATTTTAAAGCTCCCGATTCAAACTTTCTTTTCTGTAACATGACTAAAACATTAAAAGAAATTAGTCGCATAAAAAAATGTTAGCTGGTCTTTTGACGATTTTTCCAAGTTGAAAAATTTCCCCCTTCAGTTAAGAAGAGAAAGTAACCAGTTTATTTTTATCTTTTTGAGCAGTGCTAATGCCTAACGATTCTTATTGTAAATGAACCCTGTTTTAACCTTCAAATGTGCCCAAAAATATAAAGCCACGATTACAGTATTTCAAAAATACGAAAATAGAAACGAAAACGTATTAAAAATTTATATGCTTACCAATCTTCACATTGCTCAAAGGTCAAACACAGAAATGAATTTCTGTCCACAATAGAAATCAAAGTCAATATTTTTCAAACGTGAAACACTAAATCGCTAACAGGATGTTTTAGAGAAACTAAGCTCCTTGAGCAAAGATCTTCTGACCAAGGTCTCGTACGAAAAGGCGTTCTATTATACAAACGCGCTCATTACATTGAGGGCCATTCCTATAGTTCACAGGGTCCGAGTGTGCAGGAGGGTGTAATATGATATTAATCTCTTTAGTTTCGTACAAGATAAAAGACGTAAAATGTCTATCCCCCCCCCACACCTGGTAGACTCTTCACTCTCTCATTCTCAGAATAGTTGGTTTTTCAAGGGTACCTATATTGCATGATTCTTAGATTGAGATAGATGAACCAGGAGTGGTATTAAAAAGAGTGTAAAAATAAAAGGTTTTATTAAAAAAATATCCTCTTTTTCAAAATTTAAACTATTATTATTTTAGAACTAAATTTTTTGGGCCCCTTAATTTATGAGGCCCGT
Organism: Argiope argentata; assembly: GCA_026289955.1. Taxonomy (NCBI): domain Eukaryota; kingdom Metazoa; phylum Arthropoda; class Arachnida; order Araneae; family Araneidae; genus Argiope; species Argiope argentata. The sequence goes on along the minus strand of JAOUZG010025245.1, from coordinate 4,098,607 downwards.
GGCGTGCGCCTCATGCGCCTGTTTGGAAATCCGCCTCTGCATAGATCGCATAACATTTATGGTTATGAAATTTATTAAAGTTTAAAATATAGAAAATAACAAAAATAAAAAAGTTTTAAGATATATCTATATTAGTGTAGCTAAGAATAAGAAATAGCTTTTTTATTCTTAGAAATAGCTTTAGAAATAGCTTTTTTATTCTTATTGAAAATCTAGCAATATTCTACAGAAATTAGGGAGATAACAAAATTTTACGAAAAAAATTGCGGACTATTAAATGTTAAAATATTTTTAAATAGTAAATTCCTATTTTATTCCTATTTAATTATTCCTTTCTATAAGAAATTTTACATATTTAGGCTTTATTTTTATATCCATATTTTGATTAAAATATCCGTTTATTAACAAAAGATTAATATTAGAATACTAATATTAGCCGGTTTTATGCACAGAGGTAGCGCGTCTTCCTCGTGTTCTGGGAGTCCTGGTTTGGGCGTGGTTGTTCTTCTGTGTGCTATCTGTGAGATGTGTGACTGTGCTCCCCTATAAAAAGGGATCTGTGCAAGCGACTGTGATGAGGGTGTAGCTTAAGTTGCGCTCTTGGCTCTAGTTGGCGCTACTTGAAACAAGAGACGCATATCTTCGGCTTAAAATCTTCTGATTATCAGTGGGCCTTGTCCATGGCAAGTGCCATAAGTAACAAAAGCATACTAATATTATTAATACGATTTAAAATATTAACTATTCTAGTATAATATTAAATATACAGATTAGGTGCAAATTAGGTATTTTTTTAAGAAATCTAAATTTTCAATAGAAATTAATATTCTTCATGCTGAAATTTTATACTATTGTTTAGAAAATGGGTGCAAACAATATTGTAAACTTGGATAGTTGTTTGGATGCAATATTGCAGCTCCGTATGAACATTCAATTCATCAACAAGGTTTAAATTTCATGTCTTTTTTAAAAAAATTAACACATATCATATCCTTAAAAAAAACTAATAAATATAATTTTTTGAGGAAATGTTTTCGTCCATAAATTGGAAAGGTAAGATTTTTTTAAAAAAATTAAACATTAGGATATTAAAATTAAAATTGCTTAAATATACAATGCAGAACGCAATAGACTAAAGTATTAAAAAACAATAAATATCATGAGCAACAAATGATAATAATAATAATAGAATAAAAAAACTCTCATTAAATAAAAATTAAAATACTTTATAAACGGGATAAGGATCTTCATGATTGTTGTTTTGATCCTCAGATTTTGTTCATCCTTTTAACTGCGTTGATAAAAATTTAATTAACTTTGACTTCTGTCTATGAACCTGGTTCAAGCGATTTCAACTTTTGAAGCTTTTAAAATCAGAAATGAACGGTACTTCGAAGCAATTATTTTCCTACATATTGTCTTATTGTCTACACAGTAAAAATACACTATACAACTAGCATTTTCGGAGATCTTAACACCTCCATCGAATGTAAAAAAAACAAATGTTCCACCTGAAATTTAATAATTAAAGGAAAATTCATACAATGAATTTAAGATAGGATGGCAAAAATTATTGATGAGTAATCAGTTTTTGAGGGAAAGCCGGAAAACCTTTTTTACTAGCTGTTCGAAACATTGTCTTTAATCAAAAAGTCCCATGCTTTTCTTAACGTCATCGAACTTAATATTTCCAGGTAAGAGAATAATTCATTTCAGAAAATAATTTGCATATAAATACTGAAATAATAATTTTAAAAAATTTATACGCTATTTATAATCAAACTGGAACTAGTTGTAAAGAAAATTGAATATTGTTATGAATCTACAATCTCGCTTCTCTTCAGAGATAATCTTACAGTAGACAAGAGAGCTTTACAGGCATGTTAATAGATGCTGATCGGTGATCCCCTTGCCTTGAAGACAGAAGCTCACGAAAGTACAGAAATTAAGGCGCTATCTCTGTTCGAAAACGAAATCTAGCGACTATTCTAGAAGATTCTTTACTGTGCCAGAGAAATTATATAAGATGGGGCTTAAAACGGGAGTAAATCTAGTAGTAGAATGAATTTTTTTCTTTGATTAATTTAATTTCTTAATTAATTTCTTTGATTTGATTAATTAATTAATGTGAAGAATTCATTTTATTACTGCCATAAAAACAGTTCATTAAGATCAGTAAAATAAATTTTGAAATAAATATAGAACATAACAGTATTTTGGACTTCTCACAGATTTTAAAACAAAATCTGTACCAAAATGTTTTTTAGCCTCTCAAGATAATATGCATCTTTAATGTATTTATGAATATAAAATATACATGCCAGTTGTTTTTTTTTTTTTTTTGAAAAATTTAACAATAATTTTTTTTTTCTTCTTTTCAGCAATATGTCACAAGGCACCAGCAACAACTTTCAACCGGTTTATGTAGTTGGTGTGGGAATGACTAAATTCCTGAGGCCAGGAACCAATAAGCTAGACTACCCACAATTAGTGAAAGAGGCCGTTGTGGCTGCTCTCAGCGATTGCAGGGTACCTTATGGAACAATTCAACAGGCAACTGTAGGTTACGTCTACGGTGACTCTACATGTGGACAAAGGTCTCTCTATGAGTTGGGAATGACAGGGATACCAATTTATAATGTGAATAACAACTGTTCTACTGGTTCCACAGCCCTCATGCTGGCGTATCAGTTCATCAAAGGGGGCAGTAATGACTGCGTCCTTGCAGTAGGATTCGAAAAAATGGAAAGAGGCTCACTGACGTCCAAATTTCGTGATCGCGTTAGTCCTCTGGAAAAGCATATGAAGGTAAGTGCTATGGTCACTGCCATCCCCTCCCCCCGAATCGCCAAAGAAATTTGGCGAATTATACAATATTTCGCGATTTTTCGCTGCTGTCCGGCTAATGGAAAAGTACCCGCATTTCTTGCTTCCACTTAAAAATGAAGCATCCAGTACCTTGAAAAGTATATTAATATGATAACAACAGTACTTCGTAAACTATCTGACCAAGGTTTCAAAATGTAACTTTTGATTGAATTAAAGCTTGAACCATACATCCAGCCATATTGAATTTTTTGACTGCAACAGTTTGGATTAAAATCCATTTCCATCCACTTAACCCTACACTACATCGTGTAGCTATTTGGCAACACATTTTTATGTCCATCTGTGAGCTTCCCATGGCTGTTCCAAAAGGCTACAATGAGTGGCCGGGAATCTTTTTTGGTAATTTGTAGAAAAGACTGATATATGGCTATAGTGGTAGAAAAAGATTTAAAGACAAACTTGAAAAAATACCAAGATGGCTGTTGAGTAAATAGTTCTAGCAATGAAATTATTAAAATACTTTTTTTATGCTTACATATATAATATATAATTTTTATATTAAAAATATATTTAAAAAAAGGAACTAATATTTTTTCATCAGGAATTGTAACAATGTGATTTTTTCTAGATATTGTTTTATTGATAAAGTAGTTATATGATGCATTTCAACTTTGAAAAAATATGCATTTATTGGAATGCACACCTTTTTTTTGTAAAAAAATACATAAAAATAAAAAGCAATGTATATTAGGTTAAAGAATCGAATAAACTATTTCTGTGTGACATTGCTTACAATATTTTCGCGAATAAAATGTTAAACTAGCGAGACATTCATAAAAATCCCTCTGAAATTATGAAAGTAAGATATTTGGTTTCTTTGTAATCCTCTGCTAGATCAATTGTTCTCCTTTCAACAATAACCACAAAAAGGGAGCAGTGGGGGGGAGAGGATAAAAATAATTTTTTTCGTCGATTAATTATTGTTATTCGACATCTTTCATACAAATCATATTTGCTAGCTTTATTTGAATTTAAAGAGGAATTTAAAAAAATGTATTTAAAATCAATTCATTTTATTCCAAACCATTAATCCTTGATGTTTATGGTAAGATATAATTTATGCCAACTGATAAAAAAATTTATATAATTGCAGGGGAAAAAGTTCTGCAATGGGAAAGTTAACTATTGCCAAGTGAACAGAAAATATCAAAAAACTGCTTCAGATTTGTTTTTATTATAATTATCAGGCATGATTTAAACAGTTTGGTTTTGAATTTCTAAAAGCATATCTATATATTACTAATATGATTCTTCATTTACAGCTGCTTTCAAATAATCATCCCATTGTGGCTGCTCCAATGTCTGCCCAAATGTTTGGAGCAGCAGGACAGGAACACATGATGAAATATGGAACAACTAAAGAACACTTTGCCAAAATAGCCCAGAAGAATCACAAGCACTCAAAGCATAATCAGAATTCTCAATCAAACCGTGAATATTCATTGCAAGAGATATTAGATTCGCCCGTTGTTTATGGACCTCTCACCCGATTACAGTGCTGTCCCACTTCGAATGGTGCCGCAGCTGCTGTGGTAGTGTCCAAACGTTTCGTTGAAGAACACCAGTTACAAAACCAAGCTGTGGAAATTGTTGGTATGGAAATGGCTACAGATCCAACATCAAGTTTATCAGAAAATAGCTGTATCAAAATGGTCGGTTTTGATATGACAAGAAATGCAGCCCAACAACTATATGCCAAAACATCAATAAAGCCACAAGATGTGGATGTCATAGAGTTGCATGATTGTTTCTCAACCAATGAACTTATTACATATGAAGCCTTAGGACTCTGTGAAATTGGTAAAGGAGCAGAACTAGTGGATGCGAATGATAATACTTATGGAGGGAAATATGTAATTAATCCCAGTGGAGGATTAATTTCAAAAGGACACCCATTAGGTGCAACAGGTTTGGCTCAATGTGCCGAACTCTGTTGGCAACTTAGAGGTGCAGCTGGACTAAGACAAGTTCCTGGTGCTCGACTGGGCCTTCAACACAACATTGGATTGGGTGGTGCAGTTGTTGTGGCACTATACAGACATGGTTTTCCAGAGCTTTCACGCTATAAATCCAAGTTGTGAAATGCCTTTATTATATGTTATTTAAGTTTGTTATCATTCTATTATTCTTGCTGTATTGAACACATTTTTCCCCCGGCATATTTTTGAGATTCACAAGCATGTAGTAAAGAACAGTTGATAAAATTTTTGTTTTTGTAACATTTTGTTGAATATTTTTGATTGCCTTCATTTTAAAATAGCATTAAGCTTTCACACAAATAATAAAAATTATTGCAAAAAATATAAATCTAATTTTGTAAGGAAACATCACATAAAAAACTGCCAAGTAGAAGGTAAATTAAACAAATTCCATAAAATAAGGAACCTGTCATAATATTAGCACTTTTGTTAAAAAGTCAAATCTATATCTTTCATGAGTATATATTCAAATAAAATATGAACGATATGCTGTATTATAAATATATATAATAAAACAAATTGTGAGTTATATATATATATATATACTACTATTATAAATGTGAAAGTTTGTATGGATGATGTTAGTCAATCACGCCAGAACAGCTGAACGAAATTTAGCACAGAGATAGATTATCTTTATCTTTACTTATAATAAAGCACAATGTGTGTGTGTGTGTGTGTCTGTTGGCGATGTACAGGCCAGACCGTTTGACCTACAGCTGCCAAATTTGGTATATGTATACCTTGGGTGCCGGGAATGTGCACCTCGGAGCCCTTTTTTTGGATTTTTAATTAATTAAAAAATGAGCCAAATTTTAACGTTTTTTCGCTATAACTTCTGAAAATATAACAGCACAAAATTGATTTTTGCATCAAGTTAAAGCGCAAAAAATTAGCTTTTCAATGATACTAATGTTTTGACCTACGAATTAAAACTCTATTTTTAATGAATTTTTAAACATTTAATTTAATCGTTTTTTTTTACAATTTATTTAGCAAAATAAATAAATAAATAAATAAAATTTTATCTTCTCGAGGACCTCAAAAAAAATCAGCTTTTAATAAAATGTTGCCATCACATTTTCAGAAGTTCTGATTTAAAAAAAAGTTAATTACTACGAAAATTAAAACAGAAAAATACAATTTTCATCACGTGATTATATGAAATGAATTAAATAGGAAATGTGATATTTTTTAAACAATAAATGCAAGTGGAAATCGTTTGCAATATCAAATTTAATAATTCAATTAAAGAATTAAAATAAATAAAAATACAAAATAAAAATATATTACAAAACTGCGACAGTTAAAACTGAAAAAGAATTTTTAGAAAAGCACCAAACGATAATCTTTTGAGAGCGAGATTAATTATTTAAAAGCAAGAAATCTTAAACGAACTTTTAAAATGACGTCATTTCAAAGAAACGAAGAACAAAAAGCAATGTGAAGAAGATATTTTGTGCAAATCAAAGAATTCGCCTTCATAATTGTAATTTTTCTCCGCATTTTAATGAATCATGCGAAATAAAAACGCATCTTCTTTCAAACAAGCATACGTAATAATTAACAATGCAAAATTTGTAAAAGCATATAAAACTATTTTTACCCGAATATTTCAGAGACATCAAAACTTTCTACCAAAACAATATCGTGTTCTCTCACGAGAAAAAATAAATCAAATATCATTCCAAATTAAACATATAAAAATGTCATTTTCGGCAAGTGTCTGTATAAAATGATATAAATATGAAACATGATAATTTTGGAAAATAAATGGATGGAAACGTTTTCTATGATATTTTACTATACATATATTACTAATCCAATTAATCAATTTTATTTAAGGCAAATATGGCTTAACATCTACAAGGCATCTTCTGTAATCGGAGCCCAACATCTAATTTCTTAATTTTTGGGGGAGAGATATAAATAATTTCTTAGCAATTGGTCCAAGTGAAATATATAATTATAGATTTAGGGAAAAAATGCTGATGAATTAAATTTTTACATATATCATCTTCTCTGTGAATCATATTTAACAAAATATTCTTGAGACAAAAGTCCTTAAATAAAATCCAATCAACTAAATCAATCATCAAAGCTGATCGATCTATGAAAATTTCAATATAACTGTTACGGTAAAAATTGGCGATTTTAGATCACTTTATCAAGATCTCAAAGAAGCCAATCAAGGTTACTCTAGAATAATTGGTCTAGATTATGATAATGATGATTGTTCTAAACTTTCAATATTCAGAACTGAATAAATCAGCCAGATTTGAAGAAGATAGAAATGCTTATTTATTTATTTAGAAGTTGAAATATTAAGAATATTTTACAAATATGAATCTATAAGACCAAAGGAATTGAAACCATAATTTTTTGAAATATATTTATAAACCTAAAAAAAATATTATTGAGAGCATTTATATACATCTAAAAATAAAATTACAAACTGAAGGTTTCAACTAATCTATGAAATTTTTGCTGAATAATTCCTTGAGATCTTATAAATTATAAAAAAAATTTATAATGTTTCAATTTCTGTATTGAACATAAATATTCAATGTCGGACTATTCTGCTTTCAGTTCTTAGTTTTATTTAAAGACATGCTTAGTATTAATTTAATACTAAGCGTTGTATTAATTGAAGTTTCATCATTTTCAATTTAATTTAAAAGTGAATTTTACGTGCACTGATAGAAAATCAGAGAGAGATGCGGACTTCAAAGATAGGACTGTTTAAGGCCTTCATAATAGTATAAGTGAGTTATATGACGAAATTTGAAGCTTAAAATATTTTGCTGAAAAATTTATTATGAGACCAAGTTATATATAAAAATGATTTAACCCTTTAGTCGGCATTAATATTGGCGAACCGACTGGTCGCTAAAGGCGGCTAGTAAGCTATAAAAGAATATAGGCTAATATTTATTCCAGTTAATTAAGTGGTTAATTTTTTATTAATTAAAAACTAACGTTTCTGCCAAAATACTTCACTATCAAATGAGAAAGGCTTCGATTTGTTTTGTTATTTTCGCGCTCGAATGAGGTTAGGATTAACATATTTTCGAACAATTATTTTAAACGATTCTGTTTATTTTCTTAGTGTTTGATGCATTGAAAATCAAACATTGTTAATTAATCGATCTTTCGGATTCATTATGAAGTACTTTTGAATTAAAATAAAACATAATAAAGGAAATTAAAAATTTCTATTCTGTATTGCTTACCCCAAATCATATAGAAAATTCATGCACTGTGTTGTCTCAAATGGCTCTGAAATTCGCGCCTGTGCATTGCTGTTTTGTTTATTTCAGAGCAATTTTATTCTGATTAAAATCGTCTGCTTACAAATTTCACCAGAAAAGAAAAAAAGAAAAAAATCTGAAAACATCTGCTCGAGCTTTTTGATTCGTTTGTCTTTAATTCATCGTTTTTCATTAATATTATCTTACCCACAGAAAAAAATATATCCTTGTCTGGGATATTACCATTCTAATGAAATTCATCAGTCTGTAGTAGTGAAGCTAATAAAAACAGATATATTCATTTTTTTTTCTTATGCAATCGGTCATTTCGCTAATATTTGGTGAGAAACTATTTTTTTTTTGGCGAAAATGACTGTATATTAAAGCTGTTCCGTTGTGTGTTTTTGTAATTATATTGTATTTTTGTTAGCTATATATTTTTCATCTATGTGTATAGCGGTATATTTCCGTTAGCAACTAATTTAGAAATCTGCCAAATTTTCTCAAATTTCTTTGGCGATTGTTCGTTTGCACCCAGCAAACGGAAAAGTTCCCTCATAGTTTTAAGTAGTCCCCCCCCGCGCTAATGAGATTAGATATAGCGTGCTTTCAACCGGTTATTTCAAACCATTCTGTTTATTTTCGTAGTATTTGATAAATTTAAAATTAAACATTGTTAATTAATAGATCTTTTGATTTCTTCAGAAGCACTTCTGAATAAAAATAAAATAGATTAATTAAAATGTCTAATCTGTGTTTGTTACCCTAACTGGTGTTTAAAATTCACATCTTTGCATTGCTCTAACTGATGTTGAAAATGTACACATGCATACGGTTTGCTAATATTTTACATTGTGATTAAACTGTCAAATCTCACACATCATGACAAAAACACATCAAAATTTCCACGTGTATGAAGTCATGATTAAAAGCTAGTATATATATATATATAAAATAAAAACATTTCTGGGGAGTAAATCCTGAAAAATACATAATTTAAAATTGATAATTTTGTCCCTCATTAGTTTCGGAGAAAAGTTCAGTAAAAAATATAATTATACAGAAGTTCATATTTAACCAATTAGCTGCCACAATCTCCATTTAGGGACTTAGGAATATAACGTACACCATTTGTTACCAAAAATGTATTTGGCATATTTGGCTCTCTATATATGAGTCATATAGTGTGTGTATTTCGTTCTTTGTTACTTTACAAAACAATTAAATTTGAAATTTAAATGGTAGTTGAATGGAATAGAATTGTTGTAGTTGGAACATAATATTTTCAGTTTGGTTTTTATATTTTAATGAAGGAACATAGATAAATATGTAGAGGTAAGGAAATGATCTATTACTTAGTCTTATTTTTTATTGAAATGATTTTATTAATCATTTTATAACATTTTTTCTCCAAAAACAGCAATGATTTTAAAAATAAAAATAATTAAAAGATGATTATACTGTTAAACATTTTTTTTGATTAGCGGTATAATCCAGCCAAAGATCTGAATTACATGGTAGCTGAATTACATAAACACTTCTACATCCCAGTTTGAAAGTGTGTCCTTTCTAATTATTTAATTAATAAAAGTAACAATAAAATATACTTTAACTTGCAAAGAAATTAGATATTGAACAAGGTTAGAAGCATTTGTTATGGAAAATAATTTATTAACCATTTTTGCTAACAATTTAATTTGCAGTCCTTCATCCTGCCCTTTCAATTATACAGTCACAGAATTTGAATTTTTAAACAGTAATATTTATACAAATTTCGACTTTCTATATAAGATTTAATTTTTATGAATAATTAGAAGGTCCAGGAAATTAGGCTAATATATTTAATACATAACATATATGTATAATTTTTTTATTACAAGTTGAACATTAATACAGTTCTTTATACTATAATAAAAATTCTGTAATTTTTGAAGATTTCATTATTTTTTCTAATTAAATTTTTATTTATAATCAATTTGATACTTGATTCTAAATGAAAGAAAACTTATAACTAAATTTTCATAATACTAAATTTTAATTTTTATACAAATTATCCGAAAAATCTGCTGATAATCGTGAATTGATTTTTAATTGATGTTTGTAAAATCAATGTATATATTAAAAAGATTCCTAAAAAGTAAAGCCTCAAAATTTAGAAGACTATTCAATAGTATTTTATTTTAAAAACAGGATCATAAATACATAACAATTTGTACATATTCAATTACATAATTTACACCATATCACTTCTTTTTTGTACGAAAACGATCCAAAACATTTATATGTTTTGGTTGTTTACCATCAGCAGCAGAACTTTTGGATAATTTTTCTTTTACAGCAGCCTTAACAAATTCCTAAAACAAGCAAACAAACAAAATCATAAAATATGCATAAAAGACATCATAAAATCTGATAATTAAGATAATAACAGAAAAAAAATTTAAAGGATTTTTTAAAAATTAACATCCACTTACTCTTTTAGCAGTTTCCTTAACAATTTTCTTTCGTTTGAATGCATTAGCTGATTTACTTCTTACTTTTGCCTTTCGTCGTGGCTCAAATTCAATATTTGGTGGTTTCACATACTATAAAAAATACCTTATCAGAAAAAAACTGGTATGCACTCACCAGAAAATACTTTAAATCTTTTATTATAAACAAAACTGTTTACTATATGACTTTTAAAATAATTTTGTAAAACAAATACTAAATAATTTATATAATTATTCTTATTTAAGAAATTCCATTTTTCCCCTCTCTATTTCTTCATTACATGACCTAGAAAAGGTTTTTTAATGATGTGATTAATTTTTACTGAGGTCCAGATTTCTTAAAAACATATCTCTACAGGCAATATTTAACATTAACACATATTATGGCACTTCTTGTTCACTAATCATAAATAGTTTTTCTATCAAGAAAAATTTCAAAATTCATTTCTAGTAATACCGGGGATAAATGTGCATATGTATTGGTCTTTAATAGGCGAGGTCACCAGAACTACATGTATAATTTGGAGGGTAAAAATGCCTGGTGAGATTTTCTAAAAATTTATTTAATTAAAAATTGAACAGCATTTTGATGTTATTCCCCCATAATTGCTGAAAATATCATAGCACAAAGATGAGTTTTATTTAATCTTGAAATTTGGAAAAATACCTTTACAATGATACTAATTTAATGCTCTCCAGTTTCTCATTTATTTAAAAAATATTTTAAAACATATTCTGTTTTACATTTTATTGCTTGAAATAAATGCATATAGTTTTAATTATTATTCGGAAAGTTCTTATTTTTTTTTTTAATATTTATGATCAAGACATGAAGATTTGACTTATTTTCTTATATTGAATATGCTTCAATATAAAATAAGCTTTTAACAATAATTGTGTGATTTTTACTTACTTACAGTTCAGATTTAACTTCAGAAACAAACAAGGGTTAAAAATATTTCAACCGTGTTAATTTTTAAAACTACAGCTACACTTTTCTGTAATATAGCTGGAGTTATAAATATACAGACAGCAAATTAGATAAATGCTTAATTTGATGAATTGATTGGCATAAAGTTTTTGGAATAGTATCAGTTACAAGTCAAGCAAAATTTGAAGTTTACATTTTAAATAGTTGGCTATAACGATTAAGTTACATAAAATATTAAATTGAAATTCTGAGCAAACATTTATAATAGTAAGCCAAATGGTTGCCAAAGAAAATGAGTAAACAAATAAAAGCCCAAATGTTTTAATCAGTCGAGACTAAATGCTAGATCGCTTGGACATTTTAGCATTTATTACTAAATCCATTTGAAATGATTAGATAAAAAATATTGTTGCTTCAGTATCCATGAATATATAAAAACAGCAAAACATTTAATTCATTTGAATCTTTTTTAAAAATCCATTTTTATGCGATAACTCAAATAATAATGATGTAACATTTGCTCAAATTATTGACTCGAAGATGAGTGATAATCACAAAACTATGAAAGAAGGCAATATAGAACAATATTATGGACACTTAATTAGGTTACATCAAATATAAAAAAAAACTTGTTGGAATATTATAGATAGTAACAGCATCTTTCTATTCTATAACTACCTCCTCTTTACTAAATCACATTCTTTTACAAAAATTACTGATGGAAAAACAGACTTTTGCAGATACAAAAATAAACAGACACTTCAGCTACAAAAATCAATTTCAGAATAGTTGAAAGAACATACCTCATAAAGATAAGGATTTTTTTAAAATGTATATTACTTACTGGCTTAGCTTTCAATTCTTCCATTTTCTCTTTAAGAGTTGGGACATTAATTGAACCAAGATGACTTGGATTCAGGGTTATTAATTCAGGTTGAATCTGCAAAAAGAAACAAGAATACATTGATTCTAAATTCATATAATTAATTTGTTAATTAAATTTGATGACATACTGTTGACACTTGAAATAATACTTTACAATAACATTCAAAGTTTTATTAATGTTATTTTGAAACTTTAATCTGATTTTTTTAAAAAAAGGTGTCTAAAAGCAATACTGTAATGTTGTTACCTTTTCTAATAATGATTTAATTTCCATTTCTCTTCTTTGTGACTTAGTTTGGAAAGGATTAGATTCATATGAGTCAATGTTGGGTTCACCAGCACCTAAGAATAACAATATAGTACAGAAAATATTGTAACTAAAAGCTTCTAACACTGAAAATGAATGATTAAGAGTTAAAGCATAACATTCATTTTAATACTTAAAAATTATTAATAATAAATTATTTATGATTTTGCAACTAAATCAGATCTTTATAATGAAAATTTTATTAAATAACAGGAAAGTATTAAACATTTTTACATCAATAATTTTTATATGAAGAAACCAGAATAAGAAGCAATTTTCTTTTCTATATAGACATAATGAAGCCATTTTTTCATGTAATTAATTTCAGAATAAAATAATCCCTAATTTATAAAATAACATATTTATAAAATAGGAGGTCTAGATAATTTTAAAAAATGTATTACAACTAAAGCACATAAATTTAGTTAATAGCCCTAATTTGTTTGTGGAAAAAATTAATTATTAGATATTGAATTTTATTTGTTTTATAGTTAAAAAAATAACATTTAATAATTTAGCACTAAGGCAGTATAAAATATATTTTTAAAATTTTTGCACACTCATGACTTTTAATACAGAAATTTTGTTCCACTTTTTAAAGACAGAATCTAAACTTATACAACAGACTAGTTATACCAATTTGTGTGTTCTCTTAGAACTAAATCATCATCTTTAATTTTGACAATTCACTATATTTCTAAAAAATGAACATTCTAAATTTTGCAATATTTCTACGATATCCATTTATTTTTTTGGCCAAGAAAAAATTATCCATAAATTTATTAAAATTTTTATTGAATATCATATTTATATTTGATAAAAACAAAAATAAAAATTTTAAACAAAATATTAATTACAATTAAGAGCAAAATTACTTAGATTCAAATTAAAAACTTTCTCAAAGGAAAAAGTGAAATATAAATACCTGGCACTAAAATACTGCTGAAACCTGAGTTGTACCCTATACCCAAAACATCTTCATAAGGACAAAATTGCACACCTGATATAGTAGATCTCACCTTATGTCGCAGATAGGGAGCCTTGACAGTATGAGTGCAGCAGTCTTTATAAATCTGCAGATTCATAAAAGAGTTACACAAGATATTCAAACATTAATGTTGTAATAGTGATTAAGTGAATACAAAAAAGATCCTTAAAAAACACACACACATTTTTCTTCTCATAAAGTTTAATCAATTTTCTGTGAATTTTTTAAAGAAATACTCCACTTTTTTACAAAGTATATATAATACTACTTCAGCAAATAAAAATAATTTATATTAAATAAGTTTAAAATGAAATAAACCCAAACAATTTTAAAATAACAATGAATTAAATATTTTCAAATGATATCAGATTTTTAACATACTTTTATTAAATACTAAATTTTTATGTATGAGGTAAGAAAATAAAGATCACTCTCACAAAGCAATTTTTATGGTTGTCATTGAATTATGAATTTTTTTTAAAAACATATCAAAGATTTAATAAAAAATAATTAAAAAAATATTTATATTCAGTATTAAAAAAATAAAATCTCATTGATAAAGAAGTGAAATAATAAAAACCAACTTACCTCCACTACATTTCCTAAGCCAGCAGATAATAGTCCAAGTTGACTAAAATTTAAAAATCCAGCTGCAGCACCTAACTTATAAGATTGAAGACACTTGTATGTGCGTACGTCAAAGATTTTTAAAGTTCTATCTAATGAAGCCGTGGCCATATACCTGCAATTCAATTGCAATATATAATAATATTTTTAATGCCAATAAGGCAAAAAAATTTTACAAGATAGCTTACTGCTTTATAAAATATCTATAGTCACACTAATGAAATCTATATATTAATGCAAGTAATCTAAACAAAATTGAGTAATAAATAAACAATATTTTCAAAAGAATTAAATATCTCAGTTATTAAATGTGGCATAACTGATAACATAGCCAAAAAATTTTCTTGGAGTTTTTACTGAAATATCATAATTTTTCATCAACTTTCTGAATTGTTACAGTCCACATTTCTCATTAAAAAACAATTTCTAATATGAGTATTTAAAGATTATACTATTTCATCCTAATTAGCTATCTTTCAAATGAATAATAAGAGAGAAGCTAGTCATTTGTAATATATTTGGTGAAAAATATTTGACAACTATTTCTAAAGTTTACTTTAAAAATTTAGCTTTCAAAAGTAAATAGCAGGAAGTTGAAATTTCAATTGAAGAAATTACAGAAAACTGATTAAACAAGAATAAAGATTTTTCATTTTTGATAATTCATTATTATTTTATATTTACGTTAATATTTCATGATATGAATTGCTAGACAGTGACTTCATTTTGAGAAACTTATCAAAATTCGATCAAAATCAATAATCTTGATTTGTTTTGACCAATATTTTTAGAGTAGAAATTAATGGTCCAGGCTGAGTAATCAGTTATTAATACAGAAATTACACAGGATTATATTTAAAAAACCACTTAATTATCCAAAAAATAATATTTAATAAATCTCAAATTTTCATTATCATATCCTTTTTTTTGTGCTGTTTTTAAATGCCTCTCTCTCTTCTTTTATATTTAGTATCTTGTTGATTTACTTGTATCCCAATTGCTGCAGCAATTGGTGGCCATCAAGGGAAAAAGAATTAGATTTTTTTCATTCTATACATTTGTTAAAAGCATTTTACTATCCCCTCATATAAGCTCAAGTTTATGTTATTATTTATTCATATTGCCTATCCTAGGGCAAAAATCTCTTTAAAAAATATAGCTACAAGAAAAAAAAAATCAATTTGGAAGGGGGGGGGAATTAAAAATTTTTAAAGAAAATGTCATATGAAGTGTTTTTAAAGAATAACAATTAATAATTAAGAAAAGCAGTGAATATTTTTTTACAATTGACGTACTATTATAATACGTAAAAAAACATTTACTTACAATCCCTTAGAGTCGATAGCAAGTGACCTTATTGGATTAACATGACAAAGAATTCTTACAAGAGGCTTATCAACATTTGGAGACCACATGCTTACAGAACCTATAATTAAGTATATTAATTTTTAAGAAATATGAAAATTTTTGATATTTTCAATTACAATTTTTTTTAATGTACAAAGGCTACATAATATTTATCTGTAAAATAAGATGCCTTCAAAATGATGCAAATAACAGGAAGCTGCATATTTATCACCATTAATATAGTAATAATTCTCAAAAATACCATTTAAAACTGCTAAAGAAATGGTAATAAGATCACACTGAAAGCAAAAGAATTTCAATTAATTGCCTGACACGAACAGTAATGCAGCAAAAAGATTAATTATAACAATCAAATTTGACAACAAAATTAATATTAGTAACAAACCAGATTGTTATAAGCTAGTGCTAGCAACTAATTGACTCATAAAATTGCTAACCTATTATACCTGATCTAAGTTATCTGACTGAAAATAAAAATTTAGACACTTAAACATAATCAAAATGTTTTATTTTTACACAGAAAAAAAATCTTTACAAAAAGTAAAGAGGAATACATGTATACAAACGATATTAACCATGTGAAACATAAGAGCTAGAATTATTAAATTTGACACTTTGGTGGGTATGAAGGTGCACTTTAGAGCAATTCACAGAATCTTAATTAAAAAATTAAATGATATTCTAACATTTTTTACATTAAGACATGTAAATATTATTGCAAGGAACTGTTTTTACACCATTTTAAATTTAAAACATAGACCTTTATGTGTCAATTCAACTGTTGTATGGTTCTAATTAGTATTCAAAATATCTCAGCTTTTTTTACAATAATACATTTTTTTGCTGAAAAGAAATTCCAACTATTTTCACCACTGGAACAAATATTTCATTTTGTATTTTATTGAAGCTCTTTATACACTTTTTATAATTTTGCATTTAAATTTCAACTTTTCAAGTAAACCATGGTGAAATGTTTTTAATGTGCTGCAATTTTTAGATTATTTTGTCAAGAGTTTTGCATTAACATTCACTTCTATTTCAAATTAAAGATCAGATTTTAGATAAGATGATAGAATATTAAGATACATAATATTATAGAGAATGTCAATAACTATTACATAAAATGTTTTATTGAAAATATTTGACAACTATACATCCTGATAAACTAATTAACTAACATAATTAGTAAGTAAAATAACAGCAGTTAGATAACAAAATAAATATTTATTAAAAATGATTCTCTCTTTTTGGACAATAATTTGTGTAAAAACAGATACAAATTGCATGAAACCAGTACAAAAACGATAAGATTACTTTTCAATATAACACCATCAGAAATGAAATTCTTGTATTACAATAAGGCTAAATTCCATAGTCCTATACTAAAAAAATTCTGTTGCTTTGGATAAGAATTAAAGTATTTCATTAGTTAAATCCTTCACAAATGAATATTTATAAAACAAAAATTAATTACAAAATAAAGAAATTTTATATAACATGAATTAGAATAGCTGCAGAAAATGGTTGCTCAATTCTGTAATAGTCTAGCAATGGTTTTGCATGATCTACTGAATCAGCAATATTAAATGATTATTACTGATATGGAATAGCTGTATACTATTTTAAAAGGCATTGGGAAAATATTGAATTATATTTGCTTGTTCTTTATACCCTGACTAGACACTCAATAATAAATTTCAATCAGTACTACATTAGCTCACAAATTTTATTATAAAACCTTAGCAGAAATAACAAAGTAATTGGAAAGTTAAAAAAGTACAGAATTTGTCACTGCTCCAACTATAATAATACAACTAGAAAGGATCAATTGTTGCATCTTAATATCTCTGTCATATAAAACATTCTGGAAAATGCTCATTAAGGACCATTTAAGTTTTTCATTTGTCCTTTTTTTAT
>JAOUZG010025245.1:3994061-4080573 GCA_026289955.1 Argiope argentata | reverse complement strand
TATTTTCATAATAATTTTTTTTTTACTTCACAATAAAAAATAATTCTATCAATTAATAACAACACCAATATACACAGAATTATTTGGAGTGAAAATGCTTTAGAGCTTAATATCTTTAATGTGAAAATCACTTTTATGAAGATATTCAAAAACATTAAAAAACCTTCTCTTGATTCATAAATTTTTAAAGTTAAAATCACTCTAGAACTAATAAAAAACACAAATTACTTAAAAAAAATAAATTTTTGAAGCTCTCTTCAAATAAACAAAGTATGTTATACTAATTCCAGTTCATTTTTCATTCCCAATGAGCTTAAGTCTAAAGATTTAGTAAAATTGAGGGAGCTGTTACATGTAAATCCAAAACAAAAAATAATGAAAACCTTAGATGCACTCGTTATATCCACTTCTTTAGCAATATCCTGTTGCTGAATACGATAAGTATCCTCATTTTCATCAGGTTCAATATATCTAAGAGAATAAAATTAAAAACTTTCCTTATTTTTCATATATTATTTTAGATACTTTTTAATTCTAATAATTTTCTCAAATTTATTATTAAATGGTATCCAAATATAAATAACAAATAGTAAAGTAGATTTTTTAAAGAATTAAACTTTTAAAAAAATCTTTAAAAATAAATGAAAATTTACAAACTATATTTAAAAACAATATATAACTTAAAATTAGTAGTATACAAGTATAATTACCCTGCTTCCTCCGTTAACAATAGTTCATTTCGTGCAGCTTGTCGAACAGATTTCCTGAATTTTTTATCTGCTTTTATCAAGTCAATTTTATGGTGCTTAGTTTTGATGCCATGCTGGAAAAAAAAAAAGAATAGATTACTAACAAACATTATTTAATACATAGAAAAGTTTTATGTAGGAAGGGTCAACAAATGTAGAGAACAAATATTTTTCAGTGAACAACACCAACTGGATACATATTCTCCAATTTCCTTATTCACATGATTTTCAATTAAAGAAATGAACTGATTTCACCAGTAAGAAAATGCAAAAATATTTGACAAATGGGATCCTCAGTTGTATCTGCATCCTTTTACAATATAAACTTATTTCTGACTGTTTATAAATTCCATGTTATGTACTTTTATTAGTTAAAGAAAATTATTCCTTTTTTCTTTACTTTATAATAATTCCGAAAATTGATCCACTTTCTATTTTGCTGAATAATGTTAGTCTTCAGAGAATAAAAATTATGCAATGTTTATAAATTTCTTTATATCTATCTGGGAAACAAGTTTTCTCTTACTTTTGCTCTCTTGCATTCCAAATTAAAAGGTGGAAAATTTAGTTTTATTAAGAATATTTATTTTTTATTCATATGCTGAAAAAGTTGCTTGGATTTTTAGGAGAATTCTTCAAGCTCTGTTTTGCAAAAAAAAAAAAAAAAAAAAAAAAAAACGCACACACATTTTAATATTAAATGTTATAATTTTACAAAGACTTCAAAGCATATAGAATACATAATTTGGTAGTTGTCAGATTGTGGCGTAATGAGTAGCAAAAACATTTTAACAATTTATTATTGAACTTGGAAGTTGTATGACAATTCAACTCTACCTTGTGTATTGACTGGTGTTAGAAAGACTTGATATACTTTTAAGCGTTAATTTCTTATTATCTGATAGTTTTATTTAAATGTAAATTAACTGTAAATATTAAATGTTTGTTTTTTAAACACTACACACTAGTGATACTCGGGCATCGAATATGGTTGACAATGGCGAAAATGAAAGTGACAATGCAACATCAATCGCTAGAGATAGCATTAAAGTCCCAGCATTTTGGAAACCAGACCTAAAGATATAGTTTCTTCAATTGGAAGTCCAGTTTCGAAATGTGGCACTTATGATGGACCAAACGAAATACGATTATGTTGTGAGTTCCATTGATGCTGAAATATTTTTCCAAGTATCAGACATTCTGACCAGTCCTCCAAGGAGCAACAAGTACTTTGCTATTCAAGACAGACTAATCACTATTTTCGATGAAACCAAAACGTAAAAGACTCAAAAACTATTAACTGAAGTGGAATTGGGCGATAGGAAGCCGTCGCAGTTATGTGAAATGAAGAATTTAGCTTCAGATAAGGTAGGTGAAATTTTTCCTAAAACTCTCTGGCTTTATAGATTACCAACTGAAATCTCTAGTATTTTGTCCATCAGTGGTGATGATTTGGCAAAATTGTCAACAATGGCAGATAAAATGTGGGATGTAAAATCCAAAATGACTAAACATGTCCACAATCTGAAGCAAAATTATCCTACAGTAAGCCAACAATCTCAAGAAATTAATCTAGATCTTATTGGTCCTTTGTCACCATTGGAGGGATTTCAGTATTGTCTTAAAATAATTACCGATACACACGATGGGCAGAGGCTATTCATTTACCTGACATCCGAGCAGAAACAGTAGCTGATGCTTTATTGAAAAATTGGATTGCCCATTATGGCAATCCAACTGTTATTACAACAGACCAAGGTACTCAATTTGAATCTCAACTGTTCGAAGAACTTTCAAAATTTTTTGGTTTTAAAAGAAATAGAACAACAGCATATCACCCACAAGCTAATCATTGTATTGAACGCTGGCACTGTACGGTAAAAACCAGTATCATGTGCCATGAAAACAAAAATTAGACAAAGGATTCAGTAACTGTATCACATACTGCAGAATCAGAAAGTCCTTCGACCAAGCAAGGCACCGGTGACAAAAGAGTGAGTTTTGCTGCTCAAAAATTAATGACAAGATCTGGATGTATAGTGTACATTTCTTCTTGTTATGTGACATTCTTCATCGTTCAAGTAGCTCACTAGAAGGAAAGTACTGTGGTGTAACGAGTAGCAAAAACATAATTTCAAAAACATGCTTTGTAAACTCAATTATGAAATACAGCTATCAAAATATCAGAATAAGAGTATGGTAAGAGGAAAGTTGCCCAGTGGAAACTTACCAAAATGCTTAAGTTGTAATATTAATAATCAGAATCAATTAGAGAACATAAATATTCACTTGCTTTTTAAGTTAAGTCAAAAGTATAGAAAATTCAAAAAGGGCAAATAATATGAGAAAAGAAACAAAAAGTATCCTATAGTCAGCAGTTAAAAAAAAAAAGAGCCTTTTTTTTAAATGTAAAGTTATGTTAAAAATTATTCTGTTCAAAATATAAATTAACATGTAGCATTGAAGGTCGCGGTATGAAACTGTGACGTTTGGGTCTGTAGCCGAGTATCATACCGATTAAGCAAAAGGGACCCTTCAGCTCGGAGGATATTATCTGGCTTATAAGGCTAACGCTACAGTACTCCCCCACCAGTGAGTTGGACGAGAGACGAACGATTTTTGAAAGTGCCAAGTGTATGGTGAGCATGTGAGTTCGTTGGTGCATCGATTGAAGTCCAAGGTCACCAATTATTATTACTTTCAATTTAAAATTTTTCATACAATAATCTTAGTTCATGTTCAACCATTGTTAAAGTAGTAAACAAAGCAGCATTAGGTTTGCTAGAAGAGTATTCCTTTGGGTTGCTATATTGGCAACTAACTTGGGGGGCACGCTAATCTTCACTTTAACCATTTTTTAATCTTTATAACTTTCTGAAAATAATTCAGTTATTATCTCTGATGAAGATTTCCTGTCCAAGATACAGTGAATACGGTACATTGTGCCAAATAATAAAGCAGAGAGTTGGAAAATATCTAAGTACAAATTTTTTTTATTTAGTGTGTTGATTTCATGGGATAAATAATAGACCATGCAACTTACAGTAAAGCCACAGTTTGAGATATTATTTTTAGTGCATAGATTAACTAGAAACTATTTATATAAACAACAAAATTTACACTTATTACAAATTTCACTAACATTTTGCAGAATTTATAAAAATATTATACATAAGGAAATAATTGCAATAAAAAACATTAACTTACAAAATCTATTCTTTTACCCCTTTGGTATTTTTTTACTTTTTCAATTGGAACTGGTGGGCTTCCATGATAAGGATCAAAATTACTTTCAGCATTCATTTTTGAGGAACATCTGAAATATGCATAAAATAATGTTAACATACAACATACTTATTTAGAAAAAAATGCATGATGAATTAGATTATAACAAGTACTGTAAGGTTCAGGTATCTTTGTATACACTTCACTTGATTTTTACTTATTTACATATGAAGGAATAATAATGACCAAAACCTTATAATTTAATGGCAGAAACTAATAATTTTATCATAAAAATTCTACTCTACTTATATAATGTCTTTCAAAATGATTAACTAGACAGAAATCAGAAAAGATGAATTGAAATTTAAATACCTATTGATTTATAATTTTAGATTTTAGCAAATTTCTGACCAGAAAAAACATCATTATATAATTTATTTTAATTTCCCCTCTTTAAAACTCTTATGAACAGAGTATTTTAAACCTTGTTCTTTCCTAATTATACATACAAAAGAAAATAAATGAAAAAATACACTTAACATGTTCAGTTTTTTTTTTAACTATGTTTTAGTAGGTGATATAACAGACACTCAATTTTATGGAGAAACTTGCAAAATTCTTTTAAAAAACTAAACTGGACAATTTTATAAACAGATGAGTATGAAAAATTTGTTTTTCAAATTATGATTAATTCTTGATAAATGATAAAAAGATTTATACTAATATCATTTAAATAAATATTAGTTGCATTAAATAAAATATTTATCATTTTTTGGTATAAAAAGTGATATTTTTTTGTTAATCAAAATTTACTGTATTTGATACATGTATAGAATTTAATATCAAATGAATTAATGAAAAATAAAAAGGTACACAAGTATTAACAGGTCAGTGATTATTCGACAAAGAACAATTAATTGCCAAAAATGTCAGTCTTCAAACCATGTTTAACAATAGTTGTGTTTAATATATATGTATATATAATGGCTTAATTTACAGCCAAGAGTGGATGAAAAAGCAATTTATTGTATAAACGGATGCTTTTCAGTACTGTTTTTGCATTCAGATTCCACTATTTCAGATTTTCGTATATCTAAAAGTATATAAGTTCAAAATTATTATTAACTGATCATATGAATTAAAACTGATTTTCCTCAGAAAAGAGTCATAGTAAAAATAACAAATCAAATATTTCTGCTAGCTAATATAAGAAAACAATTCTGGAAGTTTGTTATGCACCAAGGAAAAATTTAGAGGCATTTTAAGTATCTATCCTAAAAAGGGGATACACTTTATTGACGTTAGAGAATATTCAACAAATATCAAATAGTATAATGTCTCAACAAACAACACTTTTTTTTGTATATAAAATACTGATTATTAGTCACAGCAGTATTAAATATACGAATCTTACATACTACATGGATAGTCTGCCACATACTATTTTATGAGACGATTGTGTAGCATAAAAAATAGCAATACAAATTCTGAAATGTGTTAACACGGAATCAGGCTTAAATTAACATTCGATCAGTATAAGAAAATTAAATTGTTTTGAAACTCTCTACGCCAATATACAGCAATATTGATATTACGGCTAAAAATTTAATAAATATTTTTAAAAACATTATACAAATAAATATTTCGTAATTAGTATTTTTTATTTGCACATTACATTATACAAATGACAATGTTAATAATTTATAGTTTTATATATAAAGAGGGAAATAGTCGCTTGTAAAAACTTCGCATAAAATCGATTCCTATAATTAAGAGATTCAAAATGAAAACAATAACAACAACAATAACCACCAAACGGATTTAGTAGAATATAACGATTTTTCTTCAAAAAACGGCGGGGAAATAATTTTATAGAAATAAACATATGACATACCCAATACAGCAATATGAAATGTTTAACTTTTTTCAAAACCGACAACACACATGGAAATGTCAGTCACAAATACAGTGCTTTAGTTTTTGGAAGAAAAACAAGAAACATTCGCATTATTCTAAATGAATTTCTTAGATTAAATATTCTGAGATATTTTAAAGATTCTAATCAAAGATATGCTAATATTCTTCTGTCACATCTTATTGCTATTAAAGATTCATTAAATAAAAGATTTTTTTATAAAGTGATAAAATCTAGATTGACAAAGAAAAATTCTTCCAAAAAACTCTTTTTCTTGCATTTAATGCCCTTGAATATATTATTTACACTTTTAATAAGAGTGTTTGTTTTCCCCTACCAACATTTTAATTTCAATATTAAAATTTATTGCCTAGATATATCACTGTATCCGTGTGACGTTGGAGACCGCAAAGTTTTGTTTTTGGATACCGAAAATTGAAACTCCCGAGCAACGAAAATATGCCAGGATTTGTGACTTGTGGACCAAATGAAGCGTTAGTTGTATCAGGTAAATTTTATTCAGTGGTAATATGTTTTTCAAGGAATGATATACTCTTTTTTAGATGTTATCGTTGAATTTTATTTGAAAATGAATTTTCATTAACTATGCTATTCTTTCCAGATTTAGCAAAATCTTATGTTGAATTAAATTATCTAAAAAAGTATGTTTATTTCTCAGGACTTATTATTTTCATTCATATAATTTAGATGAAATATATTTCAAATATTATTTTTGAAAGATCTTTTATAACCAATCTTTAAAGAAACAAACTTACCATTCTGTACTATGAATTAATTCATAATGTTGTATAAATATGGAATTTCATTTTTGGTAAATTCTATGATGAAATTTTTTTTATTATGAATTATTTTGAAATATTTTCACATTAGTATTAATGTCTGTCCTTGACTACTTCATTGACAGATACTTTTTAGTTTAGTTTTTTAAGCATTTATTTGTCATATAATAAAAGTTTTGAATTCATTCTAAACTGTCAGTCAATGATTTTAATGTCTGTTTTTTTCTCTGAACTTTTTAAAAATGATGGCGAATAAAATTTATTTGTGAAAAAATATTAGGGATGTAAGAAGTATGAATTTAAAACAGACAATATGTTTTGCCAGTGCAATTCATCAATTTCTGTGTTTGAATTTTGAAAAAAAGAACATTCATTAAATTATTTATTTAGGATGCTGCCTTGCCACTCCCACTATTGTACCTGGTGGTCGAGTATTTGTCTGGCCACTGATTCAACGGGCACAAAAGTAAGTTGTTATTAAAGAATTTATTGATTGAAGTTGTCATTGTTTTTAATTTGTATTTGAAGTTTGAATTTTTCCTTGGTAATTAATATAAATATTGATTTAATATCAATGACAGTTATAATTATATGCCATCACTTTTCATTAAAAATAAAATTCAAATCTAATTATTAATCTTATTATAACACAAGCACTATTTTTTCATTCCAACATTCATAAATTTATTCTGTTAAATTTCCCTTTAATTTTATAGGAAATCAAATTTAGCAGTTTCGTATCATTCTACCCATAACTTTGCTAAGCTTTAGATGTATTAATTCTTAAACTGTGCTAGCCATGGTGACATGGGCTTTAACTCTATTAGTTTTGTTTTTATTAATAGCATGATTTTTTAAATTATTTATTCATATTCAAAGTTTTAAATGGCAGAAGTGTAAAGATTGAATGTTGTGAATTATGCTGATACTTTCTTAATGTATTCATTGATTAAAAATTGGTCTGTAAGCTCAATATCTGGAGGGTTGTTTTTTTTTTGAATTACAGTATAACTTATGCTTTTGTATTGCATTAATTCAAATTCATTTTCACATAGTTTTATTAATTTGAGTTTAATAAGAGCCTGAATTGAGGCACTTTTTAAGAGGGTTATTATTTAGACAATATTAGTATGATATTTGGTTTTTACTATTATATAAATAGATAGCCTCATAAAATATTATTTTTCAAAGTTTCTTTATATATTTCATAAGATAGAGGATTTATATTTAATTTTTAGAGAATTTAAATTATAAATGTTTGGGATATAAATGATCTTATTATTTTTACATGACCAAATTACAATTTTATTTACTTTATAATTGTTATCTAATTATGATCATGTTTGATCTTTACCACATTGCATTATTTAAAAGAATTGAGCAAAAAAATTGGAACTTATTGAGGTTATTAAATATTACCCTTTATTTATATAATCTCTTAATTGAAAGATAAAAACACATTTGCTCTAATTTAAAACTATACAAAATTGCAATTTTTTTCTTGCTTTATAAAATCTAATTATTGAAATTTCACTGTTTAAAATAAAGCTTCTACCCCAGTTAACTAACAAAGGGAACCTCTATTACAATACTGATTAAACTCTCTCTTGCTCTATTTTATCTTATTATTTTCTTTGTCGAATTTATAAATACATGAATCATTCCCAACTTTTTCATTTAACGATCTACAGCTGTCTGCATTTAAAATTTCAACGATGATCATGGCTTGTATTTATCTAAGACATTTGTAAATCTTAAAATCCTATTTTATCATTTAAAGTTGTTATGTGAAGGCTTTAAAGATTTCAAATAAAATATTATTGGATTTAAAACAATTTTCATAAAAGAATCTTCACACATCACTAATTTTTTTTTTGCACACTTTCTTGTTTCTAAAGATATTAGTTCTGTAGTTTTAGGAAAAATTATACTTTCCTTAAAAAAAGATGGAAAGAAAGATTATACTTTTTTGATTAAGTTGTTATAAGTTTTGTTTCTAATTTCATACAAATCATACTATTTTACAGTTTACTTGGAAAAATAAATGATCCCCCCCACATTTGCTATAAAAAATGCTACCTTTAATAAAGTGTGATATTAAGTATTTAATATTTTTCATGTACAAAGCTCAACTCTCCTGACCTAAATAAAATGTCATATCTTTGACTAAAAATGAGGAAGCTAGTATTTTTATTAAAAATGTGCAGCAATATTTAAGGCTAAAATTGATTAAGCTGCTAGGATGTAGAATAGTAATAGGGATTTCATGATAACCTAAGTTTTCGTTAAGAAACTGTTGTAGGTATTAAAATGAATGTGCATTACAAATAATAAAGGAATTGATTTTTTTAATCCAAATATTTTATTTAGGATCATATATGAAGGATAGTAAGTTTATCTTCAATAGTCATTTTCTGACGAGATTTCTACATCAGTATCATTTTCTATATATGAACTTAGCTGGACCAAGTAACTGTGTTAAAGCAAATAGCCTTAAAATCTCTATAAATTTAAATACTAGATAGTTAAAAGATATACAAAAGTTTCAAGTATGCAAATGATTTTTCTTGTGGAGCCTGTTCAAAATAATGATTGCTAGAATTATGATGATGGGAAGTTAAGATGCTTAATGCTGGCTCAGCATAATTAGGTACTTAATGAGCTTTGTTGCATGATGCATGCTATTATTAGCTCATTTTTGTGAGGTAATGCATAGTTTCATTTGGTAATACTTATTTTATAATCATTCAACTGATATCTTAGAATGAACTTTTTGCATAGATAACTAGTTGATATTTTTCAAAATCCTTCAGAATAAAAAGCTAATGGCATTTATATAGGTAAATGTAAAATGTTTTTCTTTGAATATTTATTAATGAAACAATGAAGAAATTTCAATATAGCAATGAAGAAATGTGCACAGATATCTATTAATATTAAAAGTTTTTTTTATTGTTTTAGGTTAACTCTAAATACTATGACTTTAACTATCGAAAGTCCTAAGGTTTATACCCAGCAAGGAGTACCTATATCTGTTACTGGCATAGCTCAGGTATAGTATTATAATTTTAGAATGATGAATTTAAGATTTAAATATTATTGGCTTACATGGCAATCTTTTTTATTTAATCTAATTCATACACTTTCTAGAAATATAAATAAGTTTAAAAAGTAAATTCAAAAATGAATGAGAGAATGAATATTTAATTATAGATATGATAGCATTTTATTTGACTATTAATTCCTTAGTATTTTAAGAAATACATGTTTAAATATTTAGAATAGAGAAAAGGTAAAAGTCTGTGTCACTTCTCTTTGTTTTATAATACAACTATTTCTCTTGTACTGTCGTTTTGAATGTGCAGAAGTATTTTTCCCTGGTAGTTAAATCTTGATTTTCTATTTTATTTTCAATTGCTTTGTAAATAAGTTGAATTATTTTGTAGGAATAATGCATTGTTTGTATAAATCATGAACTGTGTCTTCATGAGGAGAACACTTCCTTCCAAAAGTTTTTGTTTATGGCATTTGCTAACGAAACAGATTATTGTGAGAAGAGTTCATTTAAAAAAGGTAGAAATTAATTATTTGTATGCATAACAATATCGCGTTAAGGAGGGGGGGGGGGAAACAATGAGAAAACTAAAGTAGAAAAAAGACAATAATAATAATAATTTCTATATTTAATTTGTTTTAAATCCATGTAAATAATAAACATTAAATTCTCTGGAGCAAATGCTGCATAATCTGTCTATTGTAGCATAAAATTGAGAGTATAATTAATCATAAAGTTTTCAATATTTTTATCTAAAGGTTGTTCATATTTTAATATAAAATAAAATTTTCATTATTATATATGCTAGAAACCTTTTCGAAATTTATATTTATTTTCTCTAAGTATATATTTTTGAAAATAAAAAATTAACAACTATCATGAAATCAATTTTTAGATTAAAAAAATTAAATAAGATTTGTAACTTTTTATCAAAATGTACTAGCTTTCTAAAACATAGTTAATTTTGAAAAGTTAATATGTAAAAATATTTGAAATTTTAAAATAAGTCAAGTGCTTATTTGGGGATATGCCAGAGGTTCTGGAATTAAAGGAAGCCCTTAATAAAGTTATTAAGAAATTATTTGAGCAACCCTTTACATTATTTCTGTGGAAAAAGGTATAAATGTTTTAAGATAGACCTTCAGAGGACCATATATTCATTTTTTCCTGGCTTGAAAAAAGCAACCCAATTATTAAAAAAAAAAAATGAAATGTTATTTAAAATTATAGGGTTAAAAAAAAAAAGAGAGCTTTTCTTTCTTCCAGGTGATGTCAGTAATCATTTGAAGTTCAGCTGCAAAGTATCCCTATCTCTTACATTCATTTTATTACTTTGGAGTTGAACATTCTTCAATCCCTTTATCTTTCAATTTCTCTTTTACATTTTTGTTCAAAGCACTTTCAAAATTTGTCAGGGTACATGAGTCAAAAAAATATTGTTAAATATTCTAATGTACATTAAAATACATTTTAGTGTCTCGGAATCACACCTGAAAAGGAATAATAGGAAGACTAGAAAACAGCCCTAAAAGATTCCCTCTTCTTTATTTTGTGAAAAAAGTTTAATGCACTCCATATAGTATAATGTAATCTTCTTAATATCTTTTTTAATGTTCAGTAATATTTGGCAGTAAATATTTAGTAGAATAACTTCTGAACAATTGATTTCCAGATTATTAATAATATGAAACTAACCCCTGAATATTTTTAAATAACATATAATATCACTATTTTTAATTTCAAAATAATTTTTTTCTTTGAAATGTATAAGTTTATTTTTCTTGTCAATGTTTATGAAAAGATATAATAGAATTATACCTATAAATTTAATGGAAGCAATTCAATAATTTTGATGAAACAAACTACTAAATTCATAAAATATATTTTCTTAAAATATAATAAAATTCAAAATTTCTTGCAAGAACTTACTTTAAGTAAAATCTTCAATACAATTTTCAAATTTAATTTTTTTATTGTAAATATCTAAGTATAAGTTACTTTAAAAGTTTCAAATGTTTAATAAATTAAAAAGATGCTTTTGAAATTAGTTTCTCTATTTTTCAGTTTCAACCATTGATCGATATAAAGGCTTCTTTAAAATTGCTTCAAATTTATACCTAGAAAAGAATTCTAGATTTGTATCCTAGAAAAGAATGTTTCTTAGACTTCTTTTTGATTCCTCCTACTTGTAATGATTTTCTTTACCGATTTCTATTTCTATGATAACTGCCAATAGATAAAAACATTTGATAGGAAGGGTTCTAAGGGAGGACACACAGTTCTCCTTTTGAATTTGTGAAAGTTTGAACAAAAAGTGATTGATTTACTTATTATTGAAATTTTTCATAACATATTTTAACATGACATTAGATATAACTTGCAAGATATTTTATTATTTTTAAACCAACCAATCAAAAATATTTTTGTAACTAATAATTTTAAATTGAAATGTTTTTTTTGTGACTAAAATGAAAACTTGTTGATAAGTAATATTAATTTCCTAGTTTTCTTTTAGCCATTTATAATTTATTTCTTTTTGTTTCTTTTTATTTGATTTTATATTATTTTTTTAGATTTTCTTTAAGTTGTCACTTCAGTTACAAATTACATCATGATTTTTGTCTATTATTTTGAATATTACTCGATCCTGATAGAAATTATATGTGAGTAAGTTGTTGCTTATTTTTTTCCTTTATTTTATTTATTCTTTTAAGCTGATAATATATATGAAATAATTTTTTTAAAGGTAGAATTCCTATTTAAACATTCTTGCTTTTTAAGAATTCATAAATATATAGAAATGGATACACATTTCTGTTTTATGAATTTAAATATCTTGCAGAATGCATAATATTGACGGATCATTTTCTTATGAATTTTTTTTTGTACAGATAGCTAATGTAAGAAAATTGTAAAGATGGCAGTCTTTATATGAATTTATTTATGAAGCATTTTTCAATAAAAATATTCTTGAATTAAAAATAAACTAATTTTGTTTCATGTGATCTTTTATTACACTGGATTTTATTTCTATCCATTACGTACTTCCATTCAATATTAACCTAATGATATCACTATATTTAGGACAATGTATTTGGGCTCATTTGTCGTTTCATTGTCATTGATTTTTGACCTGTGAGAAACATTTTTAATTTGACTAAAAAATTGATTCAGCTATATTGAATTAACATCTCTACTATAAAAGTAAAAGTTTTCATTAGAGAAGATTTAATTCTGCAATACTTTTAATTTACATGCCAATTAAATTTCATGCCGTTTGGCCCTTTTGTGATAAATATTTAAATGACTCATCCCTACCCTACTCAGTAAGAACATAGTAATTATTCTGAAGTTTGAAGAGAAGATTTAACCCCACCCTATTTCTGTTTTATTGATTTGAAACATGGATATCAAATTTCATGTTAATTGATCCACTTTTATATCTATATATTTATAATTTATTTCTATCTGATAATAGAAGGGTAGAGTTGATCCAGATAATCTAGGATCGATCTTCACTTATAATTTTTGATGGAAATTTTAAATTAGTGTATACTAATTATCATCAAAATCAATCCTGCTGTTTGAATGTGATGCTGCTATAAACATACATATCATTCTAAATTTTATATAATTATTTTATTCATATTTTTGTATACCATTTCATTACATTTTATTCAAAGCAGTTTTATTTCATTAAAATAATATCAAGTTCTTTAAAAATCTGTAGCTTTAATTTAAATTTTTTTAATAATATATTATAAGGAAGGTAATTATAATTTATGATCGAATTAATAACACACATCCTTTTTTTCAGGTTAAAATACAAGGGCAGAATATGGAAATGTTGAGATCTGCTTGTGAACAATTCTTGGGAAAAACTACTAAGCAGATCATGAATATTGCAAAGGAAACCTTGGAAGGCCACCAAAGAGCCATTATGTGTACTATGTCTGTAGAGGTAATTAATTACATTTGTTATTTACCATTATTTGACTAATCTTCTCTTATCAGTGTCCTTACTTTATTTTGTTAAGGATTTATATCTTTAAATTTAAATTAAAAATATATTTTATTTATAATGGAAAAAAATTTATTTTAGGAAATTTATAAAGACAGAAAGAAATTTTCCAAGCAAGTTTTTGAAGTAGCTTCTTCAGATTTAATTAATATGGGCATCACTGTAGTTTCTTATACTATTAAAGATATCAATGATGATCAGGTAAAAGTTTTTCATATTCTGTTAAGGATAGACATGCTTTAAATTTGCTGACAAAAAATTTATTTATCAAAATGTTATTATTTTTAAATGAAATCTCTGAAATGATAACTTTCAAATAATATTTTTGTTAAAATTATTGAATTGTTAATTTACTTGTTTTCATATGACATTAACTTTTATAAAGAAATTGCAATTAAAACTTGGAAAAGATTTATAACAAATTTTTACATCATATTATATTGCTATAAATTTCTTTTTCCTATGACAGAATTTCATGACATTTTTCAGGGATATTTGAAATCTCTTGGTATGGCTAGAACAGCTCAAGTAAAAAGAGACGCTCGTATAGGAGAAGCCGAAGCAAGAAGAGACTCACAAATAAAAGTATTTACTACATGGACTTTATAAGTTTTTTTTCTCTTTGTTAATTTGGGGTATTAAAGTAGAAAGTATTCATTTCTTAATTATTTTTTAAGTCTACATTAAAGAAAAGTTATTTTCAAATTTCATTGCAATTACAATTTATATTATTTCTGATTTAATGTTTGCAATTTATTTTTATAATATTTTGTATATATAATGGTAAAATTGTTTTTAAGAATTTTGATATGTAACTAGTAATGAAATTTTATATAATACCATTAACCTGTTAATATTTTGAAAGTAGTAACTCAAACAAATCTATTTGTTTCAACTTTTTATCAGTGAATGATATTACCATTTAATTAAAAATTATTTACTAGTATATTATTATTAACTCTTATTATATAAGTTGTGACCAAGTGGATAATTCTCAACAGTATGCAGTGCAGAAAAAGGCAATTTATTAAACATATTTATTATAATATTTGTTTTAGTAAAATATCCTCTATTTACATAGCAGTGTAATTTAAATGTAGAAATCAACAGTTCCAAAATTATTGATTCTTTAAACATGTAAAAGAATTTACTATTACTTTTTTTATTTGAATATGTTCTATTAATTGTGCAATCATGCTTATTTTATATTTTTCTCTAGGAAGCATTAGCAGAAGAGGAGCGCATGGCTGCAAGATATGTAAATGATACAGAAATTGCTAAAGCGCAAAGAGACTTTGAATTAAAGAAAGCTGCATATGATATGGAAGTTAACACTAAAGTAAATATAATAATTTGGTAATGTGCTTTCATGACATCGTAGTTTAGGGATTAAAATGTTTCAGATATTTCTACATCAAGTTAAAATATTTTTATTGCCTCATCTATTCTGTGAAACACATTTTATTATATAAAATACTTTCTAAATAAGACATATTTCATTGAATTTAATACTTGAAAATTATTAAAATCAAAACTAAATAAATTTTGAATATTATGGATAAGTAAATTAAAAGCTCTTCTCTCAAAATATCCATATGTAGCAAAATTTTAGATGATTTATTAGTATCTTTATGTATGTATCCATGTTAAATTTTAAGAATCTTTTTAATATTTTATAATGATTGTTTATATATTTATTTTATATTTTCTGTCATTATAATTGCTTACTTTTATTTTGTTTTCATTTTTTAAAGAATCTAAATAACAGATTGTCTCTTTAATTTTTTTTTTTTCATTTTCAAATATGGGCCAAAAATTTAAATTTTGTTATATGATGCTAATTGTCATAATCATTGTTTTTTTAAAGAAAGCTGAATCTGATTTGGCTTTCAATCTTCAAGCTGCTAAAACTCGCCAGAAGATCAAAGAAGAACAAATGCAGGTGAAAGTTATTGAAAGAGCACAAGAAATTCAGGTACAAGAGCAGGAAATTTTACGGAAGGAAAAAGAACTTGAAGCAACTGTTCGAAGGCCAGCTGAGGCTGAAAAATATCGTTTAGAAAAACTTGCTGAAGCTAATAGGTTAGCATGAACATGAATAAAATTTTATTATTTGTCTCAGCATCTTTAATTTTAAAATTTATCTCAATTTTTTTCATAATATTTCTTTTATTTAAACATGTTTCTAATTTCTTTTCCCTCTCTCATTATCAGAAATCGAGTTATAATGGAAGCAGAGGCAGAAGCTGAAGCTATCAGAGTAAGTTTTTGAAACTGTAAAATTTAATGTATACTGACCACAATATTTTGTGCAATAAAAGCTGAAATGTAGTCAGTTTTCATGATTTAAAAAATGAAATAAAAACATTAAACTGCCAAGTACTGGGAAATATGATTGTTCTATCTATCTAAAAAAAATATAGGGTTAGGCAAAATGCACAAAACAATAAAAAAATAGCAAATTAAGCTCTAATAGAATGGTTGTTTTAAAACATTGAAATTTAAAGCAATCCTTTGATTGGAAATTCTCTGAAATAAACTTTTTTTTAAAAACAGAACCCCTTTTATTTTAAGAATACTATTTATATATATTTTTTGTTTTATTAATAGCTGTAAGATATTTGAAATTGTCAGTGGTGGTTTGCATTTTTTAGCATGTATGCTATTAGTTTTATGGTTTCTGAACTATTTGTATTGTATTGCAACTCAACTATTAACAATTCTGTAATTCTCTATTATTAAATTATAATTTTTTTCTATCTGGTTGATGTACTAAAGTTTGAATGAAGTTTGTTACATTTGCATTCTTAACTTCTGAGTATTTCTGTTGCTGGAAAAGGAAATCCCCTTACAAATTCAAATAGCCTAAACTAATTGAATAGTGCTTAGATTGAATATTAAATTTTACTATTAACAATTTTTTTAAAAAAATTATTTGTAAAATTTGGCATAAAATAAATGAATATTATAAAAAATGAAGGAATTTTGACCAGGAACCTTATAATTACTTTTTCAACTACATTTGAAAATAAGTGAAGTGATAATCAATTTGTATAATAGTAATAAAAATGCCCCATATATAATCTAAATTTATGGTTGAACTTATGATGAGATTTGTAAAGAGGGTTTTAGACATTATATTTCTGCTTTTATCAGTAATTTTCAAGTTCTGGAGGAGTTCAGAAATTTTTATTTTATTGCTTTTTACTTTATTTAAGTAGTAATCTTGCTTTCATTAGAGAATCACTTGCTGATCATTGGCAGTTTGCTTTATTCATCACCTTAAAGTGATGCATATAATAAAATTTTAGCTTTCATTTACAGTTAAAATAAGAATATAATGTAACTACAGCTTTTTTCAGTTGGTGTCAATGACTAAAAAAAGTATATATATATATATAGTATGGTTAATTTTTATTGTTGTGAAAATGTTGTATTCATATATTAGACTTTTGAATCTTTCATTGCTTTGGTAATTAATTACAGAAATTTAGTAATATTTAGTTTTGTATTAACCCATTATCATACTTCTAAGACTATACATTTCCCTTTTCTGTCTAATCACAACACATTTCATTAGGTTTTCTTTTTTTATTGCAGAAGGTTGAATAAAGATTTGTTTTTCCAAATTTCTTAACATTTTTTAATTGATCTATACTGTCCATTGATGAAATTAAAGCGGCATAATGTCGAATTTTTTTTTTGTATGTTGTTTTGGTTTTATTTTTGAAGAATTTGTAAGCAATTTTTATTTTTTAATTTTTAATATTTTAAAACATGTATCAATAATTGATTGTAAAATGGTTTTTAAAATCACATTTCTCTATTTTAATATTAAAAAAAAATAAGCAATTTTTTTTTAGGATTTAATTTAGTCTTACAGTTATTCTTGGTGTTTTTATATAATTTAAAAGAAAAATATTTGATTCTATATTTTAAATTATATTGGGTAATACTGAAACCTCTCAATTGACAATCATATAATTTCAATTATTAAAAATACTTGAGCTTAAATTACTATTTGACCAGATTTCATTACACTTGATTATTAATAATTTTAATCAATATATTATAAACTTAACTATGGATTTATAGTTAAATTCATAACATATTGATTGTTGGCATCCTGTCCTAGGGGTAACACATCTTTCCCATGATCTGGATGCCCCGGTTAATCTCAACTCCATTTTCTATCTGTGAGGTGTGTGAAAATCCCCCTGTAAAAAAGGGTTGTGCAAGCAAATGTGCGAGTTTCATTTTCATATGAGCTCAAGTCAGACTATTGTCCTCGTTTGTTCAGGAGTCCTTACCCTTAGAAGCTACTGTACCCCCTTTTTCCCCAATCTCTTACTTTATGTGAATTGTAGTTCATTTCAAGGGGGATGAACAACAACAACAACATGTATTGAATTGTTTTGTCTTTTATATATTTATAAAGCTATATTTTTATAGCTGAGAGGTGAAGCCGAAGCATTTGCTGTAGAAGCAAAAGCAAAGGCTGAAGCAGAGCAAATGGCCAAAAAAGCTGATGCTTTTAAAGAATATAGAGAAGCTGCAATGGTGGACATGGTACTTGATACTTTACCAAAGGTATATATTTGAAATATCATGAAGTATTTTTCAGTACTTTGGATCTTAGTGTGTGATTATGTAGTGTTAATGTACTTAAATTTTGTTTAAGTGTCCAACTTTTTTTGAAAAATTTTGGTTCTAGATATAATATGATAGAATGTACCTAAATTTTTACTGTGATTGAAATTTTAAAGCTAATTGGTGATTTTTTTCAAGTTTAATGTTAATATAAAATTAATACATTTCATTTTTTAAAAATCGTATGAATTCCTATTTATGAAACATTATTTTATGATATAGAATTGCCAATTCAAATATTTACTTAATGGGAAGAAATTGTATAATCAATTATAATTAAGACAGAATATTGTACTACTAAAAAAATGCTATTTATTTTCTACTCTTGTGAAACTAAAAAGATTTTTTTTATGTTTCATAGTAAATGTATGAATAATGTATAAATAACTATGATTAGACTAGTATATTTAAATAAATAATTGCCTTTTTGTGGTATTTGAAATAAATGCTTTTTAGAGAATATTCTAAAAATAGAATATTCTAGTTATAAGACTATTAATAGGTAAAAAAAGCAGTATTTACTTTTTTGAAATGAAGAAAGAAGATATAATTAATAATTTTATATTTGCGAAATTAAAATGAACTATGAGCTTAATGTTATTTTGGTATTAATTAATTAATAACTTTCAATTAAAAAAACGTCAGATAAGCTTATAATTTTTTTTGTTAAAGTTTCATTTTTATAATCGTCTCACTTTATAGCATTCTTAGAAATAACATTATAAAATTTTAAAAATTTCAGAAATATTTTTTATAATATGTTAGAGAAATACATTAGAAATACTTTCTAATAAAAAAAATCATTTTCGAAGAATCATTTAGTTGCTATTTTATTTAATATGCAGTTGTATCATTTAAATGTGTTTGAAACTGAAATTTAATGTGGAAATCTATATGTATCAATCTATTTGTACTTTAGATTGCTGCTGAAGTAGCTGCTCCTTTGACCCAATGTAACCGTGTTGTGATGGTATCTGATGGAAAACATGATGTTGGAGCAGGCAGATTGACTGGCGAAGTTCTTGATATTATTGCACAAGTACCTCATGTTGTAACTAAGCTTACCGGTGTCAATATTACTAATGTAAGTAATCTACTCACAATTAATAATACTAAAATTAAGACAGCACTTTAATAAAAAAGTATTTTATACTTTTATAAAATAATTTTTGAATAGTTTTTGGTAAGGTTTGAAAATTTTTTCTTTTAAATTCCTTATTTTGTGTATATGATTGAAAGATTAAACAAAAATATTTGAATTACAAATTTAAATTTGAATATGTACAGTAATTTTTTTTAATTTGGGTTTTTTAAACACCTTTAAGTCATACAATTAATAAAAATTTATATCAATTATGTAAATAAATGAATAGTAGAAAATGGAGAACTCATTTAAGCATCACATTTTAAGTTATAATTTTTTAGGAAATGTGTAATAATATATTGATTACTGGACATGCAATAATATATTGATTTATGGACTCAAGTTGACAATAATGGGTAAAAAGCTATTTCATTAAAAGTCTTACTAAATAGTTCCAAATATGTTTTAATGAAATGGTAGTATAAATATCATTCCTTCCTTTTCTAAATTAAAAAAAAAAATCAATCAATCTTTTATAAAAATGAAAGATATATTTTTAGCTGAAATATTCTGAATAAATGAAACATTTATTCATTTTTTGAGTAACAAGCAAATTCTAAAAAGAAAGAAAAAAAATGTTGATTTGATGCAAAGTTATTGAGCCAATTTTAAATATCTGATTGTGAGTTTGGTTTCTGTATTTGCTGAATATATTATATTATATGGGAGAGCATGGGCATGAAATGTGGGCAAAAATTATAATGCTGCTGGAAAACTACTTGATTATGTTTTTTCTTATATTTTGTATGTTTTTCTTTCAATATTCTATTCAGATTGATCAACTCTAGCTTGTATTGTTCATCATTGACATTTTCTACTAGTAATGCTTCAAAATTATCTTTTTTATTATTTTTTAGTATGCTATTTGCTACACTTATTAAAACCATCATTTTTAAATTGCTAAAAACATTCTAATTGCAATTGTAAATGACCAACAATAGCTAGTGTGTTTCTGTTACAGTTTGCAATTAAATAACATAACAAATTTCCTACAAATGCTGTTTGTTTCATGCAAAATTGATATGTTTTCTGAGTTATTTTTTAAAATTATTAATCTGAGGTTATACACTTTTTTTAAAGGTTGTCAAACTTTATAAGTATAACTTTCTTGATTGATTTGCAGGCAAGTATTATTATTAAAGCCATCCATTAAAATTGGCTAACTCATATTTATACATAAAGTAATTTTGATATGTAAGGAAAATATAAACACTGGCATTTGAAATTCTAAGTAAAAATATTCTATATTTAAAGCAAAAATAGTTTTAATTTCATTTAGTTCTTTCTATAACTGTGCAAGATAAATTTCATATATCAGTTTATAGTTATGAGACCAACACTTCCACTCTTTTTGTATAGTATCATTAATAACAATTTTCAGCTTAACTTAATATTAATTCTTGATAATTTTTTGAATAGCTTCATAAATTAGATAATATAAAACAGATTTCACTAGAGTAAACTTATAATTACATCTGAACATTTTAAGCTAAAAAACATTGGTCGGTGTTTGAAAATCCATTCTACTGATAAGTAAAATATTATATACTTATGCTAGGCAAAATAAATATTTTTTTTGAATAAATGTGATTTTATTTTTAATATAAATCTCATGGTATGATTAGTAGAAGTTACTATCTGGAAAAGAAATATTCTTTTATAAGAATGAATTTTAATCAATAATTACAGCTATATTTATATATTGTTTTTTTTATTTCAAAAATGTATCAGAATATTATTATATTTTTTGAAGAATTCTTGAGATTCATATGTAAAATGTGGTGATTTGTTTCAATTTATTAACTTTTAGGTGAACTTATGTAATTAAATTAAAATACAAATATTTGGTATTAACCATTTTTTTTTTCTATTTTAAAATTTAGTCATTGAAAATCGCTCAAGCTACCATGTAAGGACTGCATTAGAGAGAAAAATATCTTAAAACATGGAGTCTAGAATGCTATTTCTGTCCAGTACAATCAAACAATCCAGTTTAAAATTTTCCTCTATTATTCTTTAGTTATTTATTTGTTAAGTTTTTACTTCAAAAAAATATGTTTTCCTATGTAAGCACCTTATTACTATATCTTAGTACATGTCAGTGCATGATAATATTTTATATGTACCATTAATAAATGTAATTACTACCCTGTAAATAACAATGTGGAAAAAAAATTTTACTATTGTTTTTTCTATATCTAACCTGCTTCTGCATTTATAATTATCTCTAATTTAAATGGTTATTTTTCTCCTTTTTTGCATATTATGAAATCTAATTAATCAGAATTGCTTACACAGAATAATACATAAATTTTTATGTTGATATATACACATTTTTGAGAACTAAATTGTAATCTCAATTTACTTCTGAATTATCGTTAAATTCATACTTAAGTACATTACACATATTTTGCTGTTTCGTATTCAAATATATCAATATTTTGTGAATTTCCTTCCATCCTTTTATGTGCTTGAAGTATTTGTGAAATCTCCATGTTATGCTTTTCACTATAATCATCTAGCTTGGTAAATGTACAAAAATTTTTGAACATAATATATTTCATTTCTTGTAAGTTATTTCTTAGTTATTCACTGTTTTTTAAAAACTATAACATATTCAAAAACATTAGCATGAAAGGCCTTAAATTAATATTTTAATCTTTCCATATACATTCTTATATCTTAAATAATTATAAGTAAAATTTTCGTTTTTTTTTTTTTTTACATTTATAAATATTAAAAAAATGTTTCTTTTCTTTGTACCTTTAATACTTCTCAAGTGCAAGTGTTTTTAACACCTTGTAAATTGTCAGATCAAATTGCATATTATATATCCTTATATTTTTATTATTAACTGAATTAAATATAGGAAAATATTTTAAAATATCTAATTTTCCATTAAAAAGACATTTTAATGCAGTGTTAATGTTTTACATTTTACTAATATAAATATTAACCTAGTTAATAAAATTAAAGAATTATACATTTGCTTTGAAATGACTTTACATTTTCTTGTGATATTAGATTGACAAGTATTTAATATTAAACAAGATATTGTAATTTTTCTTAAAAAAATGTATTATATATTCAAAATTCAATTTGCTGATACCTTTGTCTTGAAATTTCTCAAATGAATAAGATGTTTTAGAAAAATGAACTAAAAGATATTGAAAAGAAGATATTTCTTTATGTGTGAAAAATGTAAATTGTTTAAATAAGTATGTTAGATCCTGAATTTCTTCAAAGTATATTAAACTAAATAATAGCCTTTTATTCTTAAGATAAATCTTTTAAATTTTCTAAATGTATAAATATTAATAAGTTAATTTTTAAAAAAATTTGTTATACATTATGAAGTGTAAATCAAAGTAATATAAGTAATTTTATTTATCATAAATGTTTTATCAGAAAATGTTTATTGACTTCAAATTAGTTTCCACAAATAATTTTTTTGAAGTCTTTCAAAAATTAAAGTAATTAATAATAAACCTAAATATTTAATTTAATTATTGATTAGATGATTTTTTTATTTATTTATTCACTAGTATTGTAAAATATACTTTCACAAAGTA
The DNA here is from genome assembly GCA_026289955.1 of Argiope argentata. NCBI lineage: Eukaryota > Metazoa > Arthropoda > Arachnida > Araneae > Araneidae > Argiope > Argiope argentata. Next base: position 4,057,442 of record JAOUZG010025245.1, on the reverse strand, counting down.
AGCATTTTGGCTCAAAATATTATGCACATTTTATTATAGTCCATTAATGAATTTATTATAAAAGATAATTGCATCTGCTTTATTTGAATACTTTAAAATTCCTTATTAGTTTCTATCAGACTATTTCATTTTTTGTGCATTAACAATATTGATTTTATACTAAATATCTTCAGGTTGAAAATCATACAAATCATTATTTTTTTTCAATCCAAAATTATTGATTAGAAAAAAAAAAGAATGTTTATATGTAAATTTTTTATACCATTAGCTAGATTGCCTTGCATTGTGATAACTTGAAAAGAATATTAATAATCATAGTATCATCATTCAATAAAAAGTTGTAAATATTAGTAATATACGAAATTGAAAGTTGCATATTTGTATCACTGATTTTAAATACTTATTTCATATTTGTTGCTAGAAAGTGCTAATAAATTGATAACAAGATTTTATGAAGTACAAAGATAACCATTTTTATAATCACTATTTTTTTTCAAATTGTTAGGATAAGCTTTTTATAGGCAACATACCACGATTATTTCATATATGTAATATGTAGATGACAAATCATCTAATCATAATGTGCGCAACAATGTTAATTTAATATTGGAAACTTTTTAAAAATTAGATTAGTTAGATAATACAGATGTAAATATTGAGGGCATACATAAAAAATAATTGTATGTTATATTATGATGAATTATCTTATTTGGCTTGATTTTACACTCACACTATTAGAATAAATAGCTAATATAAAAAAGATATGATTTGAAGTTAAAATGGATCTTTAATTTAGCATGAAGAAAACTTTGTTATAAAATTATTGACTGCTAATAGTAAGAGCTTTTTGAGTAGTTAAAGTTAACCTTCTAAAATTAATATATCTCATTCTATTTTTATACAAATAGTTTAAAATTTAGTATTCTAAAATTTAAAAAAATCAAAAGTTAGAGTTCCTGCATCTAAAAAATATCAATATATTTGCTATATAAGTGCTTAATGAAAAATAGTCTGTAATTATATTTTCTTCTAAAGCTGTGAGATTGAAATATTATTCATCTGAAATAATTTTTTAGAATTTATTATACTTTTGAGAGTTTTCTTTCATGGTAGAAATAATATATGTGGTTTTAATGCTTCTCATATTTTTCTTTGTTATTTAATTGTGTAAATGAGATTGTGATAATTTAGAAGAACATTTTTCATTCAATATTTTACTGTAGCCAGCCTATTATTTTATGTATGCATTTATGATGAAATGATAAGATTTTCCTTTAAGAAACAATGTAGAAATTTATATATCTTTGTTAAATGTTATATTTAATGGTATTTGCTGTGCAGTTAGTTTTTGTTTCAATAAATTGCTTTCAGAATATTTTTATTTTTGATAACTAATGCAAAAAAAAAAAATCATTTAAAGTCACTACAAAAAAAAAAACCTAACTAAAAAGCTACACATGTGTATAAAATCTGACTCTTATTTTGAAAATAATCTAGACTTATTTCAATGAAGTGTTAAACTAAAATAACTGCTTTATAATACTTAAAACAGCTGTTTTATGTCAAATGTACAAAGTTTCAACCCTTGTGTGTTTAAAAAATTTGTTAAATCAAATACCTCACAATTACAGTATTTCTTTTGCAATTACAAAATGGAAATGGAAATAAAAATGAGAAATTTTGAGAGCAAGCACACACACACAAAATCAAAAACAGTATATTTGTTAGGTTAAGAGGTAAAACTAAAGTGAACTTGAAGTTCATTTACTGTTTAGATTGATTATAGATTTATAATTGAGTTGATTATTATCTAAAAAATTTAAGTGCTACAGATTTTAAAGTAACTTATATAAAAGAGTTTAGAGATTGAAATGTTCCTATGTTGCATTATTTTTTGAAAGCTCTTAAGTTTGATAATATAGAAATATTTGGGATTCAATGTAGATAATCTTTTGCTGATTGACCAGTATTATATATAATTGTTGTGGTTCAAAAAATGATAACAATATTCAAATGAGATTTTAGAAAAGCATGTATATATATAATAATACATAAAAATTTAAAATATTTTACTGCATTTATATATACACTCATTTTAATTTAATATCACAATCAAGGACTGTACCAGTCCAAAAATAACAAAGAAAATGATAAAACAATTAAGAAAAATAAAATATAGACTCTAAATCCAGCATTTTTTTTCATTGCCTGAAATGAAAAAGAGGTATGCCTTCATTTAGAAATTGAATTGATGCAAAATAATTTTTTTACATAAATTTTATAATATTCTAAGCCAATAATTGTATTTTACATATATTTGAAATGTTTTTACAAAAAGATAAAGTAGAATCTGAATTCTTCAAGCTAATGTGAAACATACAGGAAGACAGAATTTTTAAAAAATGGTTTCAATAGTGGTTAAGAAACAAAAGTTATTCATTCAAGGTGAGTCGTGGAGTTGCAGCATCCCAAATGTTTTTTAGTGTACATTAATAAATCAATTTATTTCAATTCATTAACAATTTAATTAAATTTCTTTTAGTTTTCAAATAAAGATGACACATGTTTACTTGTATAAGAAAGAAAACATTGCTTAAAGTTCTGTTTATTTTGGAAACAAAACTTAGGGATCATTTTACCTCATACAGGGTTCTACATGAATGAATTTTCTGATATTTTTGTCCATATTCTGTTGTATGCATTTTTCTCTCTCTGCTTGACAAATATTATTTTATTAGAAAATTTTGTATTTATTACACTTATGCTAAGTTCAATTTAGCAGACTATCTACTTTGCCATAGATTATCTAATTCTGTTACTATTAAGTATTACTGCATTTTTACATCTTCATTTCAATTTTTCAGGATACTTTTTAAAAAGATGTAATATTAAGTGTCTATATAAATTATTTGATTCTAGAACAATGCAATCCAAATTAGTTTCCAACCAGTATAGCTGGTAATAATATTTATAAGTATAAATGAAAATAATAATAATAGTTGGAATGTACTTTTTCTTGTGAAAGAAGTTGCAATTACATATTCACTAAAATGTCCATACGTTAAATCTTTTGATCAGTATTTAATGAAAGTTAAATCTTGAAAATTAAAATTAAAAATACATACCTCACGCAGTTCTTCATTTCCTTCTTTAATGTTTTCTGTAGTACCCATAACTGTATCAGCAATACGATTAATATCTTGATCCTTAAAAAATAAATTTAGTTTTTAATAGTTTATACATTTTTTTAATATCGTTGCCTTATCAATTTTTTTTTGTATAAAATTTTTTTAACAATATTTAACATATAGTTCTGTTGCAAAATTTATATTCAGAAACAAACAAACTAAAAAAATTATTGATAAAGAATTAGTAATTAAAATATACAAATTCACTGAATGACCAAAATATTCCTACCACCACACACTGATTTGTACTAGCAGTTTTTGCATTGACATTATAAATCAAATTAAATGACAAACGCTTCAACATAGACAAACATCAATAAGCATTGGATTGTTTATAGACAAAACAAGACATCTGTGTGATTCTGGATTGGAGTTTTTGATTACTTCAGATTTGTTAGCATGGGGTAGCAGTTTTGTTCTATGATTGAATAAACCAAATGTGTGTGTGTGTGTGTATATATATATATATATATATATGAAATTATCTTTAAGTAAAATGTAGTAATATTTAATAATAATAATAAGTTCAATAATATTTAAAATTTCTTGAATAAATGTATTTATGAGGGAAACATGCCAATTATATGATATGAATTAAACTGAAGTGAACAGTCTTCAGGCATTCTTTTTTTAATAATGCTGTTAGTAAAGAAAAAAAAAGTATCATTTAAAGATTACAGAAAAATTAAATAATTATCATTCAATATAAATATCTCAGCAGACTCTTCCAGTTGAAATTGTAAAGAAATTTGGATAGATGTTGCTTGAAATATGATGAAAGAGAATATTAGTGATATGGTTATTTTTCAGTTTTGTAATTAAAGACTTTCACAGAGATATATTTTAAAAATCTTAAAATTCTTATTCTGTTAAAAATAAGCATAGATTAATTATTAAAAAGTAACATGGAAACCTAATTGTGTGTCCTATCATTTTTTGAAAACAGAAAAAATGTTCAATAAAAGAATAAAAAGGAAGAGCAGAGGAAGGAAACTAAATTTTGTTATTACATAATTCAAAGGAAATAAAAAGATTCTCAGAACTATTCAATCAAAATTTTCCTTTTGAGGAATCTGTATATGTAATTAATTACCCAGTTAAATTCTGTAAATTCCAGTGCCAAAAAAAAATGGAATTTACATTTAGAAAAAAGATGGGATTTCACTTTCGGGAATAATGTGGAATTCCATCTTTTGTTTTGATGTGTAACAATTCAGAAAAGATGTTGTTTTTTTAATATAAGTGAATAAAGCTAAGCATTAATAGTAATGCTTATGGGATAGTAAACCTTTTTTTTTAAAAGGCTAGAGTGTTGTAAAAGGCAATGAGTGAAGATTAGTAATTTTTATTATGCTGATTCATTACATTCAACCTACCTGAGATAGTAAGAAGGGGTTTTTTTTCTAACAAGTAATTTTTTTTCTATTTTGTTTTTAGCAATTGATTTTTTCATCCAAAGAATACTATTTATTTCAATCCAATTTTTAAGGATTAATTTTGATTTACAAATTTTTGAAGTTTGTTAATTCATAGAATCCCAGGCTATTATTGTTTACTTTTAATGTTATAATATATTTACATCTAATTCATACTACAAATTAAATTTTTAAAAATTCTTAAGCATTCTGCTAAAGTGCAAGAAATTTTCTTACCATGACTTACATTAATCTGCGATAACCATATTTAAGATATTTCTAACAGATAGCAAACCATCTAAATGGAAATATATTCTAATGTCAGAAGGTATATTAAAAGCCCTTTTTTTAATCTAACAGTATTACATAAAATAAATCATAATAAACGTAGAAATAGGATGACATACATTGTTTACCAGTTCTACTAGTTTGCTAAATTAGTAATAAATTTTTTAATTTTTTTTTACCTGCTGCAATACTTTTTCAGATAAAATTTCCTGTAACCTTCCAATTTCAACAACTTTACCTTCAATTTCCCTAAAAAGATAAAAGCATGAAATAACTTTAAAATAAACAACAATAACAAAAAATGTATAACGACTTTTGGAAAGTCAAAAAGTCTCCATAAGTAAAAAAGATAAGAATAAAAATTTTGAACGTGAAACATGCTTACAAAACATTTCTACAACATAATTATTTGCTTTTTCATCTAAACGACCAGTTTAATTTGATCAATGTCCCATTTTGAGTTTATGAGGAGTATTGTAATACAGATCTCAGCATTTAAAATATTGATATGATTATACCCAAACTTGGTTACCCCTCTCTAAATTCAGGGTTGCAAAAGCCAAATGAATAAACTATGAAGCAGTTTATGATCAGAATATATTTCATTTATATAGTGAATATAAAAACATGTAATACTTATGAACTATATATAGAAGATTCTGACAAATCATAAAATATCAGAGTAATTCATTTTCCTAAATTTTAAACATGATATTATTTAATTATAATTTTTACACAATTCATTAATTTTTTAAATACATTATTGAAACTGCTTTTTTTCAAGCAATATTTTATCTTCATCATAGTTAAGCAATTCCACACTTTTGTAATTGAATAACAAAGGATTTTACAAAAGCATATTCATCTTATTTTGAAATTTTAATAAAATAAGCATAGATCAAATAAAAAGTTGCTTTGAAGATAAATAATTAGAAATTACTAATAATTTCTAAAAGAATCCTAATCTTTTTTAGAAAACAAATTGTCAAATTATTCTTAGGCATATATTTTACATCGAAAATGCAAATATATTTGTTAAATAATGTTTTAATTACAATAAAATCATACCTAACTTCATCAACTAAAGTATTCATATCCTCATATAACCTTTGATTTTCCTCTTCAAACTAAAAATTAAAAATAAAATATTACTATAGTAAAAATTTATATTATTTCATAGCAGTCTAAATTATTGACAAGTAATTAGATGCATAATTTACTAAAATAGACTCTTTAATTCAAATTAATATACTAAAACAGTGTTTAAAAAATACATTTTTTAAATCACTATTACAAGGAAAAAAATATCAAAGCAATTTGAATTTTATCACAATTTCTTCAAAATGTCAGCATCCAATATACTGAAATATGTGTAATTAAAAAAAAAATTTTTTTTGAAAATAAAATAAAGTTAAAAAAATTTGAGATTAGTTCTTAAATTATAATTGGACAGCCTACAAGTTTATCAGTTATAATAAAAATAAAATATTAGTAGTATTTTTATGGTATTATATTATTGAATTTTGACTGATGTTATATAATTAAAATCAAATCCACATTTTAAAGTAACAATAATCTTCATTTCTACTTCTCATTCATTGATTTTATAAACAATACCTAAATAGCAACTGACAAGTAAATGTCAATGAAAATACTTTTTGCTCTCAGACACTTTATTTGTTTAAAATCAATGCTATATATGTTTATATGCATTTGTTTATATCAAAGTTTTATAAAAATTTAAAATACACATTGGTAAAAATTAATCACTACATCAGTAAAACACACACACACTAAGATTTATAAGTAAAAAGAGATTTGGAAAAAGAAGATTTATATTTCAAAAACCTTAAACAATTATTTAATAAAATATTTTCTCAGATATTTTCTTAGCTAGTAAATTAAAAAAAATCCCCAAACAATTATAAATTAAAAAAAAAAAAGAATAACCATTTGAAATTCTTCAGGTGAGAAATCAACATCAGGAGATAAATCAGTAGAAAAATCAGGTGGTGAATAGGAAGAATTTTGAAGTGATTCTTTTTCTAAATTTAGGTCGTTCGTTTTGTCTATAGTTTTGGGTTCAGAATGCTTTTCATCTTCACTTTCCTTCAATTTTTGTTTTCTGAAATCGCTTTCCAATCTCAGCCTAGAAAGAGATGGAGGAAAAATCCAGATTTTTATTGAAGTATATTTAAATAATGAAGCTTTTAAATTGTATAAATGAAAGAATGTTTTGATCATTGAAATTCACTAAATATTGTTTAAGTATCACACTTTCACAAAACATAAATGAGAATAACACTTAAATTAAATTTGTTTTAATACAATTTAAAACAGAAATTTTAGAATATAAAATTCAATGTTACTTTTTAGTTATAATTTACAATTTTTTAAGAATAGATTTTTATGTATACATACATTTTTTGCCGATCAACAGCTTGTTTGACTCTAATTGCTCTCTGTCCACTGTAAATCTTACATACAGCTATAAATGCAAAAAAAAAGTGATGTAATGAGATTTAAAACAGACAAATTTATGCAAATAAAAAACAAATTTATAGTTAAAAAATTCAATAGCAGAAAAAGAATAATATAGAATAAATTATGTAAATCTCATAATATGAAAATTTAGTTAAAGAACTAAAATTTCCGTGGTAAAATGGCAAAATAAGATTTTAAATATTCTGCAAACTCCAAATATTGAAAGAATAAATTAAAATAGCTTTTCAGATTTGTAATTCAAATATCAAAATTGATTTTTTCAGTAAATTTTAATCCAAGTACTGATTACTAAACAAGAATTATTAAAAAATTTTTTTAATTATATTTTGTTCAATAGTGAATAATTACTGTAAATACTGCTGATAAGAAAATCAGTCAAATACTAACTATTTTCTCAAATTTTTTCTACTTTCTCTACATAGTATTATTCATGTATCTCATTCAAAAGTGATTTTAAATTGAATAAGAGCTATAGTAAATAATATTTAAAAAAATTTAAAAATTATTTTTGATATAATTTTAATTGTAGAAGGTTGATTAAAAAACAAAGAGAGAACATTGCCATCTAGTCAATGCATGAAAACTCAGAAATCTAATTTTAAAACAGCATGAACTTTTCTTAAAGATTTTTAAGCATGAAAGTGAATCACTGCTGAAAAAGATATTCTTTGAAATTAATCTAAACCAGATAATTTTTCATATTGATAAAAATATTTAAGATAAGTAATTGAAGAAAAAAAATTTAATCATTTAAATCCTTTACACACACAGAGACACACAAAACCTTCGAAAATTTACAATAAAAAATACATTCAATAATTTTCAATAATTTATACAATATTTCAATAATTTATAGAAATAACAAAATATCAATTAAAAGTGCTTTGAGATAAACCAGAAAATAAATCTCATAAAAGAAACAGTTTCCATTAAAAATTACAGTCAGATTTTTTAAAAAAGTAAATGGTTCTAATCTAAAAATATTTAAAATTTAATAATTACAGTTTTATATTATTTTGTGATGTATTAGATACTAATCAATTAACAATTTGTTTTTTGAGTAAAAATATTAGCAATAATGTTTTAATAATTTATGACTAGTATTAATTTTATTATGAAATAATTAAAATCAGTACACATCCTTTTTTTTATTTGACAAAAATCTTGTTTTCTATAAAAACTACTTTTTTTTAGCTTCTTATCTGCTTTTAATCAACTGGAGAAATTACTATTAGTAAAGTAAATTGTCAATCAAATATTTACACATTAATGAGTGAAGACATGTATTAAATATTGACAAAAAATTTTAATTTTGAAACATTACAAAAGTTTTTATCCTATTTGTGAATATCTTGTAACATTTGTCATTCTAAAGACCAATATTCAAGAAATTTTCACACACTTTAACCTGCCAGTTGTAAAATCTGATTGCACATTCCTGCATGATTAATAATATTATTCGATTGAATCTACAAAAGATTCCTTAACAATTTTAGACAAAAATTTGTAGATTTTCATAATTATTCATATTTTATTTTTATTTTTCCAGTCAAAATTTTTATATTCCTTTTCCAATTTTTTTAAAAAAATTAATCAATAATACTGTAAAATGAGTAATTTAAATACAAAATAAAGCTGAATCTTGAGCACAATGAATTTCAAGGTGAAAAAGTACTGAATTCAAACTCATAATATTTGTTATTTCATGTTCTTCAAATACACCAACATTTTCAGTTAAATTAAAAAAAGACAAAAATTGAAAGGTATTTAATTTTAAGACCAATCACAAATTTTATGAGTCATAATAAAGCAACAATAATAATAAAACATGAGGAAACAATCTTTTTGCTAAAATTTCAATAATATTTAAATTGCTGGAATTTTTTTATAATATTAGAAAAATTATCCATAAAAAACAGAAATATTCCATCTGAGTAGAGACTACACTGAGACTATTAGCATTCCAAAATCAAAATAAGCAAGTAAAAAAAATGTAATTAGTATTCTAAGACAGATTATATGTATAAAAAATCAAAGTAAATAAAAACCATCCCCATTAAACAACATAAAAACCATAGAATTAAAAGAATATAACATTTAAACAGTTTATTTATTGTAAAAAATGCTTGTTTATATACATTATATATAAAGGTTTCATTGTCTAAAACTTAAATTTCTGATAAAACAAGTCTACAAGAGTTGCGAATTTTAAGAAACATTCTATTACAAATTCATGATTTTAAATAATACACTTTTGATTTGGGAAAACAAAAAGTTTTTATCAATAGATATTTTATATGTATTTCTTTGGCATAAGAAGATTTCAATATACAGAAAAAGCATTAAAAAGTTATAATAATTAAACACTAAAGTTTTTCACAATGAACATATAAATTTTACAATACTCACCCTTTAAATATTGGTCAATTAAAGATACGACTGCTTCTTGATGCTCTTTTAATTGAGCAGAAATAGTTTTCTTTACTAAAATAGAAGCAGTTACATGTTTAAAAAATTGCTTTGAGATTTACAAATCTAGTACGTACTCATTATAAATTAAGTCTTAAAAATATTTTGTTAAATGTAGTTAATGCAAAAAACTATTTTAACAGTGAACATGTTGAAAATAAATCAACGATTACTAAATATAATGTGATTAACTATTGTTTTTTTTTTCACAATACAGTGAGTCACATTTCAGTAACAAAATATCATAATTTTAAAGTATTTCTAAACAGTTTATTTGTTCCAAAATATTTGTGAAATATTACTAGAAAAAGAATATTTTGATTTCAAATGATTATGACAGCAATAATATAAAAGCATTTATATGAATATTTTTATCTCTCTTTCCTAATGATATTAAATTTATGCAACAAACCTATTCTACACAGTTTTATATGTTAAATTATTAACATATATAGAGTACAATTCATTAAAAATTATGAAATAACGAAGTTTTGAAGAATTTTTCAATACACTCTTTTTGAATATGCTTTATTGAATGCACACATTTTCCTATGCTATTATGAATTTTAAAATAAATAAAATGATGTTTGAAAAATCAACTAACAATTTTTCAATTATTTTATTTAACACAATACAGCCTCACTGAATTTTCAAAAATTTTAATTCCATTATTTTAAGAATTTCAACTTTTGTGTCCCTATATGGAAAATAAATTAACAAAAGAATATCTAGAGCTTAAAGAAAAAGAGAGAAAGTGAATGATTGAAAAAGCATATTTAAATAAAATTTAAATGGCATTTTAGTTTAGTTCTATATTCAGATTCAGAGCCCTGGACAGAGAAATTTGATTTATAACTTGATTTAAGTAATGTGGAAGATTTAAGAATAGCACAGCTAGAAGTCAAATAATTTTTTTAAAAGGCATCAAACACCTTTATATACATACAAAAATACAAATCAAAATATTAATGTTATAAATGAGGTTTTTTTTCAAAGCACATCAGAGACATTATATTAAGGATTTCTTACTAATTATTGAATTTTTATCATTATTGTTAAATTATAATTTAATTTTTTTTTTGAAATTTTTTAAAAATCAAAACTGCATAATATGAAAGACATTATTTAGATTAATTTAGAAGACTGAAAATCAAATAGAAAGATAACAAATACCTTCCTGCCTTAAAGTTTTAATAACTTCTACACACATCTGCATGAAAGCCTGGGCATCACTATCAATCTTATCTCGTTCACTATCTGTCATAGAAGGTGAACCATGCAAAATATAGCTGTAATAAAATTTTTAAATGTTGTGAAACTTAAAAACACAGACTTAAACTACAGAGAATTATCCCAATATCATATTGCTCTTCATATCTTTAAATTAATAATATCTTTAAATCTACTACAAATAAAAATATTCAGAATTCAGTAGAAATAAAAAATATATTCAATGCATGATGCATAAACAATCTCTTACATAATTTTTTTTTGTTTCTTTTAAGAATTTTTTTCTTATATAGAAACTACATAAATGACATTAAGATTTCAGTTTTAAAAATAATATAATCCTTTTTTTTTTGTTTTGTTTTTAATCCCAGGAATTATTACCAGATGTTGGAAGGGGGAAAAAATTAAATGAATTGTACTCTTTTTTACAAAAAAAATTTTTTTTTCCTCATAGACAATTGCTTTTATACAAGATAATGAGATATAAATAATAAAAATAAACACAAATACAGGATGTCTAATAATTATGTACATTGAACACATAAATAAATAGCAACATTAAAGTTTCATAATTTATGCTACTTGAACTGTAGAATATTGAGAGTTAGGATTTGTTTCATGATTCAAATAACTAGCATGCAAATGTTTCATAAATATAGAGCTCAATAAATTATCAAGGTTGCAATTGCTAAGCAACTGATACAGTGACATAGCTACTACAGAAGTAAGCAAACATTATAGGAATTTGTTGAGTGTTTGTTATGTATATTTTTCCAGAATTTGAATGAATCAAATCTTTCTTCTTTCAGAACGCTTTAAGCAATGAAGTTCATCTGAATCAAAAGTATAAATATGTAAAGTTACTTATTAAGTAGATTTTTGATATGAGAGACAGTATTTTTTCATCACATTAAAAATGGAAGAAATCAAAACAAAGATATAATATTTAATTTCCTCTTGATAACTTAACCCCTTTCATATGTGTGTTCTACCTAAGAATCCTGAAGTATGGTATTTATAGTAAACAATATAAAAATACAGTTATGATCAGCTATACCAGATAAGAGAAGATATTAAAAAAATGCATCCAAATATCATGCTATGTTTAGTAATATTTGCAATTATGTTTATCAGAGTTATTAGTATCATTAGAAGAAATAATGACTAGCATTCTGAGTATAGCCAAATTGTGACAAAACTCTAAATTTGTACAAGTGAATTTGAATATATTAAATAATTTTTAGTAATTGATTTTGTTAATGAAATAATCATTTAAAAACATATATTTTTGGAGATATTTTGTATAGCATTTAATAAGTTATTGACAACAAAATTTTGCTTAAAAATCTGATTTTAGCAATTAAAGTCTCAAAAAAATCAACTTTCCAAATGATAATTTCTCAAAAGTTATTTCATGACTAAAATCATCATTCAATTAGCAATATTTGAGAATTCATATTATGTATTATTGTGAATTATATCATGTATTAGTCTTCAAAAATTTCATGACAATATCATTTTTAAAATTTAAAGAATATAAATAAGAAAATCTTGATGAAAAATTTAGATTATATAATTAGGTTCTTTTAAGAAGCAACTAGTCACTTGCTTGAAAATTTGAATGAAGCAACAACAACAACAAACACACATACATACTCACACATTGAATATTGTAATGAATACTAAATTATGAATAAAAGAATTAATTTAATTAAAGCATCTGAAAATGAATAATTTCAGATTTTAACAAATACATAAAACAAAGAAATATATTAGCACTTAAACTTGTTTGTAATTTTAGATTAAAATAGCAGTTCATATGTAACTTTTACAGATTAATAATTTTATATATTACTTCATTGTGATGTAATCTTTGCGATGTTCCAGTAAAAAATCTCTCATTCTTGTTATAGTCCCCGTCTAGAAAAAAAAGAAAAGAATAAAGAATTATAATAATTTTAATAGTATTTTTAAAATTGAAATCAATCATATATATTTAAAAAAAATTTAATATGTAAATGTTAATAATAATAAAATTAATAGACTTTTTTTTACATACAATAATAATAAAATTTTTCTAAATTTAGATGCAAGTAAAAATACAAATTTAATCTTTTACAGCTTACTAAATATTAAGAATGCTAATTATAATTAATAATACTAGCTTATAAGAAGTAAAGATTAACTATCAAAAAAAGTTTTTATGATTGCAAGAAGGCTTTTTTTAATAGTTACAGAATTGATTGAAACATGCCAAGACAATTATTTTGAAATAAATATGACAAGCATAATTTTTTTTCCAGCTAGAATCAGTCATAAAGACATTCATTAATCATTACATATTGTCACGAGAATAAAAGTGCATCCTTATATACAGTTTTGTATGGACAATGTTGAGGGTAATCATAAAAGATAAAATAAATTATTCTAAATACAATCACATCTTAAATGTTATAGAAATCTTCTATGGTTATCTTCATCTTTAGAGTTAGCTTTACTCTATGTAAAAGTAGATAAAATTAAATTCATGTACCTATAAGATTTTACATACCACAAATTCTTCTTAAATTTGAAATGCATAAAAATATATTTAAGTTATTTAAAAACTCAATTTTGCTTATTATTTTATTTGAACACTTTAAAGATAATTTAAGATAATTTAAAGATAATCTTTAAAGATAAGAAAATATCCCTTTTGCTAAAGAACTAATTGATCATACTTTTTAAGATCAATAAAAATTCTTCTATCATAACCACTCCAATTATCTTCTGGATACAGTGGTTGGTTGGCGGGACATATATCTTGATTTGTGACCAATGATTGATATTAACACTCAACCACAATTTTTCCAGAGTGTTATTATAACAATGAATCTCATTCAGTTTACCTCAGATTCTAGAGCAGGCAGGAGTAGCACTTGTGGTTGTATTAAATTAAGTTATTGATTCAAGTTCAATAACTTTTTATTATTTTTTAAAATAAAAATAGTGTTAAATATAATATTTTTAACTTCTTAAAATACAATAGGTTCTCTCTAATATGACATATATGGGGCTCGATATCTGTCAGGTTACAGAGAATTATACAGATGATATTCAGTTATACAATGATACATATTTTTACATATGATTAAAATGAATCCACATTATGCTAGGAGATAAATAGAATGTTAAGCAGTTGAAAAACCCTACACTGAAAAAGAGAAAGTTTAAAGTTTTAATAAGAAAGAATACCACATCATCAAGTAACAATTACCAACAAGTGTATTCGAATAGCATCAATATTGGATTAGAGAGAGAGAAAAAAAAGAGCTATGAAATTAATATTTCACACCTCCTTCACTTAAAATATCTAATTACAGTTAAAAACTATTCATACCTTTTGAAATCTGAATAATTTATGGCTTATATGACTTAAAAATTTTTTTTGAGAACGATATATGGGCAACATACTTAATAAGAAATATAATTTTGCATTACTTTTGATTAAAAAAATTAAGCAATATGATTGATTTTGATATTTTTAAAGCTATATGCTTATCATCTGTCAATAATTGTTTGAAAGTTATTCATTAAATTATATTAAAAATCTTTATATTTTGCAGCTAGTAAATTAGAGGAATAAATTTTGAGATTTTCAATACTTTCTCATTTACAAAATGTTTGTGATAATTATATTTCTCTTGCTACGCCACGATAGTTCGGTAACTAAAATAAATAAATTAATCAGAAAGCGCTAACCCAGGTAGAAAATCCCGTAGCATGATATTGTGCGATATTATATGATATTAAACAATATTGCGAATATTGGCCAATATTTGTGTGCTACTAGGGAAATAAAGTCAAATTGTCAAAACCGAAACCTTTAGATCATTATAATTAAGGATATTTACTTACTACTTCTCGAGCTTTAATCGCAAAATCTGATTTTACTTTGTTTCCTCTAGAAAAGAGCAAGGAAGATTTATCCTTGTCATCAAAACCTAAAGCTTTATTTCGTGTCCGTAATGTTTTTACACAAGCTTTGAATAAGGCAGTGACATCCATGCTTGCACAAACAAAGTTATTGGAAATTTAAGAAGTCAAATTTCCAATTTGAATTAACAAATTTCTTTCTTTGAAGTCTGATTAAAAACCAAAAAATAATAAGAATAAAACATATTGACAGTTTTGAATTTGCTAGAAGCACATGTAATTCTAGCAGAAATGAGGATGGCAGTGGAAAATGTAAATACACGACAGGTTGTAAACAGTGGGGAAAAAATTGGAACTCATTCATCATTGAAGTTAACACATTTTTGATGAGTAGCCTATAAATTACTCATAAATCATTTAAAAATTCTCCCCTTTTATTTCATTTTTTTTTCGTTTTCTTTCCATTTAAATTTTATTTCCACAGTAAAATTTGGAGTTTCCTTTAAACGTTTGTCTGCTACGAAAGAGCCGCATCCGAAATTTCGTCATTTAAATCTTATTTTTATATAGTTTGGAATGGCAATACTATATTGATGGTCGCCTTCGCTATAATCGGATTCCTTAGGTTTGTCGTTTCGGATTAATAACAAGTTATGCAAAATGGATTAAATTTTCTTTTTCTATTGAACTGTTGTGAAACTCTATGGGATTTGAGTTCAGGACTATGATTTCTACGGATTTTTTTCTATCGTGATTATGTGAAAGTGTTCTTTCGAATTGCCTAACCTGTCTATATTTGTTTTTCGCCCTCGGGTCGTAAAGCTTCAAAGTGACACGAAAGTTGTGTAAGTGACGTCGGGGCGACATTCCATCTGATCTTGAAAATCAATTGGAATAATAATATTTATACACAGTACAACTTTAATTCAAACGAGCTTATTCTTTCCATGCAAGCTGTACTGTTTCCGATAATCGGAACAAAAATTTTAATAAGGAAAACCGTATTTCTGTATACTTGTTTTTAGTTTTGATTTCCGGCTTTATTTATTGTCTTTAAGAAAAGTTCAGTTTCAAAATTGTATTGTGAATAGAAAAATATTTATCTTATAATTTTGCTTATGTTTTCTTTGAGTTTACTTTGATTCTGAATTTCAAGGTTAAATGTATGTATATGCTATCTGTGATGATGATTGAGATTATTCATTTTTTTATAAGTGTTTATAAATTTAATTTTTGAAACATTGAATCTGCCATCTGATGGATGTTCCTTCTGTCTCTACCTGGTATTTTACCTGGAAATTCCTAATGATCTACATATTTGATATAGAGAAGAGCTTTATAGTCATGTGAGATAGTTTCATTTTTCGTATGGGTTTGCCTTGAATATAGACTGAAATGTCATTTTTTAGTAATTTTAAGAAAATCTTCCATATTGCGGGGGGTCTGGCTTCTGAATCTAAAAGGAGGAGGGTTTGTAACAATATAAGATTTAATGAGAATCCTGATGATTTCTGGGAAATTGTTGGAGAACTTGGAGATGGAGCATTTGGTAAAGTATTCAAGGTAATTGTAATAAATAATCATATATTCATATTCTGATAAAAATTATTCTTTTGTTGACTTATGGGTGAATTTTATTTTATGAATTCTGAAGGCTCAACATAAAGAAACTGGAAAATTGGCTGCTGCAAAAATATGTGAACTCAAAGGTGAAGATGATCTAGATGACTTCACTGTTGAAATTGACATATTATCAGAATGTAAGCATAAGAACATAGTTGAACTTCTGGAAGCTTTCTTCTATGAAGGAAAGTTATGGGTGAGTTAAAAGTTTTTTTATAAATTTGTTCACTCATGTGAAATGCATTTAATAGTTTTTAAAAGCTGAACTTGAAAGATTATTGAATATGTTTTTTATTTGTTTAGTTCTCTGAATGTTTTCTCACTTAGATTTTCAGACTCAATGCAAAGTTACATCTTTACTGTTTTTCTGAACAGCTTTATTTTAAATTTTTTAGTGTTTTATCTAATTATAGATCATGCTTCTTAAACGTGACAATTTTACTTTTTTTGCCAATACATATGGTAAAATTGCATTTAGTTAAAAAAAAATCTATTTTGACATGTCCTAGGTTATAGGATTTTTCCTATTGATCGTCAAAATTGATACTTCCAAACATTCATATTCAACAGTTTTTTAAAGTAGTATAATTATTCTTTAAGTAAATTTGATCTTTGCTTAAAGTTTTAATCTCGTTATATTATACAGGGATTAATTGCTCAAAAATGTTCTGGGATGCCATATTTATATTATTAGCAGTTAATTGACAAAGTTGTATTAATCTATTGACATGCAATTAAGTCAAAAGCTTATACGAGCCATGTAATTAAGACACTAATATCAATTTTTTGTTACAAACTTCACAATTTGTTTTGTCATTTTTTAAACAAAACCTCAGTTTATGATTTAAAATATAATTTTTCTAGTAATGATTATTAAACTGATTTATTTTTTAATAAAATCTTATTACAAAAAAAATGCAATACAAAGATGCAATCAGTGAAAACAATACATAGTCAATTTTAAAATGGCTTATCATATAAACAATAGCGTGAAACAGTTAGTTACCTACCACTTTAATTAAAATTTTGAGATTTATTTTCATGATTGTTTTATCTAAAAAGTTAAGTTCACTTCTTTAACCTTTGTAGGCCAGAATTGCTGAATATTTTTTTTTGAATTGGATAATGAATGAATTAAAGAACCAGGAATAATTTGAATGAAATAAGAAATTAATGTCTCTAGGCTATTGGGAGAAAACAGAAAAACATTTGGAATTTTTAATTTGATGGGAAAAAAGCTAGAAAAAGGCAGGGAAATTTTAAAAAATTTCATAAAAACCAGGAAATTTTAAGTTTCTTAGTTATTTTCTTTATATCTAAAAAAATGCTGATTTCCAAAGATTTCAAAAAAAAAAAAAAAAAAAAGATTATAGTCATATTTTCTGAAAATGAACCAGCACCAGGTTGCATATTGCATGAATGTTTCCCTTTTATACTCTCTCTCCTTTTTTTTCTCTCTCTTTCTCTAGATCAGTCCAGTTTCGATTTGTGTGTAATTTTTTTAAATCATAAGTTTCACAAACTGCAATCAATGTGCTTCTATAGTTTTGTGAAAATATAGAATAAAATTTTCTGTGACGAACATTCAATCTGCAGAGGTATTGTAGTTGTGTTTAGTTTCTCGTAGTTGACTTTATTGAATAGTTTATTATTTGAGACACTGTCAACTTATTCAAAGCAGATAAGAAATTTTTTAAAAATAATGTGATGCTCAAAATTCATATTTAATAAGAATCGGACATTTAAAAAATCCTAATTTTGCTGAATGGGTTCAAGGAATTCTGTAAAATCCATTTATTGCATACTATTTGCTTTATTAGAAGATAATAAACTTAAATAACATAAGAAAACAGGCATTTACTAGTCATACCAAAAGAGGAATTTATGTTGAACTTGATATCTTAAAAAAATACAGGAAAAGATAACGTCAAACCTAAAAATGTCAAATTTAATTTTTAAAAAATAAAACGATTTGGAAAATTTTAATGAATAATCACTTAAGGCTGAATTTTTATAGGCATTCAAGCTTGCTACATCACATTCATCCTTTAAGATATATCTGAAATATTTTTATATTTGTTCACTGAAAGTGAAATAGCTAAAAAATGTACGTTGTACTTTATTTGTTAAGGATTAGTTCCATGAAACTGATGTCTAAAAAAATCTGAAAAAATTATTGAATTGACAAAAATGAATAAATAAAATGAAAATCTTGCTTTGTAAAGTTTTTTTTAATCAAGTGACCATTAAAGAATTTTTATTGCAACTTAAATGATTTGTGTTTTATTTCGCTCAAGTCCTTGATTATATCAGGCTCGCAGTTAAAGAGCATATCATGAAAAGTAGTATATCTCCCCATTAATGTATACATTTTGTCTTGCTGAATTCTAGCTAATAAATAAAGATAAATTGTTTTTTTAAAAATGTAAGTTTAAACCTTCTTTTAAACTGCTATTATTTTGAATAGTGTTTAAATATTTCTACAATTTCATAGAAATTTCCACTTAAAACCATTTTATTAAAACTAGCATTTCACGTTACTTATTTCGGTACTTACATATTAGACCGTCAATCTGCCAGAAATCGCCACCCACCTTGAGCCAATTTATTTAGGCAGCCAGACCTCTTTGACATATAACAACCACCATAGTTAGTTAGTTTTCATGTATAAACTCATCTCATATCCATTCAAACACATATTTTTAAATGGAATATTTCAATTATTTTGGAAATACAAAACTGCTTCTTTTTCATTGGCAGGCAAATCCCAAATTTTAATCATTTTAACAAGTCAAAAAATCAGAACAGAAAAAGAGCTTAATGATTGTCTGTGAAACCCGTAAAATGACAGATGACAGTTAAGGTTTGTAAATTTTTAAAAATAATTATAGTTGTTTGCCATTATTGGTAGTTTTGCAACTCATTGGCGATAAAGGCCGACGACTTAATACCTAAGTATCCATATTTCTTCGTATCTTGAATATAGGCTCAAGAAAAATACAGGAAATTATTTTTCTAGATTTGAGTGGCGACCCTGTGAACTTTTGCTGGTCTGTACTTTGGACAATACAATTCGAACATGTAATGCCTTCAGCATCTGTAGAAGGCACTTGGTAAAATCCTGTAACTCAACAATATATATATATATATTCTGCAAGAGCAGCACAAAGAAAATAAAAGCATTCTAATAGCTTTGATACTAGAGACTGGTGCTTTTCTCAAAAAGAAATTTGTAGAAATAAATACACTTTATTCATTTAGTTCTTCATTAGAGCAGTAAACAATTTGGATAAAATAAACTGAGAAACTTTTCAGTGCTGTGTCATTCTTTTGGGGTCATATATATATATATAAATGTATTTCATTTCATCACTAATACAATATTTCTAATAATAATTATGGTTATGATGTCATTTTTAATATCAGTTTAAGCACACATAACTTGTCAAGTAATCATGGGAAATCCATGGAAGGACCCACAAATTGCAAAGAATTTTATTAGAATGTTGTGAAAAACTATGTACTAAAGACAAGCAATTCAAAAATCTTCAGCAGATATTTTTAGTTTTTCTTCTGACAAAATTCCTAAATATATACAATTTTAATTAAAATAAAGCCATTGGGTAAGAAATGCAAAAGGTTAAATATTGTTAGTTTATATTTCATTTAAAAAATAACAGTGAGTTTTTATTGACAGTAGTAATGCTTTTGACTATAAAACATAATTGCGTTTTTAATAAATGGTTTTTTGATTATTTTTTTAATTTTAATTCTTACAAAAAAGCTGCAATTTATGTACTGCTCAATTAATAAAAATAATTAACTGATCAGAATTAGATTTACTAGAATAATTGTCCTGTTAGTTTTTTTTTGGGTTATATATATGATAAACTCGAGAGTACACTAAACTATGCTTAAACCAAAATTATGATATTTATGAAAAATTGTTGCCTCTATTTCATTTTTTCTTCTAGATTTTAATCGAATTCTGTGAAGGGGGTGCTATTGATACAATCATGGTAGATTTGGAAAAGCCTTTGACTGAATCCCAAATCCGATATCTGTGCCATGAAGTTTGTGAGGGTCTCCAATTTTTACATGAACACAAAATCATCCATCGTGATATCAAAGCTGGTAATATCCTCTTGACTATGGATGGAGGTGTTAAGCTAGGTAAAGTTTATCTAGTATTTTTGTTTATTATTTTGGGGTGTTATTCATATTTTTGACACTTTTTTCACATTATCCATATTACAATTTAATATTAATATTTTACATTCTAATGGTATAATTTTAAGTTTTAATCCTTTTTTTTTTGAAGATGTTTATATATAAGCAAACATTAGGTATATAAAATTTGCATGGTATAAAAATTGGTATAAAAACATGTAATGTAAAATAAACATGGTATAAAAATTTAGGTATATAAAATTAGGTATATGTGAGCGGAGTTGTAAAACAAAGCAGTTGACAAAAGCAGTCTATAGAATTTTACATTATTTGGCAATTTTTGCTAATGGAAAAGTTCCAACTTTTTTATGAGAAGTAAACTTTTAACTTTAAAACAAGAAATTTAAAGCAGTGTAGAAAATGTATCTTGTAGACAATGAATGCAAATAAACTTATAAACTAATAACTTATAAGAGGAAAAAAAAAGCATTTTAAAGTTCATTTATGTGCTGATATACATGTAAGTAATTACTGAAAAAAATTTACCAAAAATATTAGGTTTATTGCAACCAGCAACTAATCTTTAAAGAAGTCATGTTATTCTTTTGGCTGTGTTTGCCATTGATTATGTTTAAACCTAAAGTTCACAGTAACATGCAGTTAATACACAAATACCATTTATTTTATAAAAATAAGAGAGAGAGAACTCAAGTATCAATACTATATTTCTTTAACTTGTAATAGGCTGTTTCATTCCAAATTTCAATTTGGTCTTAATAGAAATTCATTAAAAACTGTTGTTGAATATAAAAATTGAATTACAACAAATTCAATGGTAACTGTATTGCTCATGTGAGCAGATTGAGAGATATACAAGTCATTAAGAGAAAGCTAGCTTTGTAATATCTGTAATAGTTAACTGTTGCATTTATATATGTTAAAGCAAAATGAAATAGTTTTCAGTACCTTATAATAATCAAAATATTTTATTTCCCAACTGAGCATTTAAATTTAGTTGACTTTTTTAGAAATTTTTTAAAAAATCAAAATTTGTATATTTATTATCTAAATAAAAATTGATTTTTGTTATAATTAATAAAATATTTGTATTGTTAATTATACCTATGACTTTATATTTTTAGCTGATTTTGGAGTGTCTGCTAAAAACAAGCATACCCTTCAAAGAAGAGATTCATTTATTGGAACTCCATATTGGTTTGTTGATTTAATAATAATAATAATATTTTTGTAAATGTATATGATATTATATCTAAAGCTTAAATATTATAAAATGTTTATGATATTTTGACTTGTCTAATAGATAGATTTTAGTAATATTTTTGAAATTGAGATTGCTTGGAAATGGTATATCAAGAATTGTTTCCTTACTTTTTTTGTAATATATTATTACAGGGTGGTGACAGAACTCAGCAATCTGGAATTTCAGAGAAAAATTAAGGAATTTATCACTATAGAAAAATTAGGAAAGAGTTAAGGATATTAAAATATCCAGATTAATTGCTTGTAACAACATTTTGCACCAAGCATGTACACAATTGGTGGTTTTACAGTATCATTTCTGTACACTCGAAGCCTAATGTTGCTAAAACAATTGCATCAAATATTTGTGATTTGTTAAAGAAACTCGATTGAAATTAACATTTCATAGTTTCTTTTGATTTAGTCTTTTCTAATAAATAAAAATATGCATAATCATACTATTTTTATAATTATGCTATAAATTAGAATTCTGATAATCATCCAGATTAATTATCCCAAGTGCTTTGCAATTTTAGGAAAATACCAAAATAACCTTTATGATAAAATAGCAATTTAAGTTACAAAAAGTAGTTTTAATGTTTTCTTTAATTCCTTTGCAATTTTAGAAGCAAAGTATTTGAATAAATTTCCAGTTCTTTTTCCATGTAAGAGCGGTAATAACTTGTTTAAATTATTTATTTTAACTCCTTTCTCCTTATATTTTTTTAAAATAATGTACATTATATGCATAAAGGGATTCTGAGTAGGGAAAAACCCATGTAACTAATATAATTAGCAGCTATAAATCAGGCAATTGCTGTAAGTTTGGTCTGGGAAAAATTGGGATTTTTTTTTTTCATAGTTTCTGTATTCATCAGGTTTTATGATTGCTGATGTCACAATACCTTTTGTTTAGTGAATTTTAGTAATATTGATCTATGTTTATCTTCTGCATCTGTTTTACAGTTCTTGGTACAAAAGTTACTAAAGCATTGATAATTTTATATCTTTTTTTTGTAGCCTGCATAGTATGTAAGATGTTCCTTAGATAAAAAAAAATAGCTTCAGTCAAAAGTTCTTTATTTTTTCTATGACTTGATCTGTTTGACTATTTATTACAAATTTTCATCCCCTCCCCACAAAATTAGGCCAGTGAATATAAGGAAAATTTATATATTTCAATTGTGACATAGGGAAATAAATTAGTAAATACACAGTACAAAAATATTACTTCTCTATATAAGTTTTTTTAGAAATCTGGTTTTTATTGAAGGAAATTTCTTTATTAAAATATCTGAAGAATATAAAAAATTGAGATAAAGTACAGTAATTCTTATCTGACCAAAGAAACATATGATTGTAAAAGTGGCTGATTGCGGCTTTTAGCAAAGTTTTAATTTTAAATTTTAATATATTAAATTTTTTGTAATTAGTATTATAAATATTATATACTAGTTGATATTCTTGGCATTGCCTTTCATGAAGGTATTTTCAAGTTTAATGTTTGTTTGTTTGTAAAATAATTATATGCAAAAACCTTTACTCATCTGAATTTTGTATAAAAGAAAAATATCTATTTTATCATTATTTTATAAATATTACTTAAAGAAATTTTTGGACAAGTGTATTTATATTTATTAATTAAGGGAACAATATTTGATTAAATATTATATTTTAAAATTAGCAACTTTAAAATAAATAACTAAAATAATTTAAAATATTTATAATACTTGCATTTAGTAAGAAAATATGTACCTTTATTTAGTGATTTTAGTAATTAGCGATGAAAACTTACAGATTGTATCAAACAATTTATGAAAATATCTAAGGGCTAATTTTTTTTTGCGAATTATAAATGATTTTTTAAAAGCACAATGCTATTATTTATGAATCATTTTTTTTTCTGTAGGATGGCTCCTGAAGTTGTTCTCTGTGAAACATTTAGAGATAATCCTTATGACTATAAGGCTGACATTTGGAGTTTGGGTATAACTCTCATTGAGCTTGCTGAGATGGATCCACCTAATCATGAAATGACACCTATGCGGGTACTTCTGAAAATTCAAAAGCAGGATCCTCCGACTTTGAGTCAACCATCCAAATGGTACTATTATATTTGGTTCACTTTTTTAATGTTGTTTTCATTCAATTAAAAAAGTGTCTACAAAATTATTATTGAACTACATTTTATATTTACTAATATCAAAGAATAATATGTATATCTAATAATGTTGATGTTCTATAGATGTATTGTTTGACTTAGAAATACTATTTAATAATAAATTTATGAGAATAAAAATGTATATATCAGAAAGATTTTTGTAATTAAAATTTTTGGTTTAAAATTAAGAGATTTTATTTTTTTTCTAGCATTTTTATAATTGTATACTACCATCAGTGTTAATTTTTGTACAAATTTAAAATTCGAGAATTTTTTTTAAATATTACTAACAAA
The DNA here is from genome assembly GCA_026289955.1 of Argiope argentata. Classification (NCBI taxonomy): domain Eukaryota; kingdom Metazoa; phylum Arthropoda; class Arachnida; order Araneae; family Araneidae; genus Argiope; species Argiope argentata. The sequence goes on along the minus strand of JAOUZG010025245.1, from coordinate 4,032,924 downwards.
CTTTTATATGAATTTCCTAAATTTTTAATAGTTTTTTCAGCATTTTTTTTTTGTGGAAGCTAAGGAGAAAAGATTTTGCTTGTGATCTGTTAAATTTAAATGAAATTATAATACCATGAAATACATAGTGCATTAAAACATTTAATTTTTTAATGATACTATTATGTCGAACTTTCTTAATAAAGCTAATGCACTTAATTGACAGAATAGGCATAAGACTTTTGAAGTAATATAGCTTTAATATCTATTACAATTTGATGTTCAGTAATATTTTATGAAGAATGTTAAGCCTTAAATTATGAATCTGCTTGCATCATATGAACATCCTGCATTTAAAATGTAATATTTCTGGAGAACCAGTTGGTCACCAAAGGGCACAAGTATAAAAGAAATTACTTGACAAAAAATTGCCAAAAATATTTTATTACAATTAAATCTTTGATAAGAATTTATATTGATGATGGGATTAATATATATATGTGTTTAATGTAACATTAATATTTGTTGAAAGCAGAAGGTAATTTCGAAGACATACATGTTACATAACATGAATTTTTCAGTTTATTCCATCCTTTATTTACAAGATCGTGGGCAAAGTCCATCCAGTCACAAAGGTAGAATCATAAAGAGAAGGCAGGAAATCATTGTCCCTGCTTTTAAATACTTTAAGATTTTGTAAGGGAAAATATTTTTTCATAGTGCTTATATAGATTGAGATTTTGATATGGATTTCTTCGACACACACTTAATCAAGCAAAGGAAACACAGGGATCTTTTAAAGGAATGTGCTTAGTTGGACAATTTTCATCCACTCTCTCAGAGCAGGGAATCTGTTGTCTTTTAGTCAATTCAGCAATTTTACACAGCTTCAGTTGAATTGATTAACTGGAACAAGTGGAATGGATCAGGAAATAAGAAAATATTTTTAGAATGAAGTTACTTTGTCAAAATTAAGATAAAAATTTGGAAATTAATTAGGGTTTTAATTAATTTAAAAAAATCATTACATATGTATATATTTACAGCTTGAAAAATGTTAATGGAAGGGATTTAGAAATTTTGTTTGTCTTATGAGAAAAATTATAGTTGCACTGATTGGTTTCACATGATGTAAAGCAGAGATTGCAACCTGTGATATGTGCACTTCTTGATGTATATAAGATTGATATTAATAAAAGTGAAAAATATGAAGTAATAGAAATGAAATTTAGAAAAAAAAAATTCCTCTGCTCCATGTTTTTACCAGGAATATAGCATTTAAGCAATGGAATATTTAATACCCTTCAAAAATGCTGAATTTGTTGAAAAAAATGCATCTAATAACACTTAGCATTCTTTAAGATAGAAGATAATATCCATTTTATTTTGGATCTAATTTTATGAGATGATTCTTTGTCTCTAACGCATGCTTTAGAATTGTATTGAAATTGTCATGCCATTGAATAATGGGTTATGATAAATAATCATTAGCCTGCATCATTAGTTAAAACTGGCTAATGTTATTATGAAAAAACTACAATAAAATGCATTAAAAAATTTTTTTAAATGTATCAATTTCCTTAACATTATAGATAAAAACTTTTTGTAAGCAAAGATGGTTGCAGGAGGGAGTATGAAAGTTAGAAGTACTAACAAATAAAATGATTATTCTTGGGATACATTTGGGAAAAAAATGCACAGAACTGCTGATTTAAAGCATTAAAAAAACACTTACATTTAATTTCCAAAAGCAGCAAAATAATTGCTCTTTTTATTTTATTTAAGTTTCAAAAGAGTTTTTGTGTTTTAAAGGAAAATATAAAGCCCTGCATTTTTGTGGAACATACTAATAATTTATTTTAAAAATGTAAAATTAAAAAGCTGTTTATCAATTACTCTTTAAGGACTGAGTAAACTTGAATGTGATTGTGAAAATTCATTTTTTATAAGGGCCATAAGAAATATTCCCCTTTTTTTTCTCGTTTTGAAAGTGTAGGTGTAAGGCCTGTATTTAGCAAAGATAAATGTTAAGTAACTGTGCTGAGTTTTTATTTTAGGTATATATAAAATTATGTTATATTTTCTGCAGCTTTTATAATTTGTTTGTTTTGACAGTAATTATACTTCGTATAATGGATGCCTTTTTAATTTTTTTCAGGTCTAAACAATTCAATGATTTTATATCAAAGTGTCTTGTTAAAGACCCTCATAAAAGGGCAAGTGCAAAAGAGTTACTTGAAGTATGTAAAATTTTCTTAAATTTTTCCTTCTCTCTCTTTTTTTGTAAGTTAAAATAGATATTTTTAAAAAGTATAAAAAATAGGTAACAGAATGGGAGATAAATATACTTTGTATGCCTAATAGAAAAATATTCTGTTTGAATTGATTTCTTATTAAAGGAATTAAATTTATTAAGTGTTGATAAGTATTGTAATATTTTACTGAATACTAAATAAAAGGTAATAATTAAACTAGTAAAAGTAAATTCTTAAATTTTACTTTGTTTTAATTTTTAAATATGATGAGTTTCTTATAAAAGGCTTTATATAAAACAAATTTGTTAAAAATCAACAATGTCTGAAAATCCATTATTCTGACTATATTTTATATTCTGTTTTGTTAATTTAAAATTTAGTGGAATTGCCATTTCATACCTAAAATAAATTCATATTATTTTATATTTGTACTGTTATTTTTCAAAATATTGCAGTTTGTAGATAGGATGCATTTTCATGCTAGTACTTGATAGCAAAATGTTGTCCTTATCATAAATGGGACATTGTGATCATATGAATCCTTAAACAAACAAGAGAAGAGAATTACAAATGCAATCGTTTACTTGACTCAATTTTTTAAAAATTGTTTCATTATAAAATTTGTTTAATTGTAACTGTGAAACTGCTCTCTCCTTCAATTATAAATCAATTTAAATATTTTTACTTGGTGGCCATTTTAAAAGCTTCACACATTTTTTGCATAAATGAATATTAAATTTCTTATTTTGAGTGAACCGATGCAACTGTTCCATGCGGATGCATACAGGATGGAACTATTTCATGCGTATGCACACATGATTCAACTGTTACATGCGTATGCATACAGGATGCAACTGTTATATGCGTATGCATACAGGATGCAACTGTTACAGGCAGAAATGTGAACCGATGCAACTGTTACTTGCAGATATATCCATTTATTGTTTTTTTGAAGCTTAAATAATTATAGAATAGTCAATTTCTAATACTATAATCATCACATTTAATTTTACACTCTTAAATAAAGTGCCAATTTTCTTGGTGTTATTTTGATACATGGGTGCAAAATTTTGATTTTGTTTTGCAATATCCTAAAATACATTTCACTTTTATGTATATGTAAAAGTTGATTTATTATTCAAGATTGAAAAGCCTGATTGTCTACTGTTATTTACATTGATTAAATTATTAATATTTCATTTTATATTATTTGTTGTTTAATCAACTGTCTGTTTAGATTGAATATAAATAATTTTATTTTAATACATGTGGCAATATAGTAAAAAGTCTTTAGCCATTTATATAAAATTACTGTAACTTCTCACTGAATTAGTTGAATTACTTGTTCTGATCAGTTTTAAGAGCTTTTTAGAGTGCTAAGTTAATGATCTCCCCCCCAAAGGAGATGTCAAATTTATAAGTTTATTATTTTTGTTTTATTATTTTTTTGGCATGATTGATTTTTTTTTCTTTAATTCATCAATACTAAATTCCAAAATTTAATCTCTGTTCCATTGCTGTAAAATTGTACTCTGTTGCATTGATGTAAAAAAAATAAATTGTTCTTTATAAAAACTTTTGATTCGCCTTTTTCTCTAAAATCAAACATAGAATACTCAATTAATTTTCTTTTTTTATGGTATAATTAATTTAATGATTCTAAATTAAGTAAAATGCAAGTAATGAAAATTAAATTCGGAGTGCAAGTGAATTATATTCAGAATGCATTGCTTTTTTTAAATTAAATTTTAAAACTATGTAAGAAATATTGTTAATCTGGGAAGAATGAATTGAGCTGAACACTTGCATTTCTTTACTTGTTTAAATAACCCAAATTGTTTTTTAAAACATCTTAGAACCTGAAGTGTATATTGAAGTTCAACACTCTGTGAAATATACTTCAAAATTATAATGAACTTCAAGGGTCATCTAGTGGTATTTAAAAATTAAAATTTTCTAAATAGAAACTGCATAGTTGTGATCTTAGGCCCATAGAAATAGAAAGGCTCTTCTCTTATATGATACTGTGGGCCATGAAGAGAGTCACATGACCATGGTTAACAAGATATACCTATGTAATAGAGAATATGCTAAATTATACTATTGCACCAATATCCTATTATGGTTTCCATAAAATTTTAGGAGATTTTTTTAAATTTATTTTTAGAATGGTTTTAATTTAAATTTTTTTCTTGATATAGAACTTGTGTTTATTAAAGGCAACATGTTTTCTTTCTTTCTTCCTTCCTTCCCCTCCTCCTTTAAGTAGTTATTTTATTTTAGGACATATAATCTGAATCATGATGTAATCAGTTTTATATTATACAGATAGTATATATAATTATGTATTTTGTTATTCTTAAAGACTATTGTATATTCATTGATTCAATTATAGTGAAGTATTAATATTTTGATAGAACTTTTTTTTACTAAATACTTCTGATATTTTCTAAATTCAGTTACCAAATTATAATCATAAACAGAACATAAATCAGATTTTTTCAAAACATTAATTGGAATTTTGTTAATATTTTAGATAAACTAATATTGATATTGATTTGTTGAAATTTTAAGGTAAATAGTTGTATACTGTAGATTATGTGAAATTATAACTTTATAAAAGTTTAAATTGAAGATATATGACTTGATTTGTCTAAGATTTCATTATTCAATAAACTTCATGATTTATCAAACACAAAATATCTTTGATTAGTTATTTAATTTGAATTTGAATTTAAAATGTCCAGAGTCCATTTATGTCTATGTACAATACATGTATGTACAAAATATGTCTTCTCCTTTTTTTAAGTTCAAGCTTTGAAATTCTTGCATTGTTTTCGAGATTATCATTAATATAAAAATATTGTACTTAACTAGTAAAAATTATAGAAATCTTCAAGTCTCTATGTATGGGAATTCTAAGCTATATTTCCGTATAGTTCTATTGAAAGCAGTCTTAGAAAAATCAGAAATAAGTGACATATGCAAATGAAAAAAGAGGCAAAGCCATATTAATTCAGAACTTTTATCGCACTTTGAAATTGTTATATTTAAAGTTTACATATATGTGTCATTTTTTAAAAAATGTGGAAATTTTACTTTTTGTATATATTATTAATAGCTTTAAAAATTTCTTTTATCAATATCTGTCCGGGCTATTTATTTGCAAAAAGTATTCTTTTCATATTTTTATAAAAATTACATTTAAAATTATTAGTAAAGGCTAATCATTATTCTTCTCACTTTCAGCATCCTTTTATAGCTGCGGCTTTAGATAGTAGGCCTTTAAGAGAACTTATTCATGAACATAAAGCAGAAGTGATTGAAGAAGTAACAGAAGATGATGAAGATACTGAAGTAATATTTGTTTGTTTTTTAAATCACAAAATTATATAAATTTTTATAGATGTATAATGTTTTTCTTTTTTTTTTTTTTTTTTTTTTTTTTTTTTAAGATTCCATCTAGACTATCCTCATCTCACATGAGTGTTAATAGTCTCGCTACTGCTGATAGTGGATCAAATTTGAGTGATGTTTCAGACACCTCAGGATCCAAAACAGATGGTAAATTTCCTATGAACATTAGTTTGCTTTTATTTTTGTAATTTGAATATTGCATTTTTAAAAAATGTCTTGCATTTTAACATGTAATTATGTTTTTTTAAAAATGTAAGTCAATAAAGTTTTAAATTTATTTACTAAAAAGTAGAAACTTTTTAAAGGTCAGTTTTAAATAGTTATTTTGTAGTATATATATTTTTGGATAGCAGTTATGTTGTTAATTTTGTTTTTGGTCTTTGCCGAATTACAAATAATTTAAATATTTTTCTGTATTATATATCTAAAACTGATTTTATATAATATTATTTATGATTGAAAAAAAGTATTACAGTAACTTAAAGATAAATTGATCAGGTATTAAGGGATATTTTTCTTTTAAAAATTAAAAGTATAATTGAAGTATTAAAAGAATGTATTTATTTTTATATAAAAAAAGAAAAACATGATAATTAAGAAAACATGATAAAATGTGAATTTGTAATAATTCTGAAAGCAAATTAGAAATCCAGGACATAATCCATGTCTTGTGAATATGAAGCAAATGCTATACACAGTGTGTTGCCAGAACACTCAGCATAACTTCTAATAATGATTACTAATTTATTAAGTGATGTAAAAATTTTGATGGTCATTTTCTTTTTTTCTTTTCTTTTCTTTCTTTCTTTCTTTCTTTTTTTTTTTTGAATTGGCTAAATATTGGGCTTTAATGAATGGACGTCCTAACAATGTATTCCCATTATACTCCCATTCCACTTTTCTATTTAAATAATTCAAGAGAAAATTTGTAGAATGCTTACATTAGCAGTCCACATACTCCTAGTGTAGGGGGAAAAAAACTCAAGCAAGCAGATTCTTTTTAACATATCCCTATGATTGCGTTGCCTAGACTAACTTATGTTTATAAATTCCATAAATTCCTACCAAAATCTCACAGTATATAATAACAGGGATAAATTTTCTATTGGCTTTTCCTTAGTTTGTTTTTGTGTCGCTTCTGCTTCTACATATATCATGTTTCTCAGGATGAAATTAAAGTTAAAAATTCAAAGTGACTTCTCTGTCTTCAGCCATGACTCTGCTTTAATATATGTGTGCGTGCGTGTAATGAAAAAACATTTAAATTATTAAATTATTTATAAAGCAAATAGCAGAGTCGTGGCCGAAATCATGGAGAAGACAGGTTGAATTTTTAAGTTCATTTTATTTCACCACAGGAAGCAGGCATTATGTACAATCAAAAACGACATGCACAACACATAATGATGAAAAAGCCCTCTGAATTTATACCTTCAGATTTCAAGAGAGATCTTTGACACATGTCAATTACATGCTAAGCTCGAGCAAGGGATGTTTTAAAGTAATTTGTTAAGCAGACTAATTTCTGTCTCTACACTTTGAATGTGGGAAAGTAGCCGGAGTTTATCTAATTCAACAATTTTACGAATCTTCTGTTGAATTAATTAACTAGAGGGGGTGGTATGTATCAGGAAATAAGAGAATATTTTGGATTGATATTATTATGGGCTAAACTAAGATAAAGTTTGGAAATTAATTAAGATTAAAATAAAGAGTTTAAAATATCATGACACACACACACACTTAATTATAATTGAAACTTTTATAGATCACTTGGATGCAGTGCACTAATATTTTCATTCTTCTGAGTCAGGCTGTACAAGCATTATTTTCTTGTTGAAGTTCTTATTTGAAAAATAATTAAAGAATAAATATATGTTAAATTTAATAGTAGCATATTACCTGTGTTAAAATTGTTTTTGTGTATATGTATATGTTTTGTGTATTGTTTGTATATGTGCATGATTAATAATTTTGAATAAAAACTGTGCAAAATATTGATGATTGGGGTTGAGAAGTTAATTGTCATCTAAAAATTGTTTTTTATTTATAACATATAGCAATGGACATGGTTATATCAAGTAATTAATCAGTATTTTGTTGTATAGGTTTTTAAAAAACACTGCCGATGAATTCTTGAGGACATTACATTGTTCGGGTTTTGAAAATTCTTAAAAGAAGTTAAAAAAAAAAAGAAGACAGATACTTACTTGCTTTTCTTATCTTCATAAATTAATATGATTATTTTCTCATTTGATAGGCATATCTTTGAAGTCATCTGCTCAGAGAAATAGTGATGTAATTGAAACATCTACTCCAGTACCCAAATCACAAACCTCTAAACCAGCTGCTCCCAAAGTACCTGAAATTGATAAAAATTTGCTTCAAAGGCATAAGAGCAAAGAAGATGTATCAATTGCTAATAAAGAAAATTTGAAAAAGGCTCAGAGCACTCCATCATTGATTGAAAACCAACCTCCTGTTGTAAGCAGGTAATATTAAATTTCTTAATCTTTTGAGAGAGATTAGTGACAGATTTTATCATATCATTAACAGATACTTTTATTGTTTTCAGTTATTAATAGAATATTAATATTCATTTTTTATTTTTGAAAGATTTCAATATTTTTTGTCTTATACTAAATTAAATGTAAATGTTTTATGGTGATTTAAAAAAAATTAGCACTAACAATTTTAAGTGTATAAAATTATTACACTTTGTAAATATATTGCACAAAAATAAAAGTGGGTAGGCCTAGTTATTTTCTATAAATATGGATAAATCAAACAAAAAAAAGCAATTTTTTTGAAATTATGCTCCACTAAAGCACAATTCCTGTTTAATATGAGGATCATGTGATATGTTTTCAAATGTCTCTTTCTTTCTTTCTTTCTTTTTTATCAATAAAATATATGCAATTGGTCATTTGTTCACTTGTGTGCTGCTTTTAGAGTATGAAATTTTAGTAAATTTTCCATTCATTCAGTACATTTCATTTTATGACATATAGCTCTATATAGAATATTATCTTTCAAGGAAACTATCAACAAATGCATTTTAAAAAAAATAGAATTTCTATTAATGGGAAAAAATTGTAGAAAAATCACAAATTTTCCCCATTATTTTTATGTAATTTATTTTATTCAAATTCTTTAGAAACTTAGTTTTGTTATCTGAATGACATTTATATTAAAATAATTGTTCAAAAGCAAATGTATGTATAAGTTGTATGTATATTTATTCCTTTAAGAAATAGCTAACCATAGTATTTGTGATATAGTATTCTTAGTTATTACTTTAATCTATAATAATAATAAAAAAAAATTGTAGTTAAGGCCTGTGTCAGCTTTGGCAAAATGAATAAAAAAAATAAATATTAATGTTCTGTAGGAAACCAGTTGCACCAGTACCACCTAAAGAAAATGCTCGAAATAGGCCATATAGTTGTATTGAACCAGTAAATAAAACTAATTCCAATGTGCCTGAAAGCAAGGTTATTGTTATATCAAGTAAGTTAATTTTTTAAAGCTGTATTGATGGTACTTTTATATTCATTTATTTTTATTTATTTAATGTAATTTTTTATATAAATTTAGGAAAAGTATGTTTAGTTATTTATTTTATTATTATTATTTTTATAATTCTTAGATTTTGCAAATGAAAAAGATAGTTCCTCTACTGATGATGATAACTCATCAGCTGGAAAGTGGAAAGAAACTAGGGATGAAGAAGTTAATCAAAATATTTCATCAAATTGGTGAATATATATATATTTATTCCTCTGTTTTTGTTTTTAATTTTTTTAAAAAAATAACATAAATTTATTTATTAAATATCTTATTAATCTATTACACTTCTAAAAATAATCTGCAACATAATAAATAAGTTTTTAATAGTGATTTATTAGATAACCGAATTGCTTGGTTTAATGAGATACATTTTTAAGAAAAATTGATTGAATCAAAAATTAATTTTTCTCTCTTTTAAAAATAAAAACTAACAACACATTTTATTTGTTAAAATCTAATGGGAAGGACAAATTTCAGTAAGATAATGTGTAATTTAATAGTATATATAATTCTTCTAATATTTTAAACATATCAATGTTTGCATAATATTAACCATGTCTTAGTATATTCTAATTTTTTTTTTATTTAAGTAGATGAAGCTTCTTAATATATTGCTTTTAACAAGAAAATTTCTCATTTCATTAGTAAATTGTTTTTCTTTCAGGTCAATGAATGCATTACCGAAAACATTAACGCCTGACAGTCCAGAGGTAACTATCTCTTCCAGCCACAGTATCGTCGAAGAAGCAAACATGAAGAAAAGCAATAATTCTCTTTCTTCCTTGGACTCCAGTCATATTTCAATTGTTACTATTGGTGATATTGAGGAAGTTAAAGACTCGTCTATATGTGTGGAGGGCACAACTACCACATCTACAGATGTGGACTCTTTACCACATGAAAACAGTGAAGTGGTTGTACTGCAAACCCCCACTACCCATACTTTATCGAAATCTGATGTGGTAGTGGTTCGGACTTCAGATTGGACAGATAATAGTTCTTTTAACAAACCTATAATGCAAATAAGTGATAAAACTCCTAAAACAAATGTAGTGAATTCAGTTTGTAGACCTGTTTCTAGTCATGAGGGTGCAAAACCTCCTCCAAAAGACCAGGCATTAAATAATACTGTTGGTTCAGAAGAGAAGCCTAAAATTCGTGTGAGTGTTAACCTTAAGAAAGACCCTTCATATCCATCACCGCCACATTCCCCTGCTCCTTCTAGACCAACCTCATCACCTACATGTGCTGTGTCATCTGATGACAGCTCTGTTTGTCCTTTGCCTTCTGAAAATGGAAAAAGTGTCAAGAAAATAACTAGTGATTCAGAAAGTGTGTCAACATTAGATAGCATTGGTAGCAGTGATAAAGAGAACAGGAGCCATGAAGATGAAAATCAAGCCACACTGAAAAAGAAAAAGGTGTGTAATTTTATTCTAATTAAAAAAATTATATATCAAGATTTGTTTGTTCTGTCCCTCCTTTTAATTCGTTTCACTATGTATGTTTATTGTTGTTTTTTTAAAAATGTAAATGCTTGAAATATTTAGTCAAATATGAAATCTTTTTATATAATTTTATGTTATTCATTTATTTCTCAACTACAAATTCCTATGTATATTTTCTGTGAAATAAATTACTCCTCCAATGGCTGTTTATATATGTGTTGAATTAACCTACTAGTTTTATAAAAGCAATGCAATCTAATTGTCTTGTATTTTTTAGATCAGTATCTTAATATACTTTTGTGCACTAACTTTTGTCAGTTATAGTTATCTGTTTATGTGCATAGTGTATCTAATATAATTGACAGTTTGATAATTCTCTGTAATTTTAATTTTTAATTTAGGCTTTTAAATGACTCAATATTACAAATATATATGTTTTTAAAGTTTTACATTTAAGAAATATATATCAGAAACTAAGTTGGTATTAATCAGAAAAGGAAACTAAATGAGTTTTTCTGTATTATCTCTGATTGATATAAATAGTAAAATTTTTTGAATCTTTAAAAGATTTTTTAATTAAAAAATTTCATTAGGAACATTTCTTTAATCAGTTTTAAGAAATGAAGATTTTTTATGATATAAACATTTTTGATATAAACATGAAATATTTCTCTATGTGATTTTTAAGAACAATTTAGAAACTACTAATCTCCATATTCCTTATTGTTTGTTTTAATTTAGGAATATACAAGTGTTGCAAATAACCAAACTAGAAAGCTAAATGGTGTGGCAACTAAACCAAAAAGTTCACGACCAAAAACTTTGAAGAAAACTAGAAAATTTATGGTAGATGGAGTTGTTGTAACAACTACTACAAGTAAAATTATATATGAAGATGATGAACAAACTTTGAAAGAAGATCACATATTAAGGCAAGTTTAATGACTGTTTAATATTTGAAAATTATGCATTTAATTGATGTATAATTTTTTACCTTGTTTTGTTAAATGTTACTTATTCTGTACTTTTTTTACTTCCCTTTTTATTTCATAGACATTTTTTTTTTCAATAGACATATGGTAATTCCACCTTTTTCAATTTATATTACTTCCCTATATTGTAGTAGTTGTTGTAGTAATGGAAATTTAGCTAAGAAATTACCCGAATGCTTTGTAGTAAATAGTCATTGTTGAAAGGGTTTTGATAGGTTCTAAAAATTTACAATTGATTGGAATTTTGTGTTCTTGGCTAGTAGAAAATTTTTATTCAAAAAATATATTTTATAAAATAATGGGGATATATTTTTAATTGAAAATTTAATATTACTGGCAAATAATTTATAACATATTGTATTTGTAGTTAATTATTCTGACATATCAAATTTACTAAGTTCTTAAATAGCCAACAGATATTTGTTTTTAGAAAACTGCTAATTATTGTTGTTTAAATTCCTTTGGGTAATTTCCAAATCAACACTTATTTGGCAAACATAATATTTTATGATTTTTTTTTTTTTTGCAATTAATTAAGAATACAAGGTTATCACAGCACTGGGAAAAAGAGGGAGAACAAAAGGAATTAAAAAAATTTCTATAAAATGGGAAATGCAGGGATTTTTCACATCTTCCTTTTAAAAAAATGCAGTAAAGAAAGGGGTAATAAGAGTTATTAATTTTTTTAATTTAAAAAATTGATGCCTTTAAAAAGTAAAAGATCATTACCATAGCCATAAAAACTAAACAATACTATTCTCGGAATCTCATTCTCTTTTCATCTGTATCGTTCAATCCAGACTTGAAAATTGAGAAAAAGATTCAAATTTTGAAATATTGCCTACATCTGGTTGAAATGCTAGTGGTTCACTTTTAACAAAAAGTTTTATATTTTTATAGAACACTACTAAAAAAGTATTTAAATGTTTGTAAAAAATGTTGCTATTTTAAAAATTTTATTTTACTTTAATCCATGTTTATTGAAAAATAGTGCAGTATCATGTGGAAAGTGAGAGGTTGATTTACTTCAACTTGTTTATTAACTCAAATGTTCTCTATATGTTCAAAATGTGCAAAGATTCACTTTGAAATTAATCTGAAGAAACTAATAAAGTGAATATAAAGAACAACTTCATTTATTTCATGAAAAAATTCATATAGATGAGTTCTATTCTAATGTATTGAGGTCCGAAGAATTTAATTATTTTTTAAGACTTCCCAATAGTCAGAATTGCATTGTCACATAGCAATGCAACAGTGGAAAGTGAATTTAGTATTAATCAAAAATGTTTATTGAAACTCTTGAATTGGTCTAAGATCTAAGTGTGATCCATAAACATTTGTTGTAGGTGTCTTAAATGTTTAGAAATTTGCTATAGAAATTAAGGTTAGCGCATATGAGATATTTTGAAGCTTTAGAAAAGCAAATAAAAGTTCAGGGAAAAAGGATACAGAGAGAATCCAACAAACACAAAATACCTTTGCAAACTAAATTGTTGCAAAAGAGAAAAAAATTAAATTAATGACTGAAAAATAGGCAAAAGTTGCAGAAATTGACGCTAAAAAAATGAATTGGCAAAAATGAATAAAAGCTTTGTAATACTTTTTTTTAAAGCAATCATTAAATGGTTTGAAACTTGATATCAAGAATATTATTTTGTATTTTATTTTACTGGAGTCCCTCCAAAATTGGAAAGCATAAAAAAAATATCAATACCCCCCCATAAGTGAATTTGTATTGTATTGGGAAATAATAAAGAATAAAAAAATAACTGATTGTAAACATTAACATTAATTTAACTAAATTATTATTTTAGGTAGTGATAAACCCATGAACATTATTTACATATTTCCCTTTATACTTCATATATTCAAAAGAAATATTGGAGAATTTTCTTTCCATCAGATTTGAGTAGCAACTTTAGAATACCGTTTTACTTAATTCTCATTACCATAAGACTTGTTAATTCTTTAACCTTTTTTAATTAAATATTATTCCTTAATTTTTTACGGTATTTAAATTTTTTAATCTAATTTTTAAAATTTTGATCATAATTATGAATAACAGTTTTTATATTTTTTATATTAGTTTTAATAAATAAAATCAATTTTCTCTAAACATTGAAAACATATTGATAATTTTGTTAAGTTAGTATTACATTCAAAGTACTTTTTTTCTTGCACTCTTTTTTTGTGAGACATTAAACTTCTCAGAAATAACCATTGAAATTTAAAATTATAATTATTTGTAATTATTTTTCTTAATCTTTTTACATTTTTCATGCTTGCATAGGATCAGCGCTGCTTTAGTGCCTGAAAACTGGAAAATAAGACTCTGGTTACTATTTTATTCTAGTTTAATTCATGTTGTATAGTAAAGTTTGCATGCTCAAATGCATGAACCAGTTTGTAAACAAGTTGCACTTATTTTTTGCATGCTTGTTTAATCTTCTACATCTTACCCTTGCTTTACTATATATATATAAATATTTAAAAATATATTTTCTCTATTAGCATTTATATGTCTTAATGATTGTGTGAAATGATTTTGATGAAATGTTAATCTAACTTGTTTTTTTTAAGCAAAATTATTTTATTCAAACATAAATTGTTCTGAAATTTTTCTGTTTCTATTTTTTTTTCTTTTATCCCTTCAAGAATTTTTTTATATTAAAAAAACAATGAACAATTTTCAGTGATATTATGTTAATGAAATAGAACATATCAAGTACAGTGTAATGAAAAAGCCCTTATACTGTAAATATATTTTATGCTTTCACAATCCCAATTCATTTTATATGAAGAATATTCTCTATTGAAGAATTTAATTAATGCACTGAATATTTTAAAAGAATTTTATGTATTAAGGGCTTAAAAGGGATTTATCTATAAAATTTTATACACTGTAAAATCCCTTTGCAACCAAGAACTGTCAATTTATAACTTACTACAACATTAAAATATAATTAAAAGTGAATACATTTTATGGATAAAAAAATAAATTACTAAAATATAAAATAAGTTTCATTAAATATTTTAATAGTTCAAAATTTATTACAGATATTTTACAGAAAATTTATTACTAAATTAGCCCATTCAAAATTTATTTATCTTGTAATATTGTATTGCAATGATATTTCTTCTACCTATGTGTGTAAACAATTTTGAATGTACCTAACCTTGAGCAAAAAAATATGCATAGAACAAATAGGAACCAATATTTCCCCCATATTATCTTGGATATTCTTGGACATGTATTCTAATCAATTGTTTGGGAATAAAGAATTTTCCCAAACAAGTTCAAGTAAAATATTTTCTTATTAAAATTATATCTGTAACTAAGCAGTTGTTTTTTAATATAAGTTTTAATTTTTATTTGTGAAAGTTTATGTTCTTTTTGAAAATATAGCTAGTTTACAATTTTTATTTTTTTACTATAGTTTTATTAAATATTAATTTCAGATTATGAATTTTTGGTTAGAAAATTCATATTACAAAAGTATTAACATGAGTAGTACTTCTTATGCAATTTGTATAAGTAACTGAACACTGGTCTAAAAATATATCATTTGCACTTTTTAAAATAATTCATTTGTATCTTTAATTACTTGACTCACTTATTAGTTTCTGCTTTATTTTGGTAAACAGCATTGTTCAATTTTCAAAATTTTTAAACATAGTAATATAATTCAAATAGTTGCACATTTGCATGTCATCTTTGTATTTGTGCATATGTTTTCTTTTTCTAAAAATAGGCATATATTAAACAGATTTAAATTAGTACTAGGTATATCTGATTAAAGATTTGATTGGGTGTTAAATATTAAGCATTTGTTTTTGCTTTGAAATTTTCAGGCCATGATCAAGTTATTTTCACATATTTAAATCATAATATTGATGTTCCTCCCCCTCCCAGTTATCTTTTCCAGCACTGTGAAATTCATTTTTTTGTGCATAAATTTTATCAGTAATTCACTCTTATGCTGATATTTAAATCCATTCAACAAAAGCTTCCTATGTTATGAGAAAAAGGCAAAGCAAATTGAGTACATAATTTATCACGTTATTAAATTTGTCACCATTTGGCAGTCATATTTTTCTTCATAAAGAGCTTATTTTAATTTAATTATGAAATGATTTTTTTTACTTCCCTTTCGACACTTATGACCCTTTTTTTCTATATTTTCTAAAAGATTGCTTCAATGTAAAATTTTCAAAAATTCTTTAAGAAATAAAATTGAAGGCAGGCATTTTTTTATTGATGGCACTATCGTTTTTAATACTGACCATGGTCTGAGGATTAATGAATAATTTTATATAGTTGGTGTATTTGCTTTACTAATGAGATTTTTAAATTTAATTACATAAGTTTTAAAATAATTTTTTTTAATTATAGGAAACAAGAACTCAGAGAATTGAAAATGCTGCAAAAACAAGAAACCAAACAATTCCAGGATTTAGCTTTAAAAGCCCAATTTAATAGAGAACAGCAAGAAAAGAAATTTGATCAAGAAATGATGGTAATTTATAAATTTGGAAACAAAAATATTGTTATTATATTTTAAACTTTTAAATTGTGTTTTTAATATACCTTTGTAAAGAATTCTAAATGCACTCTTGTAGATTTAAAAGTATAGTGCTTTTCGAAGGATGTTTTATATTTTAAACAAGCAAATTATAAATGCTTTTTATAAATATAATTTGAAATCAAACTTTTAAAATATGAACTTATTATCCATTATTCATATTGATTTTGTTCAAGAAGGGTATTGATTTAATTGTCTGCAAAAATAATCCTCAAGAAGACTATCAAGTTCTGTAATCTTTTTTTCTAGCTCAGAACTCAAAATAATAGTGGTGACCAAAAATTCTTTCTATTCAAACCTTTTTTTAAAAATAAAATGTGTTTCCAGCTTCAATTTTCACAGCTTATTTATTTAGTTTTGTTGAACTTTTTAATTTTAACATAAGACATTGTATGGTATGTCTCGATTGAAATGTAATGAATTGATATTATAACTGTAGCTAATATGCTAGTTGCATTATATAATTGGACTGAAATTTAGGTATATAATATTGTATTAGTATGTATTAGAGTGTTCAAAAAGTTTTCTTCTGTTATGAACGGTTTTATCTGGTTCTGCTTGTGCAAACATCAGGCTTATCTATTAGCCGTATATTTCATCAGTTTCCATCGTCCCAGAGCTCTACACTTTCACATTGAGCCTACACTCCAAGAAAGTACTTCAGTTCATTTGGTGGGATTGGAAGGGTGTAATTTTCTATGAGGTCATTTCTCAAGATGAAACAATAAATTCTATAAAATATTGTCATCAACTAAATCAATTTGAAAATTGCCATAGAAAATTTAAAAAAGAAGAAGAAGAAAAAGAATTAATGAGGCCTTGTTTATTGTGACAATGCAAGACCACATATTGCATTAGTTATAAGAGAAAAGCTCTTGCAGTTTGTGTGGGATGTTTTACTGCCTTTTGCATTCTTCAAAGATCTCGTTCCATCTGATAATTACTTCTTTCTCTCCTTAAGAAATTCTCTTCACAATAAGCACTTTAAATCCACTGTGGAATAAAAGCACACTTCAAGGATTATTTCTTATCCAAAACACAATTTTGGAAAGAAGGCATAGTGATGCTTCTTAGAGAGATGAAAAAAGGCAATAGACCAAGAGCAATATAACAAAATAAATTGTTTATTTATTTCATATTAGAAATAGGAAAGAAACTTATGAGACACCCTAATATATGTATTCATTATGAGTAGATATAAAAATTTTATTCATAAAACGCTCATCAGCTATAATTCTTTAATTATGTGGATGTGCTTAGATTTTTAAGAACATTTTGAGGAAAATACTGCTTTGTTCTTTATAAATTTTTGTATTCTAGTTCCTTTCTATAGATTTAGGAAATTTGATTTCATAACCTTATATCAATATATTTTTAAAAAATTGATTAATATTTATCAACTTTTTGGAAGTGGTTTGTTGGGATCTTTTCTTATATCTTCATCTCTCTTAAATTTTTTAAAACTAATGATAGAGTAGTTTTCTCTTTAAATAAAACTAAAGGAAAAAAATTGTAAATATCCATTATTGTTTGTTAATTAATTAACCTTATATTTGTTATGCAAACATAAGAGGTTATTTAGAGGGGAAAATATTTAAAGTTTAAATAAAATTCTTTAGTTTCTAAGAAAACATTTATTACATAATGTTTGAAGAATCCACAGCTTTCTAAAGAAAATATTAAACTTAAGTTCTATCAATACAACTTGGTATTAGTCTTCCAAATACATTAATTTCACCACTATTGTATACCTATGCATGTGGTGCCAAAGAAAATAAAAGTGGGTAAGCCCAAGAATTAATAAATGAAAAGGGTAAAAACTAATAATTGTATCCTTTAAGTTTTGCTCTTAAATATAATGTACTATTCTGACATTTGATTAAAAAAAGGTTTGTACTTAATCAACTGTGCTTATCAACCATTTATTACTCATTGATGGTTTAGTAAACAATCATTATCAGCAACCTTTTTTTAAATTTTTTTATATTGATACTTTCTTATTTTATTTAGCTGTGCATAAATAAATCTAATGTTAATACTTTCACCTGCATTCTATCCTTATCATATTTGAAGCTAAAATTTTATTAGTATGCTATTGGCGAGTCCTCAGAATCTGATGCTACCAAAATCAACCATTTAGGATCGTGCAATAAGTTAAAGGAATGACAGGAAAAGAAAAATGTAGGCTTAAAAAACTATATATGTGTATAATTCAGGAACAGTTTCTAAAAGAAATGAATGTTTCAAAGATTTAGTTATTTTAAAAAACTGTTTTCTGAAGTTCATAAAATTGTTCATTAGAATTTAAATATCTTGAGAGCACGTAATATTGGGGCTTTTTTTTTTTTTTTTTTTTTTAGATATTTCACCCATGAGCTTATTGAACTATAAAAGAATTTTTAAATGTAACATCTAAAGTATTTATTTTTATTAGGGAAATCCCAGGAAAACATTGATGTGTACTTCTGTGTTTGAAGCTTTTTTAATTTAATGAAATAATTACAAAATGGTACATTTGTAAAAGGTTATAAAATGGTCAGACTTAAGCTATATGGATGCATTCTCTTTGAACTACTATTAAATAGTTCTAGAATCGTGTTTCTATTTAAAATGTAATGTATTCTTTTTATTTTGCTTTAATTTCTTAATTTTAATTTAATTTCTTTTTCTCTGCATTGATTGATTCTTTTGTAGATTCTTGTGAGAAATTATGACAATGATTTGGAAGCTTTAAATAGACAACAAAAGCAACTAGTGGAGAAGGCTGAACAGCAGCAAGAATTGGATCTTAAATTTGCATCAAAGAAAATAAGAGCTGATCAAGTAAGTTTTGTATAGTTGTTTTGCCTTAGTGGTCCTCAAATAGAACTTGGTTTAAAATTATCCTTAAAAACAAAACATTGACTGTTGCCTGAAAAATAATATTTATATTTAATAACAGATGTTTTTTTTTTTTTTTTTTTTGGTTTAAGGAACGAGAAATGAAAGCATTTCGAGAGTCATTAAAAAATGAGTTTAAATTTTTAAAACAAGAAATTGACACTTTGCCTAAAGAAAAGCGGAAAGATATGATGCGAGTTCGGAAAGAGCAAATGGAACTAGATCATATAGAAAGAGTAAATATGCTGTATTCTTTCTGCTCTCTATTACATTCTACTCTATGATTTGATTTGTACTGAACCATAATTTTTGCCTTCTTAGGAACGGCAGTTTATTGAAAGGCTGAATGAAAATCATGATCTACAGATGAAAAGGTTAGCAGATACTCATAAGGAAAAGATAGCTCTCCTTGAAAGGCAGTTTTTGCAACAGAAACAACAGCTTTTGCGAGGTATGAATTTTTTTTTTTCAACTTTGAAGAAAGTATTGAGTAAGTATTGAGTAAAAAGTATTTTGAAGAAATTATTGAGGAAAGAAATTTGGAAATTCTGGTTATGAGGGACGTAATAATGTTTAAAGCTTGCAATTAATAATTTTTTTCTAATTAAAATTGTTTTATCTACATTATAAATGTACTATTTTAAGTTTCTTTTGTTTTAATCATTGCAGTAATAGATGATTGATTATCCTATTTTAAAAGTTAAGAAACTTTCCCAGAGTTGAAATACAAGTACAATATAATATATTGAAAAACATTAATTTGATAAACATTTATGCTGCATAACTACGCTGGTATTTAAGATAGTATCATTAACAATGCTGTTGAATAATCTTTGAAAAAATAATTTACAGGCTCAATTGTATTTCACAATGTCATTTAACAGTTAGATGCTTGTTGTTTTAGTTTTTTTTTTAATTTTAAAATAATTGATGAATTTATGTTCCTTTTTGTAAAATAGTAGTAATTAAAGATTCTAAAATTTCTTCATTTATGTATTTTTTTAACATTATCAAATGGAATATTTTGATATAGACAATGCAGCTTTTCTCATTAGCCTTTAAATATTGGATTAGAATCAGAACTGTACTTATAAACAAATACTGGGGCTAAGGAACTTTTGTTTTTGCTTTTTGAATTTAAAAAAATGTAATAAATTCTCCAGTTAATTAATTAATTGATCTTAAAATACATAGCAATAAAAATTTAAGAGATTTTCTGATTCAAAAAACATACTGTCTTTCCTTCTGTTAGCTGTTAACTAAAATTACATTATACTCTTTCCTTTAGCAACAGATTGTTACTTTTTAGTTCAAGAATGCATTGCTCCTATTGCTATTTAAAAATATATTATAACGGACAAAGTTCCAAGTAAAGGAAATCTAAATTACTTTTTTTTTTTTATCATAGTGAGTGTGCTAATGTTAAATTCATTTTTGCAATTTAATTTAAATAATGATATAAAAATAACAGAAATAAAACTTTTTCAATTTCAAAGTTTTATTTATAGAACAGGCTTAGTATTAGATCATTAGTTATTTATTTCTATTGTAAAAGTAAATATAAAACTGCCTTCAATATTTTAATTTATCTTTCCTGATTTTCACAGGAGCTTCATTTATACAATGGAATTTTGATTCATTAAATCAACGAAAAAAATCCTTCCATCCAAATCCAAATTAATTAAATATTTTTTATTCTTAGAGGTGAAATTTTGGCCATTTTTCAAATTTTGAGCTTTAATTTAAAAATTGAAAATTTTATTAGTAGGTATTAAATTTTACAAAAAACAAGGTTTCTCCATTGGAAAGATGACTGAAATATATTAAAGGTACAAGAGAAATGCTCCTATTTATTTTTAATAATAATTCTTTCATTGCCATTTTAATTTTAATTTGAGATCATTAAGCTTCATAACATGAATTTTCTCTTCAAAGTAACATCAGAATATTTAAAGGTTTTGATATATTTTATGAGCAAAAGTGGCTACATTGAACAGAGTATTGGCAGGATAATAATAACAATAATTTTTTATATTAATAATTAAATGCATTTGATTTTTAATCGGTTCATCAGAAATATTCATTATATTTTAGTTAAAGCCTTTACTTAAAACTTCATGTCCATCATCCAGTCAAATTTCCAAGCTGTGCTATATTAAATGTTTTTTATGTACTCTATTCATTGATTTTCTGAATGATTCTAAAGGTATCAGTAATATAACAGCTTTATTAAAAGCATAAGGGTTAACTTTATACATCTTCAAAATTTTGTGGTATTGTAACTTCACTATTTTATTAATCTCATAACCTGTGCATATATTATACAAAATCCGTCCTCATTAACTTTCAGTTTTCTTTTAAGAAAGTTATATGACTAATTTAGTATCAGTGTTTGATGAAAGAATAAGAAAAAGGGTTGAATTTCATTGCAACAAAATAATCTATTGATGAAATGCGTAAACATTGTTATTCTATCAAATGTATACAATCAAACAATATATATATGTCAAAATTCAAGGAAAATTTGCACTGTAATCAAATTAGTATTAATAAAAAGATTTTTTTTATTTGTTAATGTAATGTAAAATTCAATCTAATTTTAAATTAATTAAAAATTAAAAAATACCACTCTAATTTGCATATTTTTACTCTTCAAAGTTAATATGTGCCAAGTTTTGTTGCTGTAAAAATCTGAGATGTAGAGCGGCAACACATATTTTTACTTGTTTATTATTAATACAAATTATGTAAATGTGTGTTTTCAGTAATAAATATATTGGAACAATAAAAAATGTTTTAAATTTCAAAAACAGAAAAATAACAAATAATTTTCTATTTCTATTTATTTTACAGGCCTAATTTTAAAAATTTAGGGACATACTCTGTATGATTTTGCATCTGTAATTGCATGCACTCTATATTCAATACTTGATAATGCCTTTAATGCCAAGTTCATAATTCATCTACTATCATGTGCACAAATGATTTTTTAAACTATAATCCTGCTTATAATTTCTTTCTTATTATCAAAATTACTAGCTCGAGAAGCAGCTATTTGGGAATTAGAAGAGAGACATTTACATGAAAAACATCAGCTAGCAAAACGGCAGCTGAAGGATTTATTCTTTCTTCAAAGACATCAGATGTTAGTAAGGCATGAAAAAGTATGTTTGTGTCTCTACAATGATTTAATAAGATAATTTTTTTAAGGAATTCTGAGAGTATTTTATCATTAAAATGCTGTACATTTGTTGCTTGAAGGAACTGGAGCAAATAAGAAGAATGAATGATGCGAAGGAAGAGGAAGTGCTGAAGCAACAGGCAATCGAGAAACGTCAGTGGCCAAAAAGAATGCGATCAGAAATGAAAACAAGAGAGCTTATGTTTCGTGAAAGTTTACGTATCAGTTATGCTAATTTGTCTGAATCCCATGAAGATGAAAGAGAAAAGATTCGCAAGGTTTAAACTGATTTTTATTCTAGAATTTAAAATTTCATTTCTATGCTCTTTATTACTTGTCATTTAATGTTTTTCTTATATTCTAAGCAATATATATATAGCATTTAGTTCTATGAGATGTTTATAGATTTTTATTGAAATGGAATATATCTGGTATAGTTATTTATGCTTTGATTTTTGAATTAAATTAAATTTATTTAGTTTCAAGAAGGAGAAAAACGGCGATACAAGGCTGAACAGCAACGACAAGAATTGAAACATAAAAAGCAGCTTGAGGAATTAAGGGCACATGCTGAATCAACAGTGAAAGAACTTGAACAAATGCAAGTAAGTATACTTTTGCCTCTCATTCTTTTTCTTTGTCATTATTTTTTCATTGTGTGAATGTAGTTGGGAGGTGAGGAAGAAAATATGTTACTAGGTGCTGGCAATGGGTTACAAAATTTAAAAACTTTGTGTTTAGTGCAAAGATCAATCTCTAATAATGCATTTTTGATGAATAAAAATCTTTGATTTCACTACAAAAATAAACACATTAAACATAATCTTTCATCTCATAGCAATTTTTATACAATTAATAAATAGTTTAGTGTATTTATACTAAATCATCATAATCTTTTCTCTAATTTAATTAATTTTGTATGCTAAAATGCATATGAAATTAAAATAAGGAGCATGCAACTTATTTTTTATCTCCCATAACCAGATTTTTCTATTGTACTAGTTGGTTATTGGTAGATATTAAAAGAATGTTAATTTATTATGAACTTCCATAAGATGATTTTCATTTTGCTTCATTTAGTTTTTTGTCGGTATATGTATATGTCTGTGTAATGATCTTTTAAAATCTAAATTAAACCTTAATTAATTTGAAAAGTTCTTATCTTAATTGAGCCCATATTAACTTCATTCTAAAATTTTCTATTCCCTGATGCAATTCTATCTTTTTTATTGAATTAAGGCAAAGAAAGCTTTGTAAAAATGCTTAAATCAGCAATTTACCTGCTTCAAGTGAAGAATTAAAAAACTGTCGGTCAAACAAATTCTTTTTAAACAATCCTTTTGTTTCCCTTGTTAAAATCAACACATGTGAAGAAATCCCTATCAGAATTTCACAGTATATAAACATTTGGAAAAATATCCCCATCTTTAAGCTTTTCCTCATTTAATTTTGTGTTGCATTGTCAGTTGATGCACCTTGTTTCTTCGGCTTGTACATAATTCATACTTCCCAGGATAGAATACAACAAAGTTATAAATTCAAAAGTGTCCTCTCTCTATTCGACCACAAAACTTCTTACAAAAATTATGATTACACATACACTCAAATCTATCTCTATATATAAATGCACACACAAATTTTTTTTTTTTTTTTAAATGACAGTTTCTGAAATTGTTTTACTTATGATTTTTTTCCCTATATTTTAATTGTTTCAATGTAAATACACTTAATTTTTTCCCTGCCTTTTTGAAGAATGAAAAGAGAAAAATGCTAATGGAACATGAGACTTTAAAGTTGAAGCAGTTAGAAGAAGAACATTCTGCTGAACTTAAAGAGTGGAAGGCAAATCTCAAACCTCGAAAACAGGTACATTGATATTTATAGTTCATATAAAAATGGGGGGGGGGAGGAGTTAATTTTATTTTATGTTTATAATTTTGAAATTTTATAAATTTTTGTTGAGAGTTAATTTTAATACATTTTTATGCAGCTTTGGTATTTTCATTTTTCACATTACTCCTTTTCCTGCCATTTGAATATTTTTTAAAAATTAAATTATCTTAATCTTACAACCTGTTTAAAAAAAATATAATCTTTGTTGTGAAATTTTTCCTTTATAATTTCTCATTAATTGCTGATAATTAAAGTTGACATTACTAGGTAGATATGTAATGTATCATTTTTTATCAGTTATAAGTATGATTCTGATGTATTTCAGAATGATTGATTGAACTAAAATTTAGTTTTTTAAGCTGTGTAAATTTTTTTCATTGCAAAATGCACATAAATTCATGTTATACCTTTTACAAAAAATTAAATCACTTGTGTGTTTCTACATATTGTCAAATTCAGTTTTTATCTGCTTAATTTGATTAATTTAAATTCAGTAAAAAATTCTCCATCAAATAAGAATAAGGTTTTTCATTGTGTTTTTTGAAATGATTACAGAGACTAGAAGAAGAATTCATCCAGCAGCGTGAAGAACAAGAACGTTTTTATGGCACTTCTGCTTACTTGCAAGATTATTTAACTCAAGGCCGTGAGTCTCCTCACACTCCAGGAACTCCTGGCTCTGAAGCATCATTTCCACGCAACTTCTAATCATTTGTTGCATTCCATCACTCATTTACTTGTACAGGGACAAAATGTATAATTATTTGTTCAGAGAAAACATTATTTACAGAAAGGCTTGTCTCCTGATATTTTAAGCTTAGAGGAACTAAAGCAAAAAAGCATTGTGGAAACATCCTATACAAATCAAGTGATAATATTGTGTGCGTGTGCATTTCAGGATAACTGGTTAAATGTGTTGTTGAACATTTTATTTAATTATATTATTTCTGGAAATCAGAATTTCAGATGTTATTTCTGTCATTAGTATATGTATTTGCTCAAATTGTTTTTCTCTTATTTGTAGCTGGTAAATATTTCATAAACATTTTTATTTCTTGACCTTAAATGGGAAGGTGGAATTCATTCTGGAAAAATATGTAATATCTATCTTGAATGTTTGATAGGATGTTTTTTTTTTTTTTTTTTTTTTTTTAAATTTAGTTCCCATGAGTTGTATTGAATGACAATAAAATTACAGTTGGTATTTCATTTTAATATAATTAATTTTACTAACTTTACAGTATTAATAGTTGTACATTTTGTTAACATTCTTTTTCTCCAAATTTATGAATGTTTTAAGTAGGCAGATTTTTTATTATGCCACTTTAATTTGAAATTTGTAAATAGAGTTCTCCCCTTTACCCAATGCTCACTGTATATGGAAATGCTGTAACTATGTAAAATTGTAAATGATGGAAGATATCTTTGTTACTGACTACAATTGCTGCACTATCTCCTGCAAAGCCATAGTTTTTACAGCACCTTTTGCTAGTCATCTTTATTTTTCTGTTTGTTTTCCCCTGTACTAGTTCATCATCTTTTTCAAAAAGTTATTGCACATTTTAATTTCTATTATGTAGAGATAAGTAGAAGAGTAATTCATTATTTGAAATTGATAAACATTATACATCCAGCACCAGTTATTATTTTGATGCAAAATATGATTATGTCCACCACCCCCTCCTTTTTCTTAATTGTGGAAGGCATTCCAATGCAGATTCTATTTTCTTTGATGAAGAAAAATTAAATAGCAATTTGTTTTTTGCTGTAAATAATTGTAGCAATAAATTAGTTATAAACTATAAACTGTGCCAATGCTTTTAGACTTCTTGTTGTAGTTAATTTAATCTTCTTTAAATTTATATTACTGTTAAAGAATTTTTGTACATTGCAAAGACTTTGCTATCCACTTTCAAGTATTATTTCTGGAATGCAAACTTTAAAAAAATAAAACTTTTTGTTCCAGAATAAAATGAATATAATATACACCATAGAAACTGTGTTGTGCAAAAGTCTTAAAAATATTTATCATATTTTGGTTTTTTCTATTAAAATTGCTGAACTGTTAAAATGGAATTTTGTTTTTTGCATCGGTGTTATCAAGAATTATATTTCAAAACTACTTCTTTTTGAAATTTTTTTTCTTTGTTTGTGGATAGTAGAGTTTTATCTCAATTTACTTTATCAATTTCATTTAAACATTATTAATCTAATGTCATTATTTCATTTAGACATTAGATTATTTCTGTTTAGACATTTTTATTCTCCAAAAAGACTTCAAATACAATCAATAATTCCAGGCTAATTTTAATATTGCAATATTTTTAAAGTAACTCATTACGATTTTTTTAATTATTTTTATAGCTAATTTTAGTCATTTAAACTGGTTAGCTGAGAATATTTCAGTGCCTTCTTTTGTACTGTGCTAAAAGAACCTTTTTATATGACTGGTATTTTGTAAAATAAAATGACAAAAGGGTAATTGATTGTGTGTACTTGTTAAAAGGTAACTTTTCCTATGGGTTTAAATTTTCTGAAATTAGTTCCATTATGACTTTATGGAAACTGTGATACATTCAAATAACATATATTTATTTATTTCCAAAATCCGTAGTCTGAATATCTACCAAATACATTATTCCAAAGTATTTATATTTATAAGGTTAGGTTTTAAATAATTTTTACTATTATTTTTAATTTGTTTACATAATACTTATTCTATTTGTGATAAGTTTAATATCTCATATTCAAATTTTTGTTGTATAAATTTTAGATCCTATATGAGAGAATGTTTTGATAAAATAACAGGAAAAGAACACATGGATTTTATATTTTAGATCCAGTGATATTAGTTTGTAGCATCTTTGTTAAAGCCGGAAAAATGCTTTATGCAAATTGCTATGCAATGTTATATTTTAATCTGCATATCAAACATATTTTTATATATTTAGCTTTAACATGAAGATCAATCGCTACGCTAATGCAAAATCTCTCTTCATGTTTAGTTTAATCTTATATAGTTTTAATAGTTTATTAATATTTTACTATCAAAAATACTTGATAGTTAATACTTATTATTTTGAGAAATGTTATATTTGGCATTTGTGGTTTTTATTTTGTTTTATATATTTGATCGGTGAATTATTAATTTTTTAAAAATATATATGTTGAAATTTCTTGTTTATTTATGCTAAGGAACTTGTTCTTTTTTTTATTCTAAATATTTTTTTGGTCTTATATTTGATTTTTTTCTTATCTTATCGCAAAGGTTAAAAGTTTTATAAAGTTCTTGCTCAGTTTTCAAAAAATTGTTTCTCTTTAAGATGAAAAATTTATTGTATAACTGAAATACATTATACTTTTAATGATAGTTTGAAGTTGATAAAAGCATAAAAATTTTACAGTTGAAGCTCCTTTTTTTTCTGTTTGAAATAATAAAACAGTCAACTTTAAGTTTTTTTTTTTTAAAAAAAAAGATTTTTTGTTTTGTTTTTTAAGTTTAATTGCTTTATAATATGCTTTCCTTTTGAAGGATTTAATTTTAAATAAATATTTTATTAGTAATATGTTTATCTTGTTCTATAAAAAATACTTATGTATTAATAATAAAAAATAATAAAAAATTATTGGATACTTATTTAATATCTTTATTCAATTTTAACAAAGTTTAATTATAAACAAATTATCTGTACATTTTATAATTTTTTATTTTTTTTTTAATGTGTGATAGAATTCACCAGAATTTAAAATTTGATTGATTGTAAATGATTAAAAAATATTTTTTAGTATAAGCATTTTTATATGTATTTTGGTATTTTCCCTTCCCCTGTTTGTAAATAAAAATAATAAATTAAGAGATTGTTTCCTTAGATTTGTTGATGCAATTTTCGATTTTCTTATTTCAGATTTTTTTAAGTGTAAAGGAAGTTTCTGACTGTAAATTTATTCTTCATATAGAAAGTAGTACATAAATTGTTAAATATTTAACAGTTTTCTTGAGATAATTTTTAAGCATTGTTTTTTTTTTTTTTTTGGTTACAATTTAATTTTACATTGTATCTGTATCAGTTTGGTAACATAGCAACTTTGAATTTATGTGACCTTTTCAATTGGAATAATTATTTGATATATTTAATGTTATTCTTTATATTCATTTCTTTATTTTTCTTTGTTGTGCTGGAAATACATTTGAAATATAAGCATTCATGTTCTCAATTTTATTTAAATATTTGTTGATAAAAGTTAAATCTTTTAAAAGATTCTATTTAAAACTGCTTATGGAGAGAACTTTGCTTGTTTTTGTTCTTTATATAATGACAGTAATTTTTAAAATACGAATGTTAATTTTTCCTCCCATCAGTGTTGATAATTCCTCCCCCCTCTCCTAAATTTATTTTCCAGAATCCCGATTTTTTTTTTTTTGAATAATATTTTTGCACATCCTATTTTCATATATCTGTCTTTGGACCCTAAATTATAGTTTATCATTCTGTATGTTGAATAGTCAATGAAGAAAATATATAAATCATTTTTATTATAATTTAAAAATATGTACTTAATACTGTATGTCAAAAATTAATTTATTGTGTTGTGATATTTTGTAGATTTTAATTTTTTTCTAGTAATTTCAAAAGGATTAAGTTTCTATAAAATTTGATTTTGTAGTAATTTTTAAAGTAGAATGATTTTTTATATAGTTGTATTCACTATGTTGCATTGATAAATAAATATTTTTATTTGGAATGTAATTATGGAAACCACTGTACTAGTCAGGTTCTGTTTCTATGTAATCTGTATCATTCCTTCCCTTTCTTTCTTTGTTAAATTCCTTTTAATGCACTTAATATTTTTTCTTATGCTTGTTGATTGTCATAAATATTACTTTTGACAGATGGAAAGTTTTCTTAATATTACCACATTAATTAAAGTACAGGGAATTGGAAATATTAGTTATTCTTGCTCAAGCTAAAAAATAAGCCCGATAAAAATTTTCTAATTCTCAAAAATAAATAAATAAATATCTCTTTTAAAATTATTGTGTTTCTGGCATATGAA
This sequence comes from Argiope argentata, assembly GCA_026289955.1. Lineage (NCBI taxonomy): Eukaryota > Metazoa > Arthropoda > Arachnida > Araneae > Araneidae > Argiope > Argiope argentata. Next base: position 4,003,668 of record JAOUZG010025245.1, on the reverse strand, counting down.
AAAAAAAATTTCTTCAGAAGAATATCTGTTATAAGTGAATAGTTTAAGATCTTTGCTAACTTATTATAATAAATTTAGTATTTTGCAAATAATTTTGTTTCCTCCAATGTATGTATGTGTATAGCATTGTACTTAGACAATATTTTCATTCCATTTCAAAACGTGCAATTTATTTTTTTAAGCTTTTGCATATTTTATATCTGGTTTGGAAAGTTGTCAAACCAGAGGTTGTGAAAAATTCACACTCACATTCCAGGTTGTTGTTACTGTAGAAATAGAATACTCAAAACTTTGTATATTATTTAAGAAATGTGGCGTTTATGGCAATTGAAAGGAAATTGCACTAAGAGAACTTGTTCTAATTTAATATTTTCATTTATAAATGATTCTGTGAACATGGTTAAAATAAAATCCTGTTTATGAAAAAAAATTTGTCTTTCATTTTTATTTATGCCAGAATACTGGAAAGTGGAAATATTAAAATAATTACTATTTTGCCATTTATTCATCAAAAATTAAAACTTTCTATATTTGTACACATACCTTTTTAATTTCTATATTTATTATATTCTGTATTTCACACTTGTTTTTAAACTTTACTCATGCTGTTCAGTAATATTCTGTTCCAAATATTAAAGTTTTGCTACTTTGAAAATGTACGTTTGAACTTAATGCTTTATAATTGTTTATACTTCTGTTATTCTTGCTTGTAAAATTGAAAACCAAATTCTTATTCTAAAGTTCAAAAAAAAAGTTTACATTAAGCTGTCATTTTAAGAGTAATAAGAATGCTATAAATGAAGGGTGAACAAGAAGAATGGCAGGAAAAGAAATGATTCTTTGAAATTGTTTGTCCAGTAGACAAACTTAGGTATGTGACTACCCTAAAAGCCTTGCTTTGTTGAAAATTTTATTTAGTGTCTTTATAATTATATCTGAAAATGCTTTATATATGTTTTTACTATTAGAAATTAAATTCCAATGTAATCATAAATCAAAAGTATACATTTAAGACTTTACATTTACAATTAATTTAATTTAAACATTTACATTAATTAATACATTTACAATTAATTTAATTTAAAGTGAAGATTAGTCCCCCCCGCGAGTTTGTCGCCAATATGGCAGCCCAACGGAACGCTCTTCTAGCAACCCTAATGCTGTTTTGTTTACTACTTTTAACAATGGTTGAGTTGAACATGGACAACGATTTTTTTAATAAAAAATGTTAAATTAAAAATAATAAAGAATATCGTTTAAAGATTGTAATTTTATTTTTCATTACTATTAAAAGTTTTTTTCCACTATTAAGATACTGCAATTTTATTTTTAATGTAAACACGAACAGAAAATCTTTATTCTTTTGCAATTTTAATTGCCATTATGCGCTTTAAAAAATCGTCTGAATTCGTATTTTACAAAATCGTCTGCATTTTTACTTTAAAAGTCAGATGCGATGGATACTTCGCAGTTCTGGTACTTCTTTTTTTGCTCTAATGGTTGGTTTCCTTGATAATTTGTTATGTCGGTAATTGTGCAAGGATGGATGCCCGGCAAATGAAATGGAAGACAATATTTCGAACTTGCAGAATGGATTAAGGGTGAGTGGAATATATACATATTTTGATGATGAAGTTAAGAAAGAAATTTCTTATGGAGAATGATTTGATTGCTTCTTCCTCCGTTCTTTTCTGCTTTTGATTTTGTACTGTTTCTGTTATCCACACAGTCCTTATGTTCAATGTGCTAGCGAAGCTACTAGGTTCCCGCCCCCGCTATTAGCGAAGCCGTTGAATGTTTTTTAAAGTTAAATTCTGCTCAATGCCTTCTCTAGATGCCGAAGACATCGCATGCTCCAACTTTTGCTCTGCAATCAACAAAGGGCGCAACTGGTCTTTAAAAAAAACTAATCAGTAAAAATTCATAATTATATTGTGGAAAGTGGTAACCGTAACTATTCCACAGAAGTGATTGTTTACTTTGTCCGCCATCTTTATTGGCGACTTGGCATTCTTTTACTTTAATTTATTACAACAGTCATTTTCTTAATATATTGCTAAAAAATACAGATTTGCGTTTCCGTTTCTTAGATTTTTTAAAAAACTGAATATTGCTGTTTTTTTTAACTGCATACTTAACTGTCTTTTTTAATTTTAGTTCCTGTTTAGAAAAGGGATTTCATAATTTTCTAAATGGCTATATTTCCGTTATTTCCATTGTTATTTGAAGCATTTTAGATTAAAAACAATGCTGAAATACTTCAGAAGGAATATTATAAGCAAACCTTTGTCCCCAAAGAGCCATTAGGAAAAACAAAATTTCTTGGAGATACTTAGAATTTTTGGTGATTATGATTTTAAATATTTTGTGGTAGCAAAATATATTTATAATGCCATGATCCTAATGCGAAAATCTATAATAAAACATACAAAAAGGAACTGATTGATTATTGAGTAAAATAAGTGATTCTTAGGATGAAAAGGAAAAACCAATAAAATTTATAAAGTAGTTAGATAATTATTTTACGATTTTTATCCATAACAATATGCTGGAAGGTATGCAATTTGCAGTAATAGTAGCCTTTGTTTCTTTGTTGTTGTTATATTTGAATTCCATATTTCAATAATTTCGAAACTAATTCATTTTACACCGAACTTTCATCGGAATTCTAATTTTTATTTCCTATTACATTAAAAAAATTATTAACATTTTATGCATTTCAAAAAATGGGCTTGGAATAAATTCCTTAACAGAATCTAGTAACAGATTCTTGTTACGAATTTACTATACGAATTATAAATTATGAAAAAATAAAGGTTAAAATGCAATCTGCTATGCATATTTGAATGTATCATGTCAGACATCATTTCTTGAACGGCCAAGCACCACGTGCTAGTGCAAGTTAAATTATATTTTTACTCATTTTAATTGTTTCATTGAATTAATAACTAGTATTGCAAACGATCCAAAAAAAAAAAAACTTTATATCTCATTTACTGCTTAAAAGAATATCACATTTCCTATTTATTTCATTTTATATAATCACATGCTCAAAATGAGTTTTTTCTAGGTTTTATTTGCTGTAGTCACTAATTTTTTTTTTTTTAATTAATGCTTTTGTAAATGCAAGGGCAACGCGTTATTAAAAGCTGATTATTTTAGAGGCTCGTGCAGATAATAAAATTTCAATTTTTTCGCCTACGGAATTTTGTGGAGGCCAAAAGTCTCATCCCCAAAAAAACATCACATTGTAGCATGATAATAATAATAAACACGAATTTATTTTTAAAAATTAATCGTTTAGTTTTATATATAATAATAAAATATTGTCTAAGGAAAGAAAGAAAATTCAAGTATTCGCCAAAGGTATTTAGAAAACATGAGTAATAACTGAATAATTCTCCTTACTGCAATATCGAATTGCACTAGCTGTATAAATTCTGACTTCATAATGATAGGAGGACAAAGCAGAAAGGTATTTTGTAATTGCACTCTGTTAACCACGATACTTTGGTAAAAGCATTTATTTCATTTAAAATATAGCAAGGGATTTTTATATTTTCTGAATTATTATCGTTTCTGTATTAGTGTTCGATGTTCGTATATAAAAATTACGTTTGCAATGCACATTTTACAAGTACCATTAACTGCAAAATCTTAATACCAAATAGGAAAGCAAACATTTTGAAATCTAAAATAGACTTGGAGGGAAAGTGAAGTGTTAAATAGGATTATTAATTATGAGATGAAATTTTAAATTATGCCGAGCATTTTAATTATAAAAAGAGAAACATCTTTGAATTAATCTTAATTATAATGGTGTTAGCATTTTCTGAAACGTCTCTAAATTTCCTTTAAGTTTGATATATTCAAGAAACAAACAAACAATTTTGGCAGACACTCATTTATAATAATTATCATTCATTGATGTATAAAAGAGATAAATTAAAAGCTAGATTTAATTTTATAATTTTTTCATTGATTTCAAGATATAAGCTAGAGCGTCGGAAATATAATTCTTAGAAAGTAAATAATTTGTGTGTGGGGTTAGTTTTTACTCTTTAACCTAAGTAATCGCTTTTGAATCACATTTATAAAGTTTTGGCGAAAATGTCACTGTTTAATTGCACAGAGTTTTAGATTATTAAATGACATTAAATTACATACAGATACCTTATTGAAAAATACTTGCAAATCCTACATTAGCATATTCGTTTTTTAACTTTGAAAATTAAATACTTTAATTCATACATTGACAGTATCACAATTGTGAACTCTTGTAACTTACATATTGGATGCAAAGTAGACTAAAAACAATATATGCACAAATTTTTTTCATGTTGAGTTTTATTCAAATCTACATAATAGTTCTAATTCACTCAAATGAATAAATTCATTTATATTGAAAACAATTTCTAATATGAGGAAGATAGCTTCCATTTTATTAATGTACAGTTCGGAGGGTATGCTGACGTGATCTCATCGAGCGCCTCTTACTGCCATATTAAATGAATAGCAGAGAAAGGTTGGTTGCCTCTGGAACTGAACGTGATGACGGATTTCGTATAACCAAACATTATTACCATTTATCCTGTCGTTACAGCCAGGTAAAACTGTTAGGGCTAGTTTTGAGGTTCTAGTTTTTCACTCACGTATGTGAAAATGTCGGCTGTTGGCCTACATAACTGCTAACATAAAGTCAGTGGAATATACTATAACTTAATATTTAACTACCAGGCTGTCTATGTTTAATTTTGATCTGTTTACCATTGGTCATATATATTTCTTCTTTCTGTAAAATGAGTCATAGAGTTAATTGAAGGAAATTAACTATTCAAGATTTCTTTTGATACTATAAAAATGAAACCAAAGATCTCTATCTCGCATCCATTATTTCTTATTTGTTGATGACACATTCCAATAGCTTTTACGCTGACGCTGATTTTTTTAATTCATTAACTAGCCGCCTCTGGCGACCAGTCGGTTCGCCAGTATTAATGCTCGCTAAAATTTTCATATAATATTTTATGTAGCTGTGTCTTATAACAGGTTTTTCACTAAAATATTTTTAAACCAAACAAATTTTGATAATCACATAATTCATTTATAGTATTATTTTCTTCAGATGTTCTGTTCATTGTACTACTCATCTTTCTCTTTCTATCCGAACAATGATTGTCTCGGAATTGATATTTTACTTAAATGGCTTAGGGAAAGGTCTAAAATTTTACGTTTTTATATAATAATGAGATTCAAATTTTCATAAATGTAAACACACTAAACAAATAAAGACACAATTGGACTTCAAGAGATGCGAAAGTTTAAAAACAGCTTGGAAAATGCCGCGCACAGAGAAAATGGTGACACACACACCCTTCTTTTCTTTTTCTTCATTACTTTTCTTTCTACAAACCCTTTTTTCCTTTGTTATTCTTTTTTTCTTCCCTGCCCAGGCTTTATTTTGAGCAAGCACGGATTAAATATCCATACAGACTAATAATAAAAGCAACTATTTTCTTTCTTTTTTAAACATCCCGTTATCTATAAATGAGAACCAACTTCGCGTATTTCTTTCTAAACAAATCATAATTTATTACTTCCTGCTATCTTACTCAGTTGGTGTGGGGGAAGGAAATGAAGATTTTTGGCGGGAAAGTAAGAAAAGTGTCGTTTTAACCATTTTCCTCCCAGTTTTTTCATTTTTTCTCTCCATAAGAACCATCCTCGTGTCTTAACGAAAATATTTTTTAAAAAATTAGCCAAATCGGTCGAGCCGTTCTCTAGTTTGGCGCTTAGCATCGCATTTCAAGATCCATTTTTGTTTTTATAGATTTTTGTTTAATCATGTGCTAAAATTTTGTATTGATTGAATTCTTTTTAAATGAGCTGTTGCTATTTTTGAGATATATCCTTATTTTATTGAAATTAATAAAGTGATTACCTTATTGTTCTAGTAAAAACTTAGCAAATCGATTCTGAAATTTATTTGTAGCTGCATTTTTACCAATTTATACCGACCAATTCGTACCAAAATAAAACTCTAATCATGCAAACTATCGAATGCATTTAGAATCTTATCGTCAATCAAATGAATCTGAGGTGTCCATTTGTTGAATTCCTCACCGATTATAAAGACAAAACGTGACGGCATTTTTTCTTCTTTTTTCAGTACGTCACTATGTAGCGAATAATGGATTGTTTTTTGTTTTACGCCCTAAATCACGTTAAGAAGACAATGAGCCAAGGGTTGGTGGACGCCAGCTTCTTTCCTGAAAGACCATATTTGGAAAATATTGCCGTTCTCTGTGCGTGCTTGAATGGGGTCATCGAAACTTTGGCATCGTATGTGATCTTGTTTAGAAAAATTATTCATCTTCAGTGAGACAAAAGGATTCAGTCGCAGCCAACGAACCGCAACCCCATTGGCACGCTATTTATTCACTTAGACCCTCGTTCTGATTTATGTAGCCACATAAATTCTTGCTTTCTTCTATATAAGAAGATTTCTGTACAGAATTTTGTAAAGGAAGTTAAATAACAAATAGTATTTTTTGTTGTTATTATTTTGTCATTCTCTAATTATAAAAGCTTTAAGGAATTTCATACATCTGAAGTGGCATCCATGCGATTTTGGAATTCATACAAAACTGCATCACCACCCTTCTTCCTTCTTACTACATTTTTGTCATTTTTTATCCCTGTGCATGATCCCCTGCAGAAAATTATCTTGTAAATGTTTCAATGTAAATATGAAAATTTCGATACTTTAATAGTAGTTTTAATGAAAATTATATAGTCTTGAAAAATAATACCTTAATGAGTATTTATATATTATACCGTCCAACTTTATTGCCAAATTTGAAGTCATCGCCAATGAGTTGCTAAACCGCCAATTATGGCAATCCGGTAATGGTGTAATCCGTTGATTTTTATCGCCAAATTTAAGTACGTCGCCAAAAAGATACTAAACCGCTGGCGATCGTTGGCGAAGACGGTATAATGCGTAAGTACCCCTTAATGATCTATATTACAGGAAACTGCTGTACACAACAAATTAAGCATATTACTGCAATAAATACGTCGAAATTGAAATTTATGAATAATTCATGAATGAAGTGAGAGGTTAAATCGTTCGTTATCTAAAGGAATTTTATTTTGTCTTTAATTTTTAATCAGCCATAGAAAATATTTTTATGAATTATTTTATATTTACACAGTTGACAGCTCTAATCCAATTCATTAACTTTATCAGTTGACATTTTTGGTCCCTTTTTTCTGTAAGCGCCCTTGGTGGTAGCAAATCAAGCAATACCTTTAGTACGGCTCTGAAAATTACTAACTTATGAGAATGATTACCGGTTTCTGTGTCGACTTTGAACATGGCAAATTATTTGATATAGCGTTATCAAATTTGGCGCATACATATTTTCTGGAAAGAACATACACCACAAACTAATTCTTATTATAAAATTTTTGACAGAAATTTTAATTAAAAAAATTATTCTAAAGTTTGATATTTTACCACGATAATTTCCGAAACCATTATTGAATAATAATAATTATTTTTAGATATACTAATTTAATTGTTGTATAATTCTACCCTAATTTTAGTAAAAATACTTTTATGTATGATTTTCAGCTGTGTTTTTATCTGTTGAAATGCAATTTAAATTGTTTTCATAATTTCCTTAAATATAGTAAATTTTTATTTTAATATTAAAATCCAAGGAATAAAAATAAGTTTATATTATCATACTAACCGATTTTGATGATCAGCTGATTCGACGAGAAAATTAGTGAAGTTTAATTTCAATTAAATTTTGTATACATAATTTATTATCATGTCAGAAAATGATGTTGTTTTTGGCCTCAACAAAAATCCGTAGGCGAAAAATAAAAAATTTACTACCTCAAAATCTAAAAATTGTACTATCACGAGCATCTCAAATTTTTTTTAATAACGTGTTACCATTGCATTTACAGAAGCTCTGATTAAAAAGAATAAGTTAATGACAACGGCAAATTAAGCCTAGAAAAATGTCATTTTGATCGCGTGATTATATGAAATGAAATAAATAGGAAATGTGATATTTTTTTAAACAATGAATGCGAGACAAAGTTTTTTTTCGGATCGTTTGCAGTACTAAAGTGATCCTTTAATAAAGTAATTAATAGGAATAAAAAGATAATTGAACATGCACGAGCACGAGGTGCTTGGGCGTTCAAGAAATTATGTTCTGACATGATACATTGAAGTATGGATAGCAGATTTCATTTTATTCTTTATTTTTATTAATGATTCCTTCTTTAAAGAAATTTTAAACATCAAATTTGACAGGAATTAAAGTCGTACTACTTGAATAGTTTTATTTCTGTTTTGTTTATGCATAAACTATCCTTATGAAATCGAATCCCATGATATCATAGTGCAATTTAAAGTTGTAATATGTGGGCAATCTGTTGCAAACTGTACCAAGAACATTTCAAAGCAATGTAATATCATTCATGATTGGTAACAATCGCAAGAAGTAACTTCATTAAAGATTAATAGTTGTGAAAAAGCTATTGCAACTATGTCGAAAAGACTTCATCAAAAAATTTTTTAATCTTCAAATTTTGTTTGACATTTAGACATATAACTTATATCTTTTAAAATCCATGTACTATTTGGCTCAATATGCTTTGTGTTTTCTTAATTTTCTTATCTATATATTAATATATTATTTATGTCACAGATAAAACATGCAATTCTTAATAATGGGCGTACTTTACAAAAAATTTCAACCTTGCAATTTTTAATTACATTTATTTAATTAAAATTTAAATCTATAAAATTTAAATTTAATTTAAATCTTAATTTAAACTGGGCAAAGTATCAAATTTGTTAAAAATATGTTTTATATACCGAAATGTATTCAACATTAGAAAATAAATCGAATTTTTATATCGTGATCATCAAGGAGGGAGAAATAGTCAAGATGAAATATTAGATACAACAATGAAAGTAATTTGAATTCCATTTCAAGAGGCTTTCAAATCTTGTAAAATACGCTTAAAAGGTTTGCTACAGAATGAGCAAAAATAATATATATATCAGAAAAATATTTGTAGTATTAGAACGATTATTTTTTGAATTGTAAAATAGGGTAAAAATTAATTTTTGCGCTGGAATGATTTCCTTAGTAAAATGCCAAAATTTTGCTTGATTATTAATTAATTAAGATTCTAAATAAAATTCAAAAAAATTTCAGCTGAATGCTGATGTGCACACAAACGCATTATTATTAGTTAAGATAGGCATGTAAATTAACTATTCCTTTGTGGTATATTTTTTTCTTTGATTTCAACAATGATAGAAAATTATGGGATTAAATATTTGTTTAAACCTTGAAAACGGTCTGACTTTTATTGAAACAATATAATTTGTTGTTGGAAATTATTAATTTCTCTTAAAGAATTGCCAAATTCAGGTTACCAAATTTAACACACAAATTCAGGTTTAACAAATTAAGTTTACCAATGAGTTACCACACATACAAGCAAGTACGCACGCGCGCACACACACACGCACGCACGCACGCGCATGCACACACACACACACACACAC